>GL876970.1:1746911-1763895 GCA_000193285.1 Magnaporthiopsis poae ATCC 64411 | reverse complement strand
TTTGATATCCCGTCTTCAAATCATCGTTATCGAGAATACTGGCTGTATCATAGTCCAATAGGTTGCCTTTTGCGCATCCCTTACACTGGCAACACCAGTCAACATGTCCAGGACTTGAAACCTTGGCGCTCAACGGGGGCGAGTCCATTCTGTAATAGCAGCCCAATCAAGAGTCTCGATTTGCTTCCATAGGCATTCTCATCAGGTGTGCCTATGCCGGACTCGAACAAGGGCAAGCCTCGACTTGGCCGTGCAGCAAGGAACCGCTGGCTGCCCTTATATGCCCCGACCGTGGTCGGATTGTCAACAGCTCACAGCAGCAAACCGGGTGGTCGAACGGGTACAACCGTGGTGTTAAAAAATGCCACAACCTTCTTCCACGGGTGAGGGCCAAGAAAACCCCAAGCTCGCTGATTCGAATCCGTCCGTTGACGGTCGACTTTAGAGCTACCGAAGTAAAACCTCCAAAAAAGTGGGGTTTTCGTAACTCGGCTCCCCCTCGAAGGGCAGTCGAGTGAGCTTTTGCCATTTCTTTATATATATATTTGTTTTATTGTATGGTCCGTGGTCACCACATCATGTACTGGCAGCAAAATCCGCGCAGACGCGTGACGGAGTGTTATGAGTCGCGGCAGGGCAACAACATGGAACCACGTTTTGGATGAATCGAATCATGTTTCTTTTTGTGGTATCTGAAAGTTTGGGACCAAACAAACATCGTAGTTTCCGTTGCAGACTTTGGATATTCGTGACATGATAAACAAATACAGACACACACACGGACGACCCCCCTCTCACCATGAGGCGACAATCTTCTCGAGAGCCTCAAGCAGTATGTCGGCATGCTTCTCCTGGAAAATGAGCATGGGCCGCAGGCGGACGGCCGAGGCGCCGCTGCCGCCAATGTTGATGCCGAACGACTTTGCCCTCTTGAGGAACTCGTCGCGGCGCGGGTTGTCGAACGCGATAAAGGTGCCCTGGCCCTTGCCGCGCAGGTTCTGGAACTCGGACGGGTACTTGGACGCGAGGCGCTCGAGACGCGAGAAGAGGTAGTCGCCGACGCGGGCCGTGTTTTCAACCAGACCCAGGCGCTCAATCTCGTTGATGGTGGCGCGGAAGATGAGGGCGCGGGCCGGGTCGCCCATCCACGTGTTGAACTGGCGGTAAGGGAGGTTGGGCCTCAGGTCCGGGTCGCCAAAGTAGTAGCCTGCCGTCTGGGCCTTCTTGCTGAAGGTGACCATGTCGGGCGGGTCCTGCAGCTCCCAGTGGTCGTGGGCCCAGAAGCGGCCGGTGGCGCCGACGCCCGTCTGGACCTCGTCGACGATGAGCAGGACGCCGTGCCTGCGCGTCAGCTCGCGCAGGCCGCGGAAGAAGGCCGGGGTCGCGTGGTTGTCGCCGCCCTCGGACTGGATCGGCTCCACCACGACGGCGGCGGGCGGGAGCGGGTGGTTGAGGATGAGGTGCTCGACCTCGGCCAGCGACGCCGCCTCGGCCGCCGCGTTCTCCTCGACGTTCTGGTCGAGCGGGTACTTGAGTAAAGGGAAACTGGCCTGGGGCCAGTCGAAGGCGGGTATGTCCATCTTGTGGATCGGCTTGGAGCGCGTGGTGGAGAGCGACCCGAACAGGCGGCCGTGGAAGCCCGTCTTGAAGGATAGGATGGACAACTGCGAGGCGCCGGGCGCCTCGTTGCGCATGGAGCTCTCGAGCTCCTCCTCGGTGAAGGCGACGTCGCGCCCGCCGCGCTCCTTTTGGCGGCGCCACATGAAGGCCGCCTTGTACGCCGTCTCGTTGGCGTCGGAGCCGGCCATGGCAGTGAAGACCTGGTTGAGCCCCCTGGGCGCGACCTTAAGGATGCCCGACTTGAGCACCTCGGCCCAGTCGTGGGGCGGGAAGTTGCCCAGCGCGGGGCGGTTGACGAGCCCCTGCAGCATCTCGGGGCTGCGCGCCGCCTCGAGCAGGGCCGGGTTGTTGTAGCCGATGGGGATGGAGGCGATCTGGGCGTAGACGTCGAGCAGCACGTTCCCGTCCGGGTCGACAATGTAGTTGCCCGAGCTGGCGGGGTAGTCGGTGAGCATGTTGAGGCTCCTTGTGTCGAAGACCTGGTCCAGCTCCGCGATGGCGGCCTGGGCCTTGGGGCCTGGTATCTCCGTTCTGACCGAGGGACCCTCGGGCTCCCACGAATAGAAGGACGGCCTGGAGCCGGCCGTGCCCGTCAATAGTCGACGGGCAGCGGCAGCCGTCATCAGGGCTGGCCTGGACGACAGGCGCGCGCCGGAGCGATAGAGAGGGCGCAGCATGGCGGCGCCGCAGCCGCTCCGGACCGCAGTCGCCATTTTGTGCGAGAGCGGATGGGGGTGTTTTGGCGCGATTGCGCTGCTCTAGGTATCTGCTGGTGTGGCGCTCTACCTTAGATAATACAACTTGTCGCCTGTCGTCGCCTTCCTGGCTAGGTGCCTTCCTGCTCTGCCTACACCTGGGGAGGGGCCGAGGGTCGGTCCAGGGATTTATGTGCGGGATTGAGAGGCGGACAAGGCGGGCTGACAGTTGGGGAAGGGTGCCATGTGGACAGCGAGGGGCTAAGATGGATGACAAGGGCTAGCCCGATGAGTCTCGTGGTTGGGGAACAATGAAGGGGAGCCAAACGCCGTGCCCGGACGGGTTTACCGGTGGGGAAGCTTATCGCGGCGAGACGAGGCGGGGGCCGGCGGCACGAGTCGAATACAGGTACGCCTTACGTCACACCGGCTGTGGTACGGTCGATCAGGAAGTCCCGACGGTTTGCCTCGGGCTGTTCTTTTCGGGATGCCGCAAGCGCCTGCCCTAAAATCTCTACCGAGTCTAGCAGAGGTAGGTCCGCGCCAGCTGCCCTTTGGTGTTGCCGCTGATCCCTTTTAGCTCCCCGCAAGCTATGGCTCCACACAGGCAATAAGCTAACGCCATTTCTGGACTTCAGCGACAGCGTGAGTAAAAGCGCAGCAGTCACAAATATTGTCCACATCCTCGAACGAGCGCGCTCCTGGCGATTCTGCTCCACGCAATAAAACGATCCCTGCGGGCGACAAAAACAGCCCAGGGCGCGGGACGTTCTGGGACGGGCAATGTTGCCGCTGCAGTAGCCAGTCGTAAGAGGCCACAAGTTGTGAAGGCGGTATCTGCTAGATAGTAGATATGCAATCTGAAGGCAACTTCACATATGTGCATCATTCGGACCGCTCATTCTTTACAGTAGCCCTTTACTTTTCTCTTCTTTTCCTCTCTTTTTCTTTTCGAACTGGCACCTACAGGTTTGGGCGCACGAGGTTAAAGGGAGGCTGCCATGGGGAATCCCTTTGCGGACTAGGTAACTGATTTGGCTTGTCTTGAAGACTGCCTCAAGGCCGACGGGAGTGAAGAGGCTAGACCGAGGTAAATACCAGCACCCAGCACCCGCCGCGCGCCGCGACCAGCATCGATGGCGACCCGTGGGCCGGCGAGGAAGGGACCTCCCAGGCCGGTAGCTGGCGGGCGTTCCCTAGATGAACATGGACGGCTATACGATGCTGGGGTAATCAACGGCGTCTCAAGCCAAGCTCGCACTTGCAGCTGTGAGCGCCGCCCGGTGCGCTGCTTTGCACGCACAGGCGGAAGTTCTCGTCGAGGCATGGGAGGCGATGGCGCGGCGTCGAGCGGGCTACATACTCTCTCACTTTATTTATACTGATGTCGACCACCGATCTGCCTCTTGCGTCAACAAATGTGATGTCACTAGAGGAATGGCGGCAGGCTGTGCCTTCACACGGAAGCAACCACCTCTCGCCAGAGACACAACGTTCCTATTACAAGCAAACAGCATCCATTGTTCTGTTGTCACGGCGCTGCACCTACGTCTTGGGAAAAGGGTCTCTTGTTAGGCAAAGGATGAAGGGGGAAAAAAAACACCTGTGTATCCGGGGCCGAGTAGACAGGCTCGGCCCTAGTCCGGGATTGCTCCGTGACATCTATCCCCCCAACTCCCGAAGTGTAACGCCGTAATTCCGCAGTGTCCCTATAACCCCGGAGCCCCCCAAGCTTCTTGTGCTGCTCGGATGGCCTTTCGAAGCCGATGCACCTGATCGTGATCAGCACTGACTGTTCTGAACCCCTCTGGCGTGTCAACGCAAACCTCGCCGTCTATATACCAACTAAAATGTTGATTAAAGCTCCGCTCCAGCCACTCCTTATAAAGAAACTCTGCATTCTGAATAAGAGCATTCACTGAGAAATCCGACCGACCACCCACAAGGGCAATGGCCGCCATTGATCGAACGTCGAAGTCTTTATCCTCAAGCTGCTTGGCTATAGCTTCCACGACCGCTTCCGGCAGGTCCGGCATGTTCGCGAGGGTTCTGGATGCGGTAACTTGCACGGACCAGTACTCGTCTTCAAGCCGCTTAGTTATAGCCTGTACGACCGCTTCGGACGGGTTCGGCAGGATTGCAAGGGCATCGATTGCGGCGGCTCGTACACCTCTGTTAGGGTCTTGAAGCCGCTTAATTATAACCCTGACAGCCGCTTCTGACAGGTTCCGCAAGCCCGGTAGTTTCACAAGGGCTTCAGCTGCGGCGGTTCCAACTTGTGAATCCTCGTCCTCAAGCCGTTTGATTATAGCTCTGGCGGCCATTTCCGGTAGGCCCGGCAGGTATATAAGGGTACGAATTGTGGCGACTCGAACACCCGGGTCCTCGCTTTCAAGCCGTTGGATTAAAATATTAAAAGCCGTCTCTGGCACGGCCTGCTGGCGTGCAAGGACCTCGCCTGCGGCGGACAAAACTCTCAAATCCTCGTTTTCAAGCTGCTTGGTCACGGCCTCGACGGCCGCTTCCGACAGGTGCGGCAGGTTTGCAAGAGCTTTTAGTGCATTTAACCGGGCATGCGGGCTATTATTTTCAAGCCGTTTAATTATACCCTCGACGACTGCTTCCGGCAGGCCTGGGGCCGTTGTGAGGATACGAGTTGCCTCGGTTTGTCCACGCAGGTTCTCGCTTTCAAGGTGTTTAATTAAAACCTTAAAAACAACCTCCGGTACGGCTTGCTGGCGTGTAAGGGCCCCGACTGCGGCGAGCCAAACTTGCGAATCCTCGTTTTCGACCTGTTTAGTAATGGCCCGAACGACTGCTTCTGGCAGGTGCTGCAAGCTTGTAAGGGCTCGAATTGCGGCGGCTCGTACGAACGAATTCTCGTTATCGAGCCATTTGGTCATAACCTTAACGGCTGCTTCTAGCGCGGACGGCCGGCCTGCGAGGGCCTTAATCACATAGGGCCAAAGATCCGGGTCTTCATCTTCAAGCAACCTGGCTATGGCTCCGACGACCGCTTCTGACAAGGCTGGCTGTTTTGCGAGGGCTCGGATTGCGGCTAACCGGATGTGCTCCTCGTTCGTATCTTCAAGCCGCCTGGTTATGACCTCGACAACCGCCTCCGGTAGGGCCGGCTGCTTTGCGAGGGCTCGGATTGCGGCTAACGGGATATGCTCCTCGTTCGTATCTTCAAGCCGCCTGGCTATAACCTCTATGGTAGGTGCTGGTAAGCCTTGGAGTGGTTGTGGTATCCCAAGAATTGCCTCTTGCATAGGGGTAGGGGTGCCACCTTCCAGCCAGTTGGGTATTAGTTCTATGGCCTTTGTCGAGACCTTTCGGAGCCCACGCAAAATTTCCACTTTTGCGTCCTCAGACCCTTCTCGAAGGACGTCCTCCAGAACCTGCTCTGGAAGTTCCATTTCTCTGGCCAACGATGCCCGACGTTGGAAGCTGCATTCAAACAACACCCATCGTGACAACCGCTTCTCCAAGCCTGCTCGAAGGTGAGCGAAGTCTGTCGATTTGTCCGACGGCACCTCGTTCAAGCAGTGCATGACTAGTCGCAGGTGCGTGGGACCTAAAAGGTCGCGCGGCTCGTCCTCAATCGTGTGAAAGAACTGGCATAGTCGCCCCTCGTCGTCGTTCCGCTCGTGGAGGAGGCCGGCGACGAAACGCCAGAAGACATCGTAGCGCGCTTTGTATTTCTCCTTCCGCAGGAAAGCCTCGGCTGCGAGCTTGGCCCCCGGGCTGCGTGGTCCCAGCATGGGGACATCGAGCTTCCTACGAGACTGCCATTGTTCCACAAAGTACTGCGCAGCGAAGAACTCCTGGAAGGTCAAGTGCAGGAAGTGGTAGCTTCGGTGTGTCTGGTCGGAGTAGGCGTCTGACGAGCGCAGAAATGAGATTTTCGCGAGCGAGAGACACGACGGGAGACTGTCTGTGGCTTGCAGGCCCTCTGGGCTAGTACGGCCCCAGTGATCTAGGATTTCGTCTTGTGAGGTATGGTCGAACTCGATCATATCGCTGCAAAGGCCAGTAAAGGCAATGCAGCGGAGAAGGCTGCGTTCCGGCGCCACCTTCCGGGCGATCTCCCTGTCGAACATTCGCTTCGCGGTGTCTCCTTCGAGTGGTTTGCCTTCGTGCGACTTTCCTAACCGCGCGGCATCCTTCTTCCACAGCTTTGATTCGATCTTTCGGTAGAGACCTGTCATCGTCGTAGGTGCTCCTTGAGAGCGCATGGAAGCGTCCCAGCTGTAACAAAGTGCTTCCAGCTGGATCGGAATCCGAGTCAGGTCCTGAATGAGCGAATGGCTTTGGAGGAACTCCTCGATTTCTGCGGCTTGCTCGCCTGCAGCCATCTTCACGTAGCATTTGACTTGGTCCTGGTCGAAGCCAATAGTTTCCAGTTCCAGATCGACCTGTCCAATATGGGGCAGGCTCAGCCCTGACGGCCGGGAGGTGATGATGACGTAGGGCTGCTTCAGGAGGTCGTTGAGAAGTCCGGGCGTTTCGGAATCCAACTCGCGGGATATCTCGTCTAGGCCGTCGAGGATGAACAGGGTCCTGCTGTGCTGGGTACGGTCGTCCACTGTATGCGCTAATGCTTTGGCGAATTTGCCTCCGTTTCCGGTACGGAAGTACTCGTCCCGAAGCCATTGTTCGAGGTTATAGGTTGGGTTGGAGGCCAACCTCGCTTTCAGCGTACGGAGAGGCACCCAAAACAGACGGTCGAACATGCCAGCCCACACGCGCTCGTGGAGGTAGTTGTAGACTATCCTCTTGCACAAGGTCGTCTTTCCCACGCCTGCCTGGCCACGAATTAAGATCCGCTGCGGGGTGGCTGTGGTGCCGTCTTGTCTTTTCCGAGCGTCAAAGAGAGAATGCAAGGGCACCTGCTTGTCCTGAACCGGAGCCACTACCTTGAGCCGAGCTGCTAGCGAAAACGGGGACCACCTGGGCTTCGAGCCCGCTTGCCTCCCAGCCTGCTCCACGACGGCGAGGTTGATGTAGCACTGTCCCATCGGCAGTCGATCTCCAGAGAGCCGCTCAACCTTGAGGAGTCGCTCGTCATTTTCCAAATAATGCTCCCGCACCTTGACGTCCGCGTAAAACACCAGGGCTTCAGAGCAGCACTCCCAGGCCTTCTCAAGCAAGTCTGTCGAAAGCACGTCCTTGCTAGGTTCTTGGCAGGGAATCGAGGAATCGTACTCTTGCCTTCTCGGCCACCGAAATCTCGACTCGCGCGGGACCTTGGTTTTCCACTCAGGCTTTCCGAGAGTATCGGCAGCTAATTTGACCCATTCGTGGACGCGTCGGTGGTGCGATTCGCAGCCCATTGGCGCGAGAACGTGATCGAAGATCACAACGATTCGCTGCTTGGTCTCAGGGTTCTCGGCCACCCAGGCCCGTTCGAGCTGCGCATAGAGACCGCACAGAAATTCCTTTTCGGAGCGGCAGGGGACGGCTCTGACAATATGCTCCAAAGAGCTGAAGGCGCGGGCGCTGAGCAACATATCCGTAAACCGAAGAGCCACATACCAGCCTTTCTGCTTCTGGCGGAACTTGGCGGCCTCGGCAGCGCCTCCTAAGCTGCCGACAAAGCCAGAAAGGGTATTGACCACGTCCACCATGGAGCTGATCAGATCCGGCACGCTTGCCAACTGTGTAAGACCGTCGAAAAGTTTCGCCGGGTCCATGGCGGGAACCGCGCCAGCCACTTTAGCGGCACCTTCGATGGCGGGCAGCATGGTACGCCAGAGCGCCTTGTAAGGGCTTTCGTCGTTCGGAATCCCGAGCAAGGCCTGATGCGCGTAGCAAGCAGCTTGCGCCAGGCGGAGTTCTCGGTCATCGCTTAAAGTTTCGAGCTGCTTGAGCAGAGGTTCGTGCAGCTCCTCGCGGCTGAGACCGGAAACCCTCGTGTCTATCAGGGCGTCCAGTACAGATGACAAAGTGCAAAGCAGCCGATATTGGGACCCGGGATCGGCCTGGCCCACAGCGTCCTTAAGCCGCGTCTGCAAACTCTTCATCACGCGCCCAAGCTCGGGCTTGGCCTCTTTATCCCCGCCAGCGCAACGGAGGACGGACACAAAAGCCTCCAAAAGCTGGGGCTCGGGAATACTGCCGTCTGCTGTGCCTTTGATCACAGCGTTGCCGAAGGCACGGGCCAGACTTTGGTAACTGCTGACGGTGGTGACAGGCGCGAGCGCAGCAGCCTCCGGAACGTGTGAGGGGCGGCCCTCGTCTCGGAAGACCTTGATCATATGATTTGCTAAGGCCTGCAGAGCAGCGGATTCTTTGGGATCGGTGCCGCTCAGCAGACGTTGGACAAGATCGTCCGTTGCGGTCGGCCTGGAGGGATATTGATCTTGCGCCATGTTGGGATGTCGTGGATGAACTCTTAGATGTCGTAGGTGAACTCTTCGAGTGCGAATGTGATATTGGCGCTTCGGGCGCAACAAAGACGTGACACAGCCGTAGGGAGCGATTCGATATGATAGACAAGACGCAGCGCGGGCGTGAGTTCAGCGACTTTCGACAGATCTCTCGGGCACGAACAGCTCAGCGGAGCGGGGTCGCCAGCCTTACCACGTGACAGCGACTGCATCGCGAGACCAACTGGAGGAGTCGTTTAGCCGCCTCCAGTCACGGCGGACCAATCGGGGGTCGGGGCTGTTGATGAAGGGCAAGAAACCTGATGGCAGTCGGGGCGAATCGGCGTTGGGATTTCCAGCCGCACGGGTGCGGAGGCCAACCTCCTTGCCATTGCAGATTCTTGACGAAGTCGATATCTGACATTGCCGACAGACGTATCTCGGCAAGCCGATACAACTGGGCACGAGAAGGTTAATGTTGCGTCGATCGTCGTCTGGCCCCGGTTGCAGCGGAGTAGGGCAATACCTAGGTATACACATACCGGATGGGCTACAACCCAGGAACCCAACTTTCCCCCAGCGCTAATAATCCCTCGCTGGTTTTACAAGGGGAGAGCGGACGGGATCCCGTACGTAGTATCCCCTTGAGTACCGTTCGGTGCCCGACCCGCCGATCCCCTCCCTCAGCCAACCAGATATTCTCACCAACGATAAATTCTGAAGACCTCGTCCTATTCCAGTGCCGAGCACCTAACGGCACTTAAGGGGATGCGCTAGCCTGGTGATGCAACCGCTCTGAAGGAACTGAGGAGCTTGAGCTTGCCTAGATGAGATCCAGGAAGCGGACATGTCGTAATGGGGACGATCCGAACTCGCCATGCCGCGACGGGGAGCAAATACTTGTTGCTATAAGAACGAAACACGTGCCCCTGAGATAGGAGGTAGGTAGGTACCTAGGTAGGCACCAAGTACGATGGAGATGAGGCTCTTGACACTAGCAACAGCGAACGGCGCCGAAGCTAACCTACCGTCCCCCGAGCATCGGCCTGCTAGCCGACTGAGGCGAAGGGCCCAGGGGCGGCCCCATTGCGACCGGGGCCCGATGAACTGCCGGTGTAACTGGAGGGATTTACCTTGATTGGGAAAGCCCATGCGACTGAGCTCTGGCCCTGCGCTGTACGCGTCGTTAGCCCTGCCCGACCAAACGCCTGTCACCCAGGAAGCGGAAGCGCAGATGTGGTACCGCATATTCATCCATCCTTGGCTGACCGAGGTGGGATGTGGGGTCCCCACCAAGATGATCTTGTTGCGTGCGTAATCGTTGCATGCAAAGGGCTTTCCTCCCACCCCGGACACGATCCCACGCAGCATGGCAAAGTCATGCAGTCAGTCAGTGCTCCCTACCAACCTGTCAGAGGGTCTACCAGTGATGAATTGGGAGTACATAGAAAATGAGTGTGGAGGTAACAAACACGAAATGATCCCACCCACTCCTACCAACCCTGACAATGGCACTAACATATCGAAAAAAGACCCCTTGAACCTCCCGTAGACATTACATCAGTGCCAACTCCAGTAGCAACCAATGCCCGGAAAAACCTGGTATAGCAGCGCTCAAAACTCTGCCACCGGATTTGCAGACGCCATGTTGATAATATGGGAATAGGAAAGAAAACAAACGCAAGCCCAAAAAATCCAAACGTCGAGGCAAGGCTGTATAAGCACAAGAAGGCCCGCTCTGAGAGAATTAGTGCGCTAAAGAGAGGAGGGAAAAAGAGAGCAAAGCTAGCTAATGATGTGGGTAAAAGAATATCGGGCTCCTGAGACCGGGATGTCTAGCTGATCACACCTCCTAGCTGGTCACACCTCCATCCTTCGGTTCAGGAGAAAGCCCGGCGGCCATAGCGACCCGCTTCCAGCTCTCCAATTCTCTGTAGAGCCTCTCGCACTCTGTCTTCAGCTTGTCGTTTGATTGGCTCAGCTCTGCGATGGCTTGCTCCGTAAGCAGCTTCTCCAGAGTCCACTTCTCAATGTTTTGCGTCTCGTTCTCCTTGAGCTGAGTGATGAAGGCGACAGAGCGCTGTAGGATGGAGCCCTTGTTCTTCTCACACCCAGGCACTATCTTGGCTAGCTCGTTAATCCCCTCGTTGATGGTTTCTCGCCTGCGCCGCTCGACTGGACAAACAAATGTTGGTAAGCGTCTTGTTCAGAGAACCAGAGTGTGTCATGGTGGAAACAAGGCCAGATGTATTCGAGCTCACCTTCTTTGTGATTGTCCTTGCGCAGCTTATGCCACTCCTCCGAGCCAACGGCGGGCTTCTGGGCCTGGGGATACCTAGGCAGGTCCTGGCGGATTCCGTTTGGTGGGGATGGCTGTTGGATGGTCTCGAGTGCCGAGGTATCCATTGGTAGGCCATCGGCTGTGACACCGAATGTCGGCTCCGAGTGCTCTGGTTCTACGCCCGCCTGGGCCGCAAACGTCTCCTCCGTGGTCTGGGGGACATGTAGGGTCGGATACATGGATCCAAGGGCCGCAGCTGCGGTACTGGAGGCATTGGCGGGGTCCGACACGTCGTTGTGGTCCACCGTGGCCTGCTGCAGGGCAGAAAAGTCGGCATCCGTGAGGTTATCAGGCGGCGGCGGGTGCTCTCCTGCCATAGTGCCATCTAGAAAGACCTGCTGGTCGGTTGGATCGCCATTGGCCATCTGCATGGTTGCAGTAGCTGCTCCCCGCTTGGAGCGACGTGACTCTGGCGACGAGGACTCGGTGCCACGCTTGCGCTTCTGTGTTGGCGATGCAGGGGCCGTTGGCTCGCCCTTCAGGCCAGGCTGTTCCAGTGCGACCTCGGCCATAACGAGAGTGCTTTTGCTGATGACAGATGGCGAGTGGGAGGCTGTGCTGCCGAACCTGCTCTCGAAGGGCCACGGCGATTGCCGGGGTGGCTGAGATGTGCCTGATGGCTTCAGTCACGGGTCAGATGTGTGATGACTACACCAACCGGTTAGTAATCGTAATATCCGCAAGCGGGCAAAAACGGTGCTTCCATGGTTCTATCCCTGGCTCGTAAGGGTATGGTGGTGCACAGGTTGAGGCGAGCAACCTAAGTGACAGGATGGTGTTGGTGCTGCGCAAATGGTCAAAAAGGCAGGCATTAGGGGAGCCCGCTGTGCTTGTCACATTTTGGCGAACCAGCGGCACAAAGCCGTCCTCCCTGAAGTCATGTGATAGACAGAGCATGTAGCATGTATATCCTGCTTCTCCCCAAAGATGTGATGACAGAGAACAAAGCACTGGCTTAGGTTCTTGGCTACCAAGACAGGTGCTGACCTCCAGGTGGTGAGGCGGACGCTGCGTCGAGAACAGGTGGGAGACTTTGGAGGGGTCGAGATGGGGTGCATATGCAACACCCCGAAAACGAAGCCAAGGTTGCACAGCAGTTTGCTTTCTTTCCGGCAGTCCAAATCTGTAGGCGACAGCCACAGAAGGTATCTTAGCCATAACCAAAAGGAATGGAAAGCAAATGCAAACTTCGATGGCGTTTACTGGTAGCCAATGTGATTGAACGCGATGCGGTGGGAACGAAAATGTGTGATGGACAGCAGTAAAGGAAAAGGGACGGATGGATTCAGGGGCGTCAAGGCTGCAAGCGCTGTTTGCTCCAGGCAGTGCCAGTGTCAATAGTTAGGGCGGGGGATAGGCCATTTCACTATGCTTTTTTTTTGCCTTTCGCCATGACGATCTGGGCGGACACAGCAGCATCTCGCCCGATCAAAATGTCGCTCGCCGTGGACTAGACGGTTGCGGCCTGTGGAGTGCATTGCGAGCAAGGCCAAATGCAGAAGAATGGAAAAGCTGGACCCGTCCAACTCACTTGTTCGGTCATGTGCTTGAGCGTGTGAGTGCGCGTCGGCAAACCACAGGGGCGCGGATTGGCTCTCGTCGGTTCTGAGCTTGGGCTTTGTCGACGGGCAAAAACCTGACAGCAATCAACCACCGCAAACGAAGAAAAAAAAAAAAAAAAAAGAAGATTATGTAGAAGTCAGGGGTCTGGTCAGGCTCTAAAAGACAATTGCAAACTGAAAACCGCAAAAATACGTGAGCAAGGCGTTGTGGCCGCGGATGCTGTCGCCGGCGCCTCGCTGGGTCGTGGTTTGGGGGGAGGAGCGGAAGTCAGGTGAGCAGGAGGGAGCACGTGTTGGGGGAGGTCGGGTGCGAGGGAAGGCGACTAAATACGGGCAGGAGGGATTTCGCGCCAGGCCAATAAGAAGCCTGTTGGGTCAGGTGGCGGGTCTCCACCCTGCCTGGGCTCTGGGCACGGGCCACCCTCCCGCGCCTGGAGGGGACAAAGTCGCGGTGCTAAGCCTGCGTGAAAGGCGCGGGCAAACCTTCTGTTTGGCTGCCTTGGCCCACTCCCTCCATCCCGGCTGAGGAAAGTCTCGTGCGAGGGCGCGTGAAGTCTGAGAGAGGGGATGGAGGGGCCGGCTGGCTGGCGAGGACACCACCAGCAACACTTCTTCTTGGTGTGGAAATGATAGGCACCCGTGTGCTCGATCTAGCCTGATGGGGGACAAAGAGATCAAGAATTCCGCGGCCCCAAGGCAGTCCGAGTCCGGAGCAGTGCCAACTATCTCCCTAGCTGTTTCTCTCTGCTTCTGCGAAGGTCCATCATGTAGGTACATATGATCGAGGGGTTGTTTGGGTGTGCCGGCGGGGAAGACGGAACCACAAGTAGCCGGCTGTGTGAATGCAGCCAGCTGCCCGCCTTCACAACCCAACCATACGTGTATCGCTAATATTAGATGTCTCGCAGCTGATATGACGCCAGCTGAGTGGGGGCCTTCCACGCCTATAGCACGCAGCTGAACGGGGGTACGGACAGCTGGTGGTTGGGAAACACATCGCTCTACTTGACGTGACCGAGATGGGCGCCCAAAACAATCTGACAAGAAGGGGGTGGCAGGTGACTTGGTTTTGCCGTGTAAAATCCGAACTTGGGGCAAAGGACATAGGACTGTCATGACGGTGTTGCACCCCAAAATGTGTAAGGTTAGACACATGAATGACAGAGGGCAGCAAGTGCGTGTGTGCTTCTCTTTTCGCATTCCACCATGTGATTGCTGGACCTTTTCCTTCTTCTTCCACTCCTAGGACCAAGATGTTCGGCCCGACGCGTGATCCTGGGCTGGCTTGGACGCCATCACGCGCGCGACTGTCTTGCCCATCTCAATAAAGCGCCCGTTTCGGCTTGATCATTGATGCTCCCGCACATGCTCAAAATGGAATGGAAACCACAAACGCGAACTTGCAGCGACATGGGTTTGAAGCACAGCGGGGGTGTTCTGCTGTGGTGCTTGCAGACGGCCCCACCGTCAAGGATCGGGCCTGGACTGCTGCTCATCCGCGACCCCACCAAAATTGGAGCCCAGGCCCCCCAGCTGCAATCGTAGGTCACCACGATGGGTCCTTGACTTTGGTGACACGGAGCTTCTGCAAACGCCGACCGATCTGATCCGCCAGACCTATCGTCTCCTCCCGCCGCCGCCTAGCCAAGCCCTGCGATACCTGACAACACAGCCCTAGAATACCTCCCTAGAACTGGCCCGCTGCCCTGCAAAATCACTCGACTCGCCGTGACAAGATCAGGCTGAGTTGGCCTGACAAGCGCCACTGCTCCCTGACGTCCAAAAAGTGCTGTATGCTGGCTCACTTCTCAACCCGGCCAGACGGGCCCCTCCCCGCATGACCGAACCGAATATACTCAGTTCCTGGCCGCGTTCCCGCTCCTAGTGTCCTCTGCCGTAACCCAAAGCCACACCCAAGCCCCGTTGGTGAGACCACCTCGGGCACACAACGCATCATGGCCGATCACGAAACCACAAAAATCGACAAGGCGAACCACCTTCTTCTCGTAAGGCCCCAAGAGACGGAACCTAGCCTGTTCATACGCCGCAACGAGCAACGGCAAAAGTACCCGGCCCAGCCGAGCCGACACCATAGGATGCTGACGAACCTTGCCGGATGTGCACAGGACCAACCACTGCTCCGGCTCCCTTACGAGCTGATGCGCAAAAACTTCCGGTCGGCCCACTTCACGGTCGAGAAGGAATCGCTAGCGGTTAAGAACCTGCTCAAGGACACGGCCACAAACTCGCTCAACGGGCGGGCTTCACCCGACGATGTGCTCCGCAACATCGACTTCATGCTGGCGCGAGTGCGCGGGATCAAGCGCAAGCTTTCGGCATGCGCCGACGAGGAGGCTCGCCTGTACCGCCATCTCGATTCCCGCGCCGCCCACCTCGGCGAGCTGGCCTCGATGCAAACCCTAGACGATGTCAAGTACGAGCAGTGGTCCCGCCGCCGCCTAGACCGCCTGCTCGTCGACTACCTTCTCCGCCACGGCTACAACAACAGCGCCACCGCCCTGGCCGATGAGCGAGATATGCGCGATCTGGTTGACATCGATACCTTTGTCCAAATGAGCAAGATACAAGAAAGCTTGAGGAACAGGAGCGTCACCGAGGCCCTGGCATGGTGTATAGACAACAAGAAGGAGCTGCGCAAGATTGACGTGAGTATCCTGATTCTCTGGAATTATGTCCTGTTTCGTCCCCGTCTAACCTAGCATGCCCATGACCGCAGAGCAATCTTGAGTTCATGCTGCGCTTTCAGCAGTACATAGAACTGGTGAGGTCGCAGTCGATGCCCAGATTCCTGGAGGCGATAGCACACGCCAGGAAGTACCTCATCCCGTTTAAAGAAACATACCCACTCGAAGTCAACCAGGCCGCGGGTCTGCTTGCCGTCACGCCCGACCGGACCGGAGACTCATACGGCGACCTTTGGAGCCTAGATCGCTGGGAAATGCTGGCGGATCTTTTTACTTCGACACACAACCGCCTGCTATCGCTTCCCTCTTTCCCCTTGCTGCACATCGCCTTGTCATCTGGCCTCTCAGCCCTCAAGACGCCAGCCTGTCACTCGAGCGAGGCGCGCGACGTTGCCGCCCCCAACAACAGTGGAGGTAACAGCAATAGCGATAGCGCATCGGTCACACCCGACAGCGCCGACGCTTCGTCATCCGCCACAGCCGCTCCGTCGTCGACAGCTATAACGTTGGGTTCCTCCATGTGCCCCATCTGCTCGACGGAGCTGAATGAGCTCGCTCGCAACGTGCCCTACGCCCACCACAGCAAGAGTCATGTCGAGCCCGATCTGGTGATGCTGCCCAACTCTAGGGTGTACGGCAAGGCCCGGCTCGAGGAGTACGCCAAAAAGTCGGGGCTGTCCCACCAGCGCGTGAAAGACCTCCGGACCGGCGAGATCTACCCCTGGAGCGAGCTCAAAAAGGTATACATCACATGAGAGCTGGACGTTGGAAGTGGCCAAGATTCGATCCCCGCCACAAGTGGGCCGTGGTTGTCAATCGACAAAGGGATCAAGTTTCGGGAAGGGACTTCTGCCTCAAAGGATCATGCTCACTCAAGCATCCGGACATGGCCAATCGTATCATTCTGCCGAGTACAGAATGAGATGCGTAAGAAACGTAACCTCTCGTGTTTTGACGTATAGGAGGGCGCCACAGGAACTAGTTCCAGTTTTGTATATTGCACGAGTTGCTGTTATTAGCGGAAACGACTTAATGATTACCTTCTCTCTTCTCGCGCCTTTGCATTCCCAGATTGAGCATTCCGATTTGAAGCATCCGTGGATTTAGGAGTCGAGGATCTTGACTTGGTTGACTGGGGTTTGGAGGTTTCGATATGTGATGGTATTTTACGATGAGCTCATGATAGGCCATCAAGGGGGCTTTTCACATACCCCTTTTTTCAGCCCTACTCTATCCAGAATGCAACGCACTAAACATGGCAACCCCTGCCCGCAGCCCCGTGGTATCTTCTAAGACTTTTCTCATCTCTGGCTGATAATACTGTCGTCAACCTTGCTCTTGTACGTGTAGCCAACCCCAGGCTCTCTGGCCCAGGTCTCGGCAAGGCCAAACTTTGGGTCCTCGTCTGGGTAGCCCAGACTGCGGCGGAGCTTGAGGACCTCATCGCGGAGCCTCCGAGCGACCTCGATGCGGATCGCCCGAGCCTCCTCACCGTGCTCCAGGTCCACCGTCGCTGCCCCTGGGCGCGCTACCGTCCCGCTGCCAGCGTTCTTCTCGCCGTCCTGTAATGAGCGGCGAGGCGAAGAGGTGGAGGAAGAATAAGATGCAGCCGCGACAAGCTCCCTCCAACGGCGCCGCAGGTCACCAAAGGCGACCTCGGCATCGAGAGGCTCGCCGAAGACGACGCGGA
>GL876970.1:1731003-1746335 GCA_000193285.1 Magnaporthiopsis poae ATCC 64411 | reverse complement strand
GGCGCCAAAAGGGGGCGGCGGTGGTGGCGGCGCGGAGAGTAACAGTAGAGGGCCGGTCGTCGCTGCAGGGGCTGCCTCACAGGGGCGGCCACCACCCAAGGCGCTACTGCTAGACAGCAGTCAGGATGGCGGCGGCGGTGGCGGTAGCGCTTCCTCCAAGAAGCGGGCCTTTGAGCTGGACGAGGAGGAGGTGGCGCGCATCGCGGCCGAGGACCGGGCCAAGGCGCGCAGGACCATCGACGGCGAGAAAGCGAACAAGCCCACGCTGCCGTCGTTCTGGGCGCCCACCGTGACGCCGACGTCGAACCAGCACAACGTGCTGCACGAGATCAAGAAGCACGTCAAGAAGGAGCCCGTCTGCCCGAGTTCCAAGGAGGACAACCCGCATCCGCTGTCGCTGCACTCGCTGACGGCCATCCACTTTACCGAGGACGGCGATCCTGCTGAGGAACAAGAAGGCACCGACGCCAAGGACAGCGGCAGCTCCTCGGCGAGGACGCCGCGGCAGAGGATATGCCCGGCCTGCAGGAAGGCGCTGTCAAACAGCTCCAAGGCCGTGCTGGCCAAGCCGTGCGGCCACGTCGTGTGCAAGTCGTGCGTCGCGCAGTTCATGACGCCGTCGGGCAGGATAGACGCGCACGCACCCGGCGCTGACCCGGACGGGGTCCGCTGCTTCGTGTGCGACGCCGACGTGACCGAGAGGAAACCTTCGTCGGAGAAGCACAAGAAAGAAAGGACGACGGCGCCGGGGCTCGTCGAGCTCCGGAGCGAAGGCACGGGATTCTCGGCCAGCGGCGTGAACCAGGTCAAGAAGCTTGGCGTGTCGTTCCAGTGCTGAAATTCAGTCACATACTATTATTTATTACGTATAGACGGGATGAAAACGGCTGAAATGCAGAAACACACAACACTCTATTCTGACAACTAGGTACATGTGTATGTGCTTTGGAATGCGACAAGCCACTGCAACGCCAACTCCTTCCCGTGCGGTCCTCCTACGATCTGTCTTTGATCATGCGATGGCTACTATCCAGCATGTTATCCAGAAAGACGTCGGTCGCCTCTCTCACCGCCTTCCGAACCGGTCTTGGTGGCGGTGTGGGCTGTGGCTTCGCCTTGCCATACCCGAAATCTCGCCGGCTTTCCTCTTGGGCGGGCGGTACACTGTGTTGTGATCTGGCGTCTTCACGGTAGGGGAGGTAGCCGGCAGGGCGCCGGTCCCTGTAGCCGGTTGACTCTTCTTCGCGGTAACCACCCCGGTCGTCGTAACCGCTCCGGCCACCGCCATACCCGCCCGGGCCATCATAGTCGTCATAGTCGGCTGGGCCGCCTCGCCCGCCATAATAACCCGGGCCTCCTCTTGCTCCTCCGTGGCCAGCAGGCTCGCTGTCTTCATAGTTTGCGGGATAACGACCCGGATAGCCGGCAGGACCTCGTCCCCTGGTGGTAGCATTGTCAAACGGAACGTGCGATGATGATGATGATGATGATGATGACCGCGTGTACGGGTCTGAATCGAAGGACGCGAGGAATTCCCGATCCCGCATTGCCCGGTCTCGCATCGCTTGGTTCCGCCCGTGCCGATCAGCCCGCGGCCGTCCGCCGTCAACCGTTCTCCAGACCGCGACGAGGCCAAAGTACAGGCGCACGACCACCTTGTGCAGCAGGTCCTTGGACAGCATCGTAATGCCGTGGCTGAAGAATGCCCTGAGCAGCTCGCCGGCCAGGCCGTCGTACAAGGCACCGGGCCCCTCGTTCTTGGAGATGTGCAAGAGCATGGTGAAGATGTTGTCGTGCGCGATGCTCTTGACTCCCGCCTCGACGGTGTGAGCGGCCGACGCGACGGCCTCTTTGACCTCGTCGGCCATGTGGTGGTGGTGGTGGCCGTCGTCGTCGTGGTCGTCCTGCGGCGAGCCGATCATCGGGGTGTGGAAGACGTTGTTGTTCCGGATCCCGAGCCCGAGCCCGTGGCCGTCGTCGTCGGCCGTCATATGGCTAAATTGGCTGATGTGGCTGTGGTTCGACTCGACCTCGTCCCTGTCGTCTTCGTGCCTGGCCTCCTGTGCCGCCGCGTCGCCGCCGCCCCAGTTGACGTGAATCGGAGCATCGCCCACTCTCGCCCTCTTGCTCTCGGCGTCGGGCGGCGATGGGGTAGGCTCAACGATGACGGGCGGAACGAAAGGCGGCGGGGGCGCGGGTGGCGATGGCGCCCTCGGCAGGGCAGGTGATGCCATCATCGTCGACACCTGCAGCCGCGCCTTGGCCATCTGGAAGGGATACGTGAGAGCAGTGGCGGCTGCCTTGCTCACGGCCGCACTGAGGAACGTTGTGAACCCGCCGAGGTCTCCTCCTCCTCCTCCACGACCGCCACCACGACCGCCACCTCGGGGCTTGCGCCCGCCCGCAGCGGCGGCCCTGATGACATGGTCCAGGCAGAACGTGATGCTGGGGTTCAGCGTCAGGACCAGAGCGGCCGAGTACCCAGCCCAGAGGCCCTGGACCCCCTTCTCCCTCCACAGGTCGCGCAGCTCGCCCGCCAGGCCCTTCCTGGCGCGCCACTGGTCCGCCGCCAGCGCGGCCGTCTGCATGTGCGCGATCGCGTTGGCCGCGGGCATGGTCAGGGCCCTGGCGGCGGCACCCGCGACGGCGCCGATCAGCAGCTCCTCGACGCCCCCCGAGGCTGTTGCTACTCCTCCTCGTAGCGGCACGTCTGCGGCCGGAGAGGCGATGCGAACGCAGCCACGAGTAGAAGAGGAAGAAGAGGAACGAGTTGGCCGCCGACTTGGCCATGTCAGAAGCCAGGCCGACGAACAGGGCCGAGGGCCCACCCTCGTCGCGCAGGATCCGCCGTAGCGCGTCGACTGCGCCGTCGTAGGCGTCCCTGGCGGCCGCGCTGCCACCGCTGTCGCGTGCAAGCTGTCGCTGGACTTTGAGGCGCGTGTTGATCAGGTCGAGCGGGTACGTCGCTGCTGTCGCCAAGGCGGCGCCGAGCGAGCCCGAGGCCGCGTGGCCTAGGGCGGGGAGAATGCCGCCGGACGACATGGTTGTGTGCTTTTTGTGTGTATGCCTGGGTGGCTGATCTTCTTGGTGGGAGTAGTGTTGTCTCCCCAGTTAGGCAGGGGTAGAAGGGTAGGCCAGTTGCCCGGAACCAGGGCACGATGGTGATGCTCTTTTTTTTGTCTTTTCCTTAACTCAGTCTCTCCTTGTCCGTCTCTTCAGAAAACATCCTGAATTAAAATGTATAAGAGAGAAAGATGCTACAGAAAAGTGCCACTGAGTAGAGACAAGACGCTTGCCTGTAGGAAGTGCATGAACGGGGTTTAATACAATGTTAGCCGACAAAGTGCATTTACAAAACGACAGGAACAACGCAGCGTCGGGCAGCGAGACAGATGATACATCATGCATGCGACGCAAGCTGTCAAACGGCTTGCTGGCTGGTGGTGAAAGACACGGATCGCCATTGGACGACACGTTGACGTCATTCCCGCAGCACAAGAAAAGCTGCCTGCATGAGAACCAAGCTCGGTTGGTCGACCGACGCGCTAGCAGCAGAGACAACTCATCCCCATCAGCCAACCCCTATTCGAAATCGGGAGAGCCACTCGCCCAGCCAGGGGGTTACGTGGCTGAGGAATTCCACTTTTGGCAGTGGCCAAAAGATGAGAAGTCGGGCTCCTGTATGTCTGCACACAAAACTGCCCGACCACTTCCATCCGTCCAAAGCCAAGTCGGCCGCTCGGATCACTTCCATGTAGTCTCAGCATGGGAATCAGGGCTATTTAACGTCTTCTTTTTTGATAGGCTATCTATCTAGTTTGTTTCTGATACAGCCACCAGTGAAAAGACGAAGAAAAAAATAAAGAAGAAAAAAGAGCCAAGCCCGCCTCGAAAGCAACTTGTGCGCAAGTGCTACCCCCGACATTCTCTAGTAGAATTACGCCACCCAAAGGCACGCGCGCCAGCAAACCAAACGAAAAAGGCATTAGGGGCCCTGTCCAAAGCGATGCAGATCCAAAGGGATGCAAAGGCCAATCGAGTAGTAAGAGTCCGCCATGTACTCCAGATGAAAGCCACGTCGGGAATAAGCTAAGACCTTGTTTACAATGCAACGAGACAGGAAGAAAAGCATAGTCTGTGCTCAGCATTGGCAGCCTTGATACCAAAAAGAAGGTGTGCTGCCTCCTGTGAAATAAGCTTGGGTGCCTGACCAATCTGCCGCCACCGAGTCCCGGCAGCGGCTGAGACGAAAACTGTGTGTGGCGTTCTCGGTAATTTCAAGACCAATTACGGGGTAGGAAAGAAACCAGAAGAGAAAGTCATGCCTCTGAAGGCTATAATCATTCATTGAGTTTTGCACAGGACACACCTCAGGGGTGAGAGGCGCATCCGTCGATGTTACAAGAGATATAGGAGCATCGTCCAGGAGGAAGAGACGCTTTATTTTCTCAGTGTTCATGGGCGCGACTCCCAAGCCACCGGCCATATCTGTGATGAAGATGCCTCCGCTGGGTTTTGCTGCTGCGGAGCGGGCGGCTTTGGTGGGAGCGCCAAGTTGACCTTGGGAATCCGTCGCATCTGGTTGTAGGTGGGATGGGACCAAGGAGGCGGGGCTGCCGGTGTAGCCCGAGCAATCCTCGGCTCTGGGGTCTGGGGTGTGCTCGTCCGTACCACTGTCGGGGCTGTCCGGGGTGTTTCGGGAGTCCCGTACCGGATCATCCTCCCCGTTGGCGTGTGGGGCCCAGCAGCCCAGGCCCGAATCATTTGTGGGGTCTGAGGGATAGCGTCTTGGCCCCGTTCGCTGGGAGACATAGCCCGAAATGCGTGCCACGGTCGACGGGGAGTGGCTCCAGTCTCACGGACGCCAGAGCGAGGGTCTTGAGACACGTCAGATGGCCGGTGAGGGGTGGTCCCAGCCTCACGGACGACTGGGCGGGGTCCCTGGGATGGGGGTCGAGGACGATTCGGACGCTGTGAAGTCATTGCGGCCGTCGCTCCTGGCAGCCTCGAATATTGAACAGACGGTGACGGTCCAGGCCGAGATCTGCCAGGGGGCGGGCCCCGTCGCGGAGAGGAGGCGACGGTGTTCCCATGTGGCCTTTGGAGGGGCCGCCGGGTGGGGGATGGCACACGTCTCTGCGGGTGCATCTCAGGCTTGGAGCTAGGATGGAAGCGTAGGGGGTTTGGCGAACGGCCTCGAGAAGGACGTGTTCCCGAGGGATGCGCCGGTTGCGACGATGGCGTCGGAACCTCACGGATGTCGGAGGACGACGACAACGATGACGAGAGTCGAACTTCCTTTGGTGGCGGCATTTCAATGACGCTGTCGTCGGATGATATCGATACTGCTCGAAGTCGGTGACCGGGTGGAGGAGAAGGAGACGGGTCCGGCTGGGCGGGGCGAGGCTCCTATGCTCGCCCCGCGGCGACCGATGGCTGCCTCTGCGGGGGATGGTGGGGATGCGCCGACTGCATCGACACGCTGTAGCTCGAGGACCTACGTGAGGTAAGGCCCATGCCCATGCCAAGGTCGGGCTCTCCCGGCGCATCCTCGGTGTCAGCCGCGAGACCTGGGTGGCCTTCAGGCAGCCGCTGCGCTCCAAAGCCGGCGACCTTGAAGATGTTGAGCCGCCCACCATTGGTGGCCATCTGCAGCTGCTCGTGCAGTCGCGAGAGCTGGTACTGCCGCTTGATGGGCGTGAAGACGGGCTGTGGCACTACTGGCTGTGGCTTCCACCGCGAGAGTGCCGTCATGACGAGCGCCGTCTCCTCGTCCGAGTCCACTGGCCCCGCGTTTGCATCGTCCTCATCTTCCAAGGGTGCGTTGGCATCGAGTGCCGCCTCTGCAGAAGACAAATGGCCCGGTTAGCAACTTGACTCCAGCAGCTCGGCCGGCTGGGAGAGACTTACTCTGCTGCTTCGCCTGGTTCTTCTTCTGGTATGCCGCGAGCAGCATGTCGTACGGCAGTGACCGGCCAGGAACTGCGCGCTTGGCACCCATACTATGGGTTTTGCACGTAAGGGACCTCGCGCAGGGCTGGCCCGTAGGCGTTATGACACCGCACTGTCTCTCCACGTCGACGGGGCCTTTGGGCTTCGCGACCTTGGGCTTTGGCTCGTCTTTCTTCTTTTTGGGCTTGGGCGCGCTCTTGGCACCATCTGGCTCCCCGTCGGCCTTCCGCTTCTTGTTCGTCTTGTCGCCGTCGCCCGTCTTCTTGGCAGCCTTCTTGGTAGTTTTCCCTGCTCCAGGGCCAGGCTTTTCGTCCTCGTCATCGTCGTCACTGCTGTCATCACCGCCTCCTCCTCCTCCTCCTCCGCCGCCGCCGCCGTCCTCCTCATCCTTGCGCGCCTGCTCCTCACGCGCGGCCTGTTCCTTTGCACGCTCGCGGGCTTCCCGAGCTTCTTTCTTGCGCTGTGCCTTTTCCTTCTTGAGCCGCAAGCAACCAGCGATGTGCGTCTTGGCGGCCGTCACGAGGATGCTCTTCTTACAGTGCTTGCACTGGGTGATGTCCATATAGTCTTCGAGAGGATAGCCGGTTGCAAAGGTCTCCCGCGCGTTGTCGTCTAGGAGGTTGACCATTGGGCCCGGAGATGCCGCAGTCACGCTAGAAGAGTTTGCCTTGGACTTCTTGGTGTCGGCTACAAGTGACGTAAAGCGATCCCATGTTAGCTACCACGAGACCCGATGGGGGGCGTCTAACCAGAGGAGGAGGGGCTACGTACAGTCAATAACACCGCCATCTTTCCAGTTGCCCGGATTACTATGCCGGGGAGCCTGCTTTTTTAGCTTTATGGCACCGTTGACGGGCTTGGCCTTGGACTCCTTTTTGGAGGCGACTTTGATGGTGCCCTCGTCGCCAGCGGCGTTGGCGGGAGTCCCAGCCTTAGCGCTCTTCTTGGACGGGGTCGCATTGCTCAGAGCCGGCGACGAGGCCAGACCCTTGCGGGGGGCCGAGTCGGGCATCGTGGGCTTCGCCGCTAGTCGGCGCGGTTTGTCGCCCAGCCACGATCAATTCGGGCCTCGGCCGCGAGTTTCGTGTCGGCCCGCGCAGGTCGACGCAGCGTCTCGATTGCAGTCAGACGTCAGCGAGCGTATCCGGGAAAGTGGTGGTTGGTCTTCTGGGTGAGGGCGACGATTGCTGCAGATGATGGGAGGTCGACGTTGGATGGATTGTCGTTGATGTTGTGCCCTGCCTAGAGTTCGAGGTCAGGCGTATCGAGACGCAGCCTGATGCAGAGTGGGTCATATGTGGGTCCACACTTGATCGTGAAGTCTTGACCAAAATGGAAAATCGATTCTCTTCTCCATCGCACTTTGTTACCCCTGACTCATGGGACGGGTTATAAAAGTACCCGAGGCAGTTCGATGGCTATATCGCTGGCCTTTTGGTGTTTCTGTTTGACATATATTACGCTGTATCTCTAGATCAAGAACAAGATTTTGGTTAGGGAAAATAGTGTTTGGACGATGTTTGCTTTCATTAACAATCTAAAACACTGCGATTTGGACTACACAACCTGCGGCAATCAAGCAGGGCTACAACCGCATTGTCATCAGGCGAGCAATGTCAACCGTCAAACAGAGGCACGGTAAATAGAAGGCAACAGACCTGTCCAGCAATAACGACAAGGAGATGAGCTATTCCCCGACATTCTGGACGTGATCCGCAGCCAGCGTACCCGAGAACTACACCTACCCATCCTGGCGGGGCGAGCT
The DNA here is from genome assembly GCA_000193285.1 of Magnaporthiopsis poae ATCC 64411. Taxonomy (NCBI): domain Eukaryota; kingdom Fungi; phylum Ascomycota; class Sordariomycetes; order Magnaporthales; family Magnaporthaceae; genus Magnaporthiopsis; species Magnaporthiopsis poae. The sequence continues at coordinate 1,738,618 of GL876970.1, read as the reverse complement.
TCATCCCTTGGCCAAGGATCCTTCTTCTCACAAATCTGGCTCCTCTTGCGATGAATCTTAGCATAGATCGATGTGAGTACGTTAGTAGCCAAAGCACCACCGAGGAGGGAGAGGGCAAGAGTGAATGAGATAAAGTGGGATCGGGTGGATATCGTGAGGTAGTGTTGCTGGCAGGTCTCATGGTGCGAGGAGGAGATTTTTTGTGGCATAATGGTCTCCGAGGCGAAAGAGGCCGATGCTGAAGATTTGATGCTGTGTGATGCTGAAGATGTGAGAAGATGCGGTGTCGAGTCCGCTGACATCTGTGACATGGCGTGATACTGCAGATGTGAGAAGATATAGTGTTGAAGACGTCGGAAGCTGGGATGCGAGAGATGTATACAGGTGCTTAGAGGCTGAGAGCGTAGCGGCGGCCACTTCTTTATGACTTTTTAACATGTCTATGCAGCATTAAAATCTTGTAACATTCTCACTTGTTGCTAAATCCTCGCCCTGACAGATTACTGTATACGGTCAGGGCATCTACACGGCTAAATTTGCCAACACAGGTACTCAGGCACATACGGGCCAGTCAGGCAGGGAAAGCGGTCATTGTAGTAATGTTGTTTCGCAGATCTTCGTGCCAATAAGATATACCACCTACCAGCAAGCCTAGGCTATGCCCCCAACCCCCAAGGAAAGAACGATACTGAGCCGCCTTGGCTTGGGTGGTGTGGCTGCTCCGCCGGTGCGCCGTTGGCAGTTGAGTAACTGCTGGGCGCCACAGCTGTGCAGGTAACGGGCGCCGGGCAAGAATGAAGGTGAGATCGCCCACTTGCTAGGTGGCGGTGTGTGTCATAGGGGACGTGTATTTACTGGCCAGTACTGTCCTGCAGTTGGCTGTCCGACTGGCAAGGGAGGCCAAACGTACGTGACAGGAACTCCTTGAGGGTGAATAGCTTACTAATGCCTAGCGGGTAGATAATGGCAAGCAAGATACTAGAACTTGCTCTAGACAAGATTAAATAGGGAGTCAAGACGGGACAGGTCCACACCCTTGGGTGATAGATACAGCTTTACCTCTGCCATGCCTAGCAGCGTGAACCGCTTTCTTTGTCAGATGGACTGAGGAGTTGTGCCTCTCAGTTCGGGGTCTACCAGACCTTCGCGAGGCTATTCGGTTGACGTTGCTGGCTGTGCTTCTTTTCTTTTTTCTGCCGAGCGTGGGAAAGCCCTCGGCCCCCTCACAACGGCGAGGCATTCAACCACTTTATACGGCAAGGATTTGCAAGATCCCACACCAACCTATTGCAATACCACGCAGTACGGGCACATAGCCGTAAGGTCTCTATAACGCGAGGTTTCTTTTCGTATCGGCTACTGCGACTAGACGTATCAATAAAAGCAGCCATGGCCGTTGGTTCACAACTGTGGCATCTGCAGCTCGGTCAGGTACCCACCGGACATAGCTGCACTTGGGGCCACCGTAGTATTGCGCCCCGCGGATCCCCTCCCTCCCCTTCTGCTCCCTCACGGGTTTTCTCCGCCTTGCTTCATATCCGCCGTCTGTCTGGTGGGCGTCCTGCCGCTGAGTTCGGGCAAGCTTCGTCTTTTCGCAGCACAAAACACACCGCAAGAAACCTACCACATACCTGCCACCTATTGTGTACTTTCAGGACATCACGTCGTCCCTAATCCAGAATATCTTCACGCCAGAGGATCCAATCACCACGCGCGCGCGCCAATATCAGACGACGCCATGACGGCCCCGACGAGGAACAGGCCCCCGGGATGGGAGGGAGCCCTTGGTGAAACCCACCCGCAAGTCCATTATTTCACCCGTGGCGTCCGCCTGGGACCTGAGCATCAGCGCCTCCGACTTCGGCAGGCTCAAGGTCGGATTCCGACCCGAATGCATGGAGGACAGATGGGTGATCCAGGTCACGGACCCGGACCCGGACCATGACGGCGGCGCCACGTTGATCCACATCAGCCGCAGCTGGACGTACATGGAACTCTACACGCTTCACGTCAAGAAGGGCGACGACGGAAGCATCAAGATCGAGTCCATAACCTGGAAAGGTAACCAGTTCGACGCCGTCTCCGGCGAGGAGAGGTCCAAGAAGGAAGCAATGTACCTGTGCAGGGCCCTTCTCGGGTGCGCGATGGAGGCGTTTCCGAAGGACGATTGAATGTTTTGCTGCGCCAAACCTGGCACCGGAAGATCCCGTCCAGGTCATTCTAGATGGCTGGCTTTCGCCCATGGCAAGATTCTGTCGAGCCGTAGGTTGTTCACAAACCAACGATATTTCGCAAATCTTTGTCTACCATACCACACCTGTTGGTAGGAGTCAGGACTCATGCCAAAGCACGAAGAGCTCCATAAGGGGCGAGCAATGATCCCGTGAGCTTCCGAGACTGCCAGTGCGAGGTCGGAGGAACGGCCTTTTGGCGATCGCCTACGTGTATATACCTACCTACCTATATACCTGTTCCTTTGCACTCCCTCGGGTAGATAGATCCTTTCTATCTTCACGCGCAATTATAGAGGACCCTTTTGCGGGTCCCGGCGATTCGGAGGATGCCGTGGCCTTCCGTGACACGCCCCTTTCACTGATGGCGCGCGCACACTCTCACACTGGGGCAATTCCAACAACAACAGTAATATGTCCCCTGGAGTGCATCACCAATTGTTCAAAGGCAAGTGCTTCTTTTACAAAGGCCCACGGCATCTCTTTTACAAAAGTCCAAGGCATCCTGTTCTCTACGACACCATACGTTACAATATGGTTGGTGCGAGAACGAACATTCGGCAACCATTCCGAGATGGCATGGGACTACAAAATAGCGCCACCAACCCCAAACAGTCACGTACGACCACACGTTGTGGAAAACTCGGGATCCCGTCCGCTCTCCCCTAGATAAGCCACTGACGGCCAGAGTAGTAGTTTGGTGGGTGACCACAAGCGAATGCCTGGTGTTGTACGTATATCTTTTGTCTTTTTTTTTTTTGTGTGTGTGTGTGTGTGTGTGTGTGTGTGCTTTTGACCTAACTCGGCAATGGAGCCACTACGGAATTCACACAATCTTCGAGCCTGGTAACTTCGCATAACCTGTATATTAGGTATTGGTGAAAGAGGAGAGAGCTTCCCCCTCGCAGGAAAAAAAGAAAATGACTAAACAGGTACAGGATCGCTGCCCATGTAAAACCGTAATGCAAACCAATGCCAAATCCAGAAACCCCGACATGAAAAAGAGACCCAAGATATAAACAGAAACGGAAGGAAAACAGAGAGGCTTGCGTTCGTTCGTTTTATTTGGCCTTCAAAACCCCTTGGCCGGTGGACTTTTCAAGGCTCCTCAATCCGGATATCCAGAATATGGAAAGCCGACGGAGTGGTGAGGAAAGGTAGTATCGGGCGATAGGAGAGCCAAACAACAAGATCATGGGATAAGGAAATACGATCATACCATTGCGGATATATGTAAAGAAACACCACTCGCTGTGCGTCTGCCACCCTGATGCTCTCCAAATGCTCACTGCCGCGCCACTGCAAAACGGAACTAGTAGTTGTCGTAAGGCTGGGCCTGTGAAGGCACGGCTTGCGGGTACTGGCCGCCAGAAGGTGCGGCAGCGCGGGCCTGCTGAGCCTGCGCCTGTGCAGCCTGCTGCATCTGCTGCTGCTGTTGCTGCTGCTGTTGCTGCTGCTGCTGCTGCTGTTGCTGGTGGTGCTGCATGATTAGGTCGTTGAACCAGGGGTGCTTGAGCGCGTCGTGGGCGCTGATGCGCATCTCAGGCCTCAGCTGCAGCATGCGGCCGAGCAGGTCGATGCCGGCGGCGTCGATCTGCGGCAGGATCTGGCGCAGGTCTTGGGTGGCGTACGTGTGGAACGTCTTCTTGTACTCGGGGAATTGCGAGAAGCCCGGCCAGGTGCGGTCCGAGGGGGTGCCCATGATGCGGAAGATGCGCACGATCTGGTCCTCGTTGGTGGTGCCGGGGAACAGCGGGCGGCCCGTGTACATCTCGGCCATGATGCAGCCGGCGGACCAGATGTCGATGCTGGTGTTGTAGGTCCTGCTGCCCAGCAGCACGTCGGGGGCGCGGTACCAGAGCGTGACGACCTCGTTGGAGAAGGTGTTGACGGGGATGCCAAAGGCGCGGGCCAGGCCAAAGTCGCCGAGCTTGAGCGAGCCCTTGTTGTTGATGAGCAGGTTCTGGGGCTTGAGGTCGCGGTGCAGGACCCTGTTTTGGTGGCAAAAGTCGATGCCCTTGAGCAGCTGGTACATGAAGGACTTGATCACCATGGGCTGCAGGGCACCCCTGTCGCCCTTGGTGTCCATGTACTTCTTGAGATCGCCGTCCATGTGTTCAAACACGAGCATCAGCTTGTTCTCGGTGTGGATGACATCGTGCAGCGCGACAATGTTTTCGTGCTTGAGTTCCTTCATCAACGAGATCTCGCGGATCGCCGTCGAGGGGGTGCCCTCCTCCGAGTCGAGGTGGATCTCCTTGAGCGCGACCAGCTCTCCAGTGTGCCTGTTGCGACCCTTGAAGACCTGTTGGGGACGAAGATAGAAGCGGTTAGCGAAGCCCGGAACTCACTGGTTTCCTAGCCCGGCCTCTGTGCCGGGGTTCGGGGAGGATTTCAAACCTACGGTAGCATATGTGCCCTCACCCAGCTTCTCCAGTTGCTGGAACGAGTTGAGATGCCTCTTGCCGTCCATCTTTTCGGCCCTGAATTCACTGACGCCCGCGACCGTCGGATAGACGCAGTAGTGAGGGACCGGCGGAGGCTGCTTCGGCCTATCGGCGTGCGAAGGGTGGTCGAACAGGACGCGGCCGGAGGTAACGGTGCGGGACAAAAGATCTCTCAGATCCGGAGACCGAGAGCCCTGGGACGCCGTCGTCGTGATTGCGGCTGTTGAGCGTCGGCGCAGGCTCTGCGTGGTTTTTCCAAGAAACGAACTTTTGAGACAGGGCGTTGGGCGCACTTGATCGTCGGTGGTAGAGAGGTAAGGTAGTGAGTGCGTTTGGTGGCGGCAAGGTTGGGCTTTTCGGAGGGGCTCTAGAACGATGCCGCTTAGCTGGCGAAGCGTGGGGCTTTCTGGTTTGTTCCTTGGGAAATCGAGTAGTAAGTAGAACAGATGTCGATGTGTCTTCTTGTCGTGAGCTTGACGGGTCGCCTGGAAGTTATTAATCGGAAATCAGTTGGAGATTAGGCGGAGGGCGATCAAGGCTGAGGATCGTGTTTTTATTTGAGGTCTGTTCTTGCATGCTACCACCCGAACGACGCCAGATTTCTTTCTTTTTTTTCCCCTTTTTAGCCGCTGGCCCCAGCTCCCAGGCTCCATCGCGGCACAGGGGTGGGTGGCGTGGGCGGCCAAAAGCAGAAGAGGGGTTGACAAGAGCAGGCACCACCCCCAACTAAACTTCTCGCTTCGCCGCGCGCCGCAAAGTCGGCTGCGCAAAAAGAGACCCCCAGGCGCAACCAAGAAAACGTGCGCGGCCTGATCTGCACGCCCAGGTGAGATCTCGGTCTCGCCCAACTCATCCCCCCCACTGCGCCACCTGGTACACTACGACAGCACCGCCAGAGCCTCGATTTCGTGCTATTTTTGACCCAAACCCAAGACGCCCACCCCAGCCCTCTGGCGTGCCCAGAGAGCAACGCCGAATCCGCCTCAGAACACGGTGCGCGTTTTTGTTAATCAAAAGCCAAGATATATCCCCCATCGCTTGCAGCTGTGATCCGTGCCAGATTTGATAAAATATCATCTGCCGACCTGTCAATCATTTTCACCGCTGACAGGCACTCCTCCCCAGGGTGCCAAGCATTTGCTGCAAGTGATCCGCACCCACATTGTGAACCGCAAAGCCTCATGGCCAGGCTGCAAGAAACACCGCCCCACCCTCATCCTCGTCAGCAACAGTAAGTGGATGATGCGTGTGGACTGGCGGCGCACTCCGAAGGCACCCATCTATTGACAGGGGCTGCGTTTTAGATGGAGGATAGGATCCAAATTCACACATCACAAAAAAATAAAAAATAAAAAAAATAAAAAAATAAAAAAAAAATGAGAAGAACACTCAATATCGTCAAGCGCTATTACGTTTAAGTGGTAGCGTAGGTAGGTAGTTTGCTCGCCAGACAGTATACTATCTATACCATCAGTCGCCGATTTATGGTGGTACCTTGCGGCATGTGTGTCTGGCCTGGGTAGGTAAATATCATAAGAGGTAGCAATACGTGGCAATAAAATATGACCTTAGCGAAACAACCAACGCCGCGCAAATGAGAGCAAAAGCGTAAAGCTACCAGGAGTACAAACAAAAAAGCGGTGCCACGGTGGAGGCCCAGGCAGAGAAAAGTAACAAGTACGGGATTAGATAAGCCCTCAGCGCCGGGTAGGCACGCCACCTTGGTCAGCCATCTCCTCCAGCATCATCCTCTCCACGAGGCTCCTCGGCGTGCCCGTAAAGGCATTGCTGCCGCCGCCGCCCGAAAGGCTGTGGCCCCCGCGGAAGCTGCTTGTCGGATCTGCGCTGTCGTGAACGCTGCCGACGAACGTGGGGAGGTTGCCCAGCTCGGCTGCCTTCTGGTGCACCATTGGGTCCTTGATAATGTCGAAAGAGATGGGCCTTCCCTTGTAGGATCCTACAGAGACGGGCACTGTTGTCGGGCTGCCGAAAGGGTCCCCACCGCCAGTAAATGGCCGGCTTGGCGTCAATGAGTGCGACAACACCTGTGCCTCGACTGCAGCTGCCTGCGCCGCCGCTTCTGCCGTGTCGACAGCCTCGGCATCCGGTTCCGACTCGTCCTCTTCTATATAGTGCCGAGTCTCGCGCTTGGTTCGGGTTGCCGAGTCGTCATCATCCATCTCGAAGAAATCCTCGCCATCAACGTCCGAGGCGGCATAGGCGACACATTTGTCGCCGAACTTGGGGTTTTTGACAGTCTTGGCAGACTTCCCATTGACTTCGTTCTTTCCCGGAGTTTCGGGTGTGGGCATGGTCTTGGTGCCACCCACCACAGCATCGCTGGAAGCACTCTGCCCCTGCGCGTCGGCGGTTCCTGACGGGGAAACTGGTGGCAGCGGAGAGTGCGATTCGGGCGAGGTGGACTTCTTCCGTCCTTGTCTTATCGGCATCGACACAAAATCGTCGTCCGAGTCGCTGGAGTCGTCGTCGGGGTAGGCCTCGAGGTCCTGCAGCGGTGAGCCCAGTTGTATATTTGTCACGGATTGGATCTCAAGATCATCGGGATCCAGCGGCGCGCGCAGGCGGGTGTGGGCGGTTGCCATCTTATTAGTAAAAGCGGTGTTGGTGGCGGGGAACGAGGCTGCCGCCTGGGCGGCAGGTCGCGTGCCACCGAATAATGGGGTGACCAGGTCCGAGCTGGGATTCACAACCGTCCACGTGCCCGGATTCTCTAGCGGCAATTTTGAGAGCGCACGGAGCGCTTGCGACGATGATACTTTCTTGGGCGGCGGGGAGGCCTCATCTCCATCGTCGAAGATGGACGCGGTGGGTCCCAGTAATGAGTCACGGGGCCGCGACGTGGGCGAGGCTTGCGTCGTCGTCACCACGGGCAGCGACCCAGCCGCAGCCGCCGTCTCGTCCTGCCAGCCCTTCTCA
>GL876970.1:1698179-1726725 GCA_000193285.1 Magnaporthiopsis poae ATCC 64411 | reverse complement strand
CGGCCATGATGGCACCGAAAACGTTGTTGCCCACGCCGAGGTTGGGAGGCTGTGCAGGACCCGCATGCTGAGACGGGCCGCCCATGCCTCCTTGCGGCATGCCGCCGCGAGCCTCAAGCTGGCGGCGCAGATGCGCCAATTCTTCCTCGTATCTACAGAGTTTATTCATGTCAGCCCGTCTCCCCACCCAGGACATGCGCATGGCAGACATGCTCGCCTATACAAGATCTGACTGGTTACGTACTTGTTCTTGAGCGCAACCTGCGTTTGCTCCATCTGGTAAACCTTCTCGCGAATCATGTGCACTTCGGCGATTTGGCTTTGAACTAGATATAATTCCCAGTGTTAGTGCACGTCATTGTCGTTGTGATGCGCGGCACGCTGCCGATCTTTAGGGTGCCCAACTTGGCGGAATCTTGTGGTGGAAAAGTGCGCGTCGCTTACTCTGATGCTCGTATCCCTCGCTCTGGCGCGCCTGAGACTCGAACTCGGATCGGACCTGGTCCAGCAGCTCATTGAGCCGGCTAGGGCCATTGGCCTGCGGGGGAACGCCGGTCCCCCGGTGGGCGGGATACATGGACATGTTGGGCGCGTGGTGTCACTCCGACTGGGCGCGCGCGAAGTCGACGAGTTTCTAAGCTGTGCGTGAAGATGCGCGTCGATGGATTTGGCGCGGCAGAAGGCTGTGTGCGATCGAGGCTTGAGATGTGATTGATGCGACTGAGGCGGTCTCAAGGGGCGAGCAGGCAGGTTGGTGGTAACCGCCCAAGCGGACCGGACGCGAGGCTATTCAGCTCCTCAGGCCCACGAGGCAGACGGCTCCAGCAGGCGAATGGGCGGGCGCGTCGGGCTTTGACTACAAAAATCGGCAACTAGGTGAGCCAGCTCCTAAAGACTGGCTCGCGCCAAATGGATCGATGGTGCGGATGGTCGAGGATGAAATTGGATGGCTGGAAGAGATGCAGCGATCATGGGAGGAGCCCATGAAAACTGCTGAGGTCGAGTCGGGAAAAAAGAAAGGGGTGGAAAGCGGACCACAAACGGGAGCGAAAAACAGAGGCCAGGCAAACAAGCCCCAAGCGCTGCCCAGGCAGGCTCAACTTCCCGTGCCCCACTTTTCGCCCAGAGGTGGCGGGGACACTGCAGCTGTGGGGACGGCAAGCTCCTCACACTCCCCCACGTTGCTCGGAACCGAACTTGGAACCACACAAGTTGGGACCAACATGGACCACATGGCAAAATGCAGCCTGTGTGGTTCCATCCTAGGCAACCCTGTCCATGGGTTGCGTGTTTTCCTGCCAACGAGCTGTGCCACTCACTGCCTTTGTGACGGCAGGAGCTGTGCGTGCGTGATGCTTTGCTCCAGATGGGAGGCGCCCGGCGAGGTTGTCTGCCAGTCCAAAAAGCCAATTAATCCACAAAAGTCAGCCCTGCCCAGGCTCTGTCCACCTGCTGCTTCCCCGGCCACCATGTCCCCTGTCGCGCGCGAAATCGCTGTGCGTCGCCGGCGCCACCCTGCGGCCGCTGCACGACATGTTCTCCATCTCGGCAAGATGTGAGCCCGAAAGACCCATTTGAAAAGCCGTCGCCATCGCCATCACCATCGCCATCACCATCGCCATCACCATCGCCATCACTATTCCCATCCGACGCGCCACGGCACACATCGGGCTCATGTTTGATGTCGAGCACTTTTCGTCCTTTCAAATGACGTTCGTTCCCTTGCGCCCGTAATTTCAAGAGCCACCAGATCCTTCAACGCCTATCCCCGTCAGCCACATCGGGGGCCGCTTCTCGAACAATGGAAACCTTGAGTCTTGGACCCGGTAAATGTCTCACCAGGGCCCGGATTGTGCCGGGTGGCTGGTTGGGGGCGTGCCAAATGTAAATGTTTAAACACCACACCCACAGCCAGTCAACCAGTGGATGCCATATTATTCGATGCTGGTACCTGATTTCGATGACGACAGAACTATTTTTAATCTTCTCGCGTTCGGGTTAATTGGCCGCCATCCTGTCTCCTGTCAAACCAACAGACTATGGGATCACTCTTATGCACCACATTTCTTATCACGGCTCTCCATAAGGCTCTCTGGCATGGCTCGACGATCCCATTGCTGAGTGGAGACCTCTGGGCGGAAATCCATCCCCGATCATGCCAAAGCTCATCGCCGAAATTGTTCCCGATCCTCGGCCACGGTACCGCTAAGCAGTACCTGAAATTCAGGTTGAGTAATTCGGTTGCTTCGACAATGCACCCCGTGAGCACTTGAGGCCGACACTGGACGGGACCAACGCAGGAGGTGTTCTAACAGTGCCCACCAGTATCCGAAGTAAGATTTATGTGATAAAGTGATTAACGTATCATCTTATGCACACATCTTTCACGGATGCTGGTACCACGCCGCAAGTTTGATGGTATTTCGTGTATGCGTAGGACACTCGCCTGTACCAATCCTATCATCCAATCAGGCACGAACATTAAGCGAAAGCGTAACAACGGCAGAACACAAGCCCGCCTACCTCCAAATGACAACATTAGAAGGTAAAACCTTATTTCTTGTCTTTCTCATCAAGGCATTGCCAGTTGACCCGGCCTGGACAAGTCGTCGAAAATTAGATACAGAGCTAGAAGCCCCTGCTTCGGGTGTTTATATATTTCCAACCACGCACAAACACGCATATACGAAATATCTTGGCTACCTACACGTAAAAGCTCAAGTCACTGACTCCGGGAAATGTAGCCCAAGTTCCGTCACGCCGGGTGAAGCTGAGGGATTCTAACATCGACACACCGCATAGTCAACCCAGCGCTATGGCGATGTTCCAGGAGATGTAAACGCTCTGCTTCAGAATCTATTTTGGCACTTTGCGCAAGAAGGTCGACATTAAAGTATGATACGATAGCATGCAAGTTCCGCATTCATTCCATTAGGGTTTCCTTACTTTCGAACATACAACACAACGTGACCAGGCGATTCGACAACTCGCAAACCACCTGCCGTGATCAACTTCTGCTCCAAGTCGTCTCCCCTGCGTCAAATGAGTCCATTACCGAATATCCCATAATGTGCTGCGCGCCCAAGTATTTACCGTCTATAGCTTCTGCAACCTCATACCGACGTTTAACTAGCTGCTTGTTGACTATCGTATAGCTTAGAGCTGAACGTGTGGCTGGAGGTGGTGCATTTGCCCGAGCACGAGAAGGTTGCTGAAATGAAGCACAGAGTGGTTTTTGCCTCGGGTTTGTGAGAATCCTTGCGCGTCAACAATACACGCGAGAGGCCTCGGTCTTCCATGTCCCGGATCGTCAATATCCTGGGATAAATGCTCGCGGATAAAATGTCTTCCCACCCCATGAAATGGCATATCTGGAGCCCGAACAATTGCATGTTTGCGGTTTAATCCTCTTGTGAATATTATGGACATCACGGAAACTGGAACACAACAAACAGCTCCAGACCTGACTGGCGCGGAAGGCATCACAAAAGTATACAAAAGGCAATACGTTTTTTTAATGGCATGGTTTCTAAGCCTAGACAAGCAGGTGCCTACCCCGCCGCCGATGGGTTCTATGAGTACTGTAGCTAGCGTCGCGCGATGGACATTAGGTAAGGACGTGGTACCTAGGTAGTCGATATGTCAACATCTTTCATCCCAGAGATTTGTGATCCAGACCGCGTGAGGCCTGGATATCGACGGCATACGACAAAGTAAGGCCAGATAGGATCAGCAACGACGATGCGTCTATTCTGAGGCGATAAATTGATGTATGCCTATACCTACCCAGGTTGGTGTTGCTGTCCGTCCACTCATCTTTTTGACGCTTCTCACGTAGGTGGGTGCCCAAAATTAGGCTGCTTACGTAAGGTCTCAATGGTCTGTCACGAACCTAAGTGGAGGCGTGATGCGATTTCAAACCGCGTCTGGTTCTTATTCCGATTTTCTGACAACCGCGCGCCAAACGAACAAACGACAAACGTCGCCTGGTCGCCACCCTGCCGCCCTGCCGCATCATCCTTCACGACGCGCCCAGCATGTCGACCATAACCACCACAGCGCTCCAGTCGGGCCAGCCGCCCGTGATCCCGCGCGACTTCAACGGCAATCAGCCCACCACGATTCGGCTGTACCCACTGTCCAATTACACGTTTGGCGTCAAGGAGACGCAGCCAGAGGAGGACCCGTCGGTGCTGGCGCGGCTGAAGCGCCTCGAGGAGCACTACAGCGCCCACGGTATGCGCCGCACCTGCGAGGGAATCCTCGTCTGCCATGAGCACAACCACCCTCATATCCTTATGCTGCAGATCGCGAACGCCTTCTTCAAGCTGCCTGGAGACTATCTGCGTCCCGAGGACGACGAGGTCGAGGGCTTCAAAGCCCGCCTTGACGAGCGCCTGGCCCCCGTCGGCCGCCTGGGCGAGGGCGAGGAGGCCGGCGACTGGCAGGTTGGCGACTGCCTCGCCCAGTGGTGGCGTCCCAACTTCGAGACCTTCATGTACCCCTTCGTGCCTGCCCACGTCACGCGGCCGAAGGAGTGCAAGAAGCTGTACTTTATTCAGCTTCCAAACTCAAGTAGGTTTTTCTAGCTTTACCTTCCTTGCCTACCCATGCGGCCATGGGCCTCATCCTCCATAGGTGGGTAGGTGGTTCCTTGCTCGCGTTCGATTTGCTGACTGGCGCCTTCCTTTTTGTCTACAGAGGTGCTTAGCGTCCCCAAGAACATGAAACTGCTGGCTGTCCCCCTCTTTGAGCTATACGATAACTCCGCCCGCTACGGACCCCAGCTTTCCGCGATCCCCCACCTCCTGAGTCGTTACAACTTCGAGTTTGTCGATGAGGCCGGCAACGTCGTCGCAGTCACTCCCGGTGGCGGTGGCCCCCCCGATGGCAGCACCCCCAAGACTAAGGTCTTGGCAGGAGGTGACGATGTGGACATGAGCCAGGAGAACGGCACACACTAGAAGCCCGTCGTCATCTCTAATACCCCTCATGCTTTTTTGCGCTTCTATGGCCCCTGGGCGGGCCTCACAATAACCTGATTTTATGGCGATAATTGGCGTCTGGAGTTTGAGATCGGATACAGGCTCAGCCCTGTAAGGACCACCTCTGGGATCTTTTCGCACAAGGTTATGTTTGTCCATTGACAGCAAACATTGAGACGCAAAAAAAAAGAGAGAGTTTTCTCCCTTCTGCTACTAAAGACATGGATCGTGACGGGCTCGTGGAGAAATCTACATCTTCTCGCCTTGGATCGTGGCAACAATCTTGCGCGAGTGCTTGTGGGCTCTGTCGTGGTATTCAAGGGAAGGAGAGCATATATTTCGTCAGAACGACTTGTCCCGAAACGGCGAATGGCATGCATGCATTTGAAACTCACCTAAACTCGAGATACCAAATTCCCTGCCAGGTTCCCGTGGCCAACTTGCCGTTAGAGATGGGGATTGAGACGGAAGCACCGATCAGTGCCGACTTTATGTGAGCCTTGAAAGGATGGCCAGGCAGGCGAATGCGGTCAGCACCGGCGATATGTACGATTAAGATTGAAAACAACCTCCCGGGAGGCGGTGGGGCGAGTCATCCAGGCGGGAACGATGAGGGAACGGGTCCATAAGCTGCCCGGAGGGCTCGAAACTCACCGGCATATCGTCTGGTCCCTCAGCACTGTGCAGGTATAGCTCCTCGCCCTTTGGGCCGGCGTCCGGGGCTATGCGGTCGAGGGCGTTGCTCATGTCCTTGCGCACATCCTCGTCCCAGTTCTCGTTCAGGCTCAGCGCACAGCTCGTGTGCTGGATGAAGAGGTGGAGCAGTCCGACCTTGTAGTTCTTGATCTCGGGCAGCTCCTTGGTGACCGTATCGGTGATGAGATACGAGCCACGAGCCCTGGCCGGGAGCGTGAACTGCGTCTGGAACCAGCTCATCCTGGCTGAAGGTGAGGATGCGTAGCGGTGGCGGGAGGAGGCAGAGGAGGATGACGACCAGTCCCGTGCTGATGATGTGAAGCGCAGACGGGCCGGGTCTGCGGTGATCACTGCCAGGGGTAGGGACCAGAATAGGTAGTGGAACACCCCCGGGAAGAAGGCGACGAACAGGAACAGAATGAGTAAGAATGAAGAAGCATGCGATGCGCGAACTGCAGACGGCATCAATGTGGGCGAGTTTCTGCAGCGATAACAACGATGTATTATTTTTTTATATGCTCTGGCATGAGGACGTCTTTTCGGGGCATCTCGCATGCTGGGTGGAGGGCCTGTTATGCAGGCGGGTGGGCGACCTGGACCTCCAGAGACGTCATTCGTCCATCAAGCTTAACCCCGCCGCGATGATGTGCGCAATCCAAGCTTTGTGTGGGGGCCAGTGTTTGCCGGATGCGAAGGGCTCCCGCATGGAGGGGATCTTGCTTGCCGTTTCTCAAACGCAGCTTCACAAATACCTGGTCCAGGATTGGCCATAATCGCCGGCGATGATATCCACCCGATATCGGTGTGGTATATTCGCGGAGGCATCTTGCCAAGCACTGCCGGTCTTTCCGCCGCCCTGGTAACCTGTAAGATACCCATCCGTTTGCGGTCACTCCTTCAGGCTCCATCAGGCTCCATCAGAGATTAATAATGCACCACACCGCAACATGGCACAGACACCCGCTCCCCTCGCGGCATCTTCCTTCATGCGTTCGCTTTCCGTGAAAGGATACGCCTGATTCAAGGCTTACACACCTTTGAACGAAATAGGTACTGTGACATGCTAGCCCAAGGATGGATCAGCGCGCCAGGGTGGGAAAGGACTCCGACTTCCGCTGCATGCATGCATGGGTGGGGCGTCGGTATGTCGGTGTTTTAGCGGGCGGGTCGCTGTCAATCCAAATGGGCTGGTCTTTCCTGGAAGCTTCCCAGGCAGCCACCCGCCCAAATAGTTCCATTGCCGACTACCGCCCTTTTTGTTTATCGCCTGGTGATACTCTGTGCAGACTTCCATCTCCCTCCTTTTTCTTGGTTTTTTGTATATATCGGATTCCGCTGTCGACGCGCCTCGAAGCTCAAGAAAGCTGCTTGCCGGTCTCCAACCTACAATCGCCATTCTCCTCCGACGCGCCGCCCTAGCCTCTCCGTCCATGCTATCCTGAATCGGACCGGTCTGTCACCCGCGACGAGGGCGCGATGGGGTTCGAGGAGGACCTCACCCAGAAGGTGATTGCCCAGACGGGCTCCTTTACCGGCTATAGGCCTCTGCTGGGCCTTGGCCACGGTTATCTCACAGCCAGCGCAGAGCGCGAGCACCCTCTGTGCGGGAATGTCGAGGGATGGGGTCCACTGAGTCCCTTCAGATATGACCTCACCCCTTGCTTTATCGATGTCTGGGTCGCCTCGGTCGCCGTCTTCGGGCTCGTTTTTGGTCCGCTAGCTGTCTGGTGGCTGGTGGCTCGGAAAACACAGCATCCAGTCCCCAAGGATGCGCAGTTCTGGATCAAGCAGGTATGTAAAGCTACCTCCACTTTCTTGCAATCTACGTCAACTGCCGGATGCGCAGGATGACTACCGAGGTGCCGCCTCTTGTCGCCAATTATGATGATGCTAACGGCATTTTCCTGGCCGCTCGTATAGACCGTCCTCGCTCTCGTAATCGCCGATTTCGTCGCCCAGCTCGTCTTCCAGTTCTTAAGCTATGGCGCCAATATCGCATTTGGCGATTTTCGCGTCTGGACAACAACGCTCACCATACTGTCTCTTTTCGTTGTATTCGCTATCCAATGGCTCGAGCACGACCGTCTCCGAAACGCGAACGGCGTCGTGTTGCTCTACTGGCTTTTCCTGCTCATCGCCCTTGCCGTCAAGCTCCGCTCCCTGATATCCCAGCAGATATACGCCTCGGACCTGCCGTTCTTCGTTGTGTACACGGTCGGCTTCGGCCTCGCTGCGGTCGACTTCCTGGTAGAGTGGCTCTGGCCGAGGAGGCAGAGCGCGTACGAGGCCCTTGTCGATGAGGACGAGTCCCCGGCCGAGTACGCCACTGTCTTCTCCCAGCTCACCTTCTCGTGGATGACCCCCATGATGAAGTATGGCTACAAGCAATTCATCACCGAAGAGGATCTTTGGGGCTTAGTCAAGGCGGACAAGTCAAGCACGACGGGTGAAGCCTTCGACAAGGCTTGGCAACACCAGTTGAAGCGCAAGAACGGCCCATCTCTGTGGCTCGCCCTATTCCGTGCGTATGGAGGGCCTTATCTGGTTGCTACCCTCTTTAAGATTGGAAACGACATTTCATCCTTCACGCAACCCCAGTTGCTGCGTTTCCTTATTGCCTTCGTCGCCTCGTACGGGTCCGAACGCACTGGAGAACGCCAGCCTGTTATCCAGGGCGCTGCTATCGCGCTGGCAATGTTTGCAGTCGCCACGTTCCAAACGGCCATGATTCATCAATACTTTCAACTTGCGTTCGTCACCGGCATGCGAATCAAGGGTGGCCTGACGTCGGCCATATACCGCAAGTCTCTACGGCTGTCCAACGAAGGCCGCGCCACTAAGACGACGGGTGACATTGTCAACTACATGGCTGTCGATGCGCAGCGGTTGCAGGATCTTACCCAGTTCGGACAGCAGGTCTGGTCTGCCCCGTTCCAGATCATCATCTGCATGGTTTCCCTGTACCAGCTCGTCGGATGGTCCATGATTGCTGGCATTGCCGTCATGATCATCATGGTCCCAATCAATGGGGTCGTTGCTCGCTTCATGAGGAACCTCCAGAAGACGCAGATGAAGAACAAGGACGCTCGGAGTCGGCTGATTGCCGAGATCATCAACAACATGAAGAGCATCAAGCTGTACGCCTGGAGTGCTGCTTTCATGAACAAGCTGAACTACGTCCGTAACGATCTTGAGCTCAAGAACCTGAGAAGGATCGGCGCCGCACAGGCCTTTGCCAACTTCACGTGGAACACCTCGCCGTTCCTGGTCTCCTGCTTGACCTTTACGGTTTTCGTCCTGACCAATGACAAGCCGCTGACAACCGAAATCGTGTTCCCGGCCTTGGCGCTCTTCAACCTGTTGTCGTTCCCCCTGGCAATGCTCCCCATGGTCATCACCTCGATCGTCGAGGGTACTGTCGCGGTCAAGCGCCTGAGTGCCTTCCTTACCGCGGAGGAAATCCAGCCCGATGCGACCGAGTTTCTTCCCCCAGTTGAGGACATGGGAGAGGACACTGTAGTCATCCGAGATGGTACCTTCTCTTGGAATCGCCACGAGAACAAGAACTGTCTCAAGGACATCAACTTCCGGGCATGCAAGGGCGAGCTGTCATGTGTCATCGGCAGGGTAGGCGCTGGCAAGTCGTCTTTCCTCCAGAGCATTCTTGGTGATATCTGGAAGGTCAAGGGTCATGTAGAGCTTCATGGGTCGGTGGCCTATGTCGCACAGCAACCTTGGATCATGAACGCTACGGTCAGGGAGAACATCATATTCGGATATCGATATGACTCCAACTTCTACGAAAAGACCGTGAAGGCCTGTGCCCTACTGGACGACTTCGCCCAGCTGCCGGATGGCGACGAGACTGTTGTTGGTGAACGGGGTATCTCTCTGAGCGGCGGACAAAAGGCAAGGGTTGCGCTGGCCAGGGCCGTCTACGCCAGGGCTGACGTGTACCTGCTCGACGACTGCCTGTCTGCAGTGGACTCTCATGTTGGCCGGCACATCATCGACAACGTGCTTGGAAAGGAGGGTCTTCTCAAATCCAAGACGCGAATCCTGGCGACGAACTCCATTCCGGTGCTCTCCGAATCCGACTACATCACCATGCTGAAGGATGGCGAAGTTGTTGAGAACGGCACCTATGGCCAGCTGATGGCGATGAAAGGACTGGTCGCAGAGCTTATCAAGTCGATTGGAAAGAGCGGCCCGTCATCTCCGGCTGCCTCAGGCTCGGCCAACGGCTCTGACAGCGAGACCTCGACGGTTATCAATGCTGCCGGTACTAACAAGACCAGCGAGGAGCTGGACGAGCTGGAGGAGGCCCAAGAGAGAGTGCCCGCGCTCGAAGCGATCAAGCCCTCGGGATCCTCTGCTCCCAAGCCGCGGGCTGGCAGCATGGCCACTCTGAGGCGTCCAAGTACCGCAAGCTTCAGGGGAGGCCGAGGCAAACTGTCAGATGAAGAGCTCAACGGCGCCAAGACCAGGCAGACCAAGGAACACTCTGAGCAGGGCAAGGTCAAGTGGGACGTCTATTTCGAGTACGCCAAAACGGCCAACCTGGGTGCCGTGTGTGTCTACCTCGTGGCTCTCATCGCGGCTCAGTCTGCAAGCATCGGCGGCAACGTCTGGCTCAAAGAGTGGTCCGAAGCGAACATGAAATCGGGTGAGAATGTGAACGTTGGGAAATTCATCGGCATATACTTTGCCTTTGGTTTTGGCTCTTCGCTCCTGGCGCTCATCCAGACCCTGATCCAATGGATCTTCTGCTCGATCGAGGTATGCCAAGACAATCACCCCCAGGTCAGTAAAAAGATTCGGCTTGGCTGACTGATGATATTATCCGCTGTAGGCCTCGAGGAAGCTTCACGAGAGGATGGCGACGGCTATCTTCCGATCGCCAATGTCGTTTTTCGATGTTACCCCGGCAGGCAGGATCCTCAACAGATTCTCAAGGTAAGCTTCTCGTTGCGTTGTTGTGTGGATATCTGACTATGGTGGACACAATCCCTCTCCCTCCGTATTGCCAGTCACCAACCAACCCCAATGTCCCTTGTGCTTCGCTGACCAGAGATTCCACCATTCAGCGATATCTATCGGGTTGACGAGGTGCTTGCCAGAACCTTCAACATGCTCTTTGTGAATCTGGCCAAGTCGGGCTTCACTCTAGTGGTCATCTCGATCTCGGTTCCGCCCTTTATTGCCCTCATCATTCCGCTGGCTCTGATGTACTACGGGATCCAGAGGTACTATCTGAGGACGTCACGCGAACTGAAGCGGCTTGATAGCATCAGCCGGAGTCCCATCTATGCCCACTTCCAAGAGTCCCTTGGTGGCATCTCGACCATCCGTGCGTACCGTCACCAGCCGAGATTCGAGCTGGAGAGCCAGTGGCGCGTCGATGCAAACCTGCGGGCTTATTTCCCTTCGATCAGTGCGAACCGATGGCTTGCCGTTCGCCTGGAGTTCATAGGTGCTCTCGTCATCTTCGCGGCCGCCGGGTTTACCGTCTTTCTACACGCCATCGACAGCCCCATCAAGCCGTCCCCGGGCTGGGTTGGTCTGGCCATGTCGTATGGACTGCAGATCACAACGTCGCTCAACTGGATCGTCCGCCAGTCGGTCGAGGTGGAGACGAACATCGTGTCGGTAGAGCGGGTGCTCGAGTACGCACGGCTTCCCAGCGAGGCGCCCGAGATTGTGCGGCGCAACAGGCCACCCGTCAGCTGGCCGGCCAAGGGGGCGGTCGAGTTCAAGAACTACAGCACACGTTACCGGGAGGGGCTGGACCTGGTTCTCAAGAACATCAACCTCGACATCAAATCTCACGAGAAGATTGGAGTGGTGGGTCGGACCGGCGCTGGCAAGTCGTCGCTCACACTTGCGCTCTTCCGAATAATCGAACCCGCCAGCGGCAACATCGCTATCGACGACGTGAACACGTCCGACATCGGCCTTCTCGACCTCCGGCGGCGGCTGGCCATCATCCCTCAGGATGCGGCTCTGTTTGAGGGCACCATCCGTGACAACCTTGACCCCGGACATGTCCACGACGATACGGAGCTCTGGAGCGTGCTCGGTAAGTTGCATCTCTAGTCTGTCCGACGATGTGCAGCCGTGGCCCTTGATGTGATTTGCACACCGGTGGTCTGTCACACTGCCGGACGCCACACCCTCTTCGTTTCCGCTCCCCACCCCTGTGCGCCGTCCTTTGTACTCCGATACACACGCCGCCCCTCTTGGGTTGTCCCTCACCCGTGGCATCCCTCCGAACACGGTTGCTGCGAGCGAGGATTGGTCGCACTGGGGCTGCTTACTTGAAGCCACTAATGCACTACATATTATTTTGTGTGATATCATGCATGCCAACCTGACTAACGTGGCCGTTCCGCTGCAGAACACGCACGACTGAGGGATCACGTTGCCAGCATGGACGGCGGGCTGGAGGCTAAGATCAACGAAGGAGGTGAGTTCATTATGCACAGAGCTTTTACTGCACTTTTTCTTTGTTTCCTCCTTCCACGCCGTCCCGCTTTGCACACCGTTGCGGTTTCCGTCGGCTCTAGCACCATGCCTGGCGGTGACACCGCTGGGCGTGCGTCCACCGCTCCGACTGCCTCCTGTCCCGTTGCCCCCAATATTACATTGCACAGCTTCTTGCCGTTCCGGCGACCTGAACATCCAACTGCAAGCCCCGCACATGTTGCCGCTGCAGATACGACGCGCAGGCTCGGGGATCACGGCGCTCATCGTGCCAGCTGAGGTGTCAACTTCCAACCGCAAGTCATCTGCCGTGAACAGATTTGCCTGCATGATCTCCCACGCAGTTATGCGTTACCAGTGTTGTCGCACACGTGCTACCGTTGTGACGCGCCGGAACGGGGTCAAGTCGTCGAGGCCGTGCCTCGTTCATGCCCACCTCCTCAGCCCCGTTGAGCTTTCCTACCTCGTTGCGGTGACGGAACACAGTCACAACACTCTCATCCTCCCCCTTCTTGCCCCTCTATTCCTGGCCCTCGCCCACTGCGAGACTACGTATCCTCGGGCGTATCCGCAACATGCGCCTTGTCAGCAACTGGTGTTCCGTGGCAGCTGCCGTGCTCCATGGCACGTTTAGTGGCACAAGGCGCGGGCAGTGCCAAATAGAGACTAATCATGCTGTGTAACGATCTATAGGCTCAAATCTTTCCCAGGGGCAGCGGCAGCTCGTGTCGCTGGCGCGCGCAATGCTCACGCCGTCCAACATCCTGGTCTTAGACGAGGCGACGGCGGCGGTAGATGTGCAGACGGACGCGCTGCTGCAGCAGACCCTGCGCTCGTCGCTCTTTGCGCACAGGACCATCATCACCGTGGCGCACCGCATCAACACGATTCTTGACAGTGACCGGGTAGTGGTGCTAGACAAGGGCGAGGTGGCCGAGTTTGGTCCGCCTCAGGAGCTGCTCGCGAAGAAGGGTCTCTTTCACTCGCTGGTCAAGCAGGCTGGTCTGACCGAATGATTATAGCACGACGTGGCTGTGGCCAGACGGCAAAGGCACACACGCCAAGCAGTTCTGGATGGCAAAAGCATTTTTTAAACGGACGTGTCACTACCTAGGTACCTACCACCTATCTACTTACCTACCAGGTGTCTGCCTTCCTAGGTAGGCACCTGCCTGTGCTTGACAAAGTATCTCCTCCATATGTCCAGCACGACCTGGAAATTCACTGCGAGGTGAAGAGTTGGACAATACGTTATACGCTCAAGCCGGGGCAGAATCAGAATGGCAAAATACGAGTTGAATATGAGACTCCTGGACACAGACGGATACAATCCATAAAGCGAGGACGAATGTGACAGGTCAGCCAAGGATGGCCCCGGGCCGCGCGAGCAACAGCTGATATGCCCATGCTGCCGTGCCATTGCGATGATGTTTTGCGCACAATCTGATGCTCCGTCGCCAGCTCAAGCGAGGGTAAGGTGGCAAAAAGGTCCAAGACAAGGCCAAGACTTTTGGCAGTGGTCCGTCCGTTCGGCTCAGCTTCTCTGTCGGGGAACAACCCCTGACGGGGGGTTACCCACCCTCCCCCATCTCGTTGGCGATAACCATCTGCCAACCGACCTCTTTGTTTTTCTCCGCCACCTCCATTCTCTTTTCTTTTTTTTTTTTTTTCCTTCTTTTCTCTAACAAGGTGCGTGTGGGGACGGGACCCATCGATTTCCAGTTTTCCATACGGTGTTCACGAACGCATTCGCGAACGCAACGCACGGGTCAGGGGAGGGGCGGCGCCCGGAGGAGAAGGGCCAAAGGGGTCTAGGTAAAGTTTGCTATGACGCTGCATCATACATTACAAAGAAGAGGATGGATTCTCATCTGCGCGTCGGAGATACGATGCATGGGGGTTGAAATCAAGGGCGGTGGGGAGTTTTTTTTTTTTTTCCTGTTTATTTATTTTTTTGCTAGCGCGCTAAAACCGGACATGTAGGCAAAAAAGAGAAAGAGGAAAAAGAAAGCGAGGAAAGCGAGGAGATGTTTCCCGAGAAGCAGGCGGTCGACGGGAGGTGCAGCGAGACTAAATTAGATAGATGACGGTGCATGGCATGGCATGGCATCTGCTGGGGTGTGTGTGTGCGTGTGTGTGGCCGTCATCCGCCACCCATTCGTTTTCGTTCGTCGCGGAGTCGCGGAATCGGGGACGCTAGAAGCCAAACAGCGGGCTGCAGATGGCAGAAAAGTGGGAGATACTTTGTGGATAGAGAGGAGGGAGGTTTGAGCCAACCAGGCCGGCAGCCGGGCACTCCGGCACGAAGCCAGCTGATTGATGGTGGTGGTGGTGTGTGGGAAGAAAGCTGCATCGCATCGCTGGAAATATAATCTGTCATTTTTTTTTTTTTTTGAGGGGATACATAAGACACACTCACTTGACAGCAGAGACGTTTGGGTAGCACCAAGAGGATGCCCAATAACGGCACATAACCCGGCAGGTGCGGATTTGATACCAAGATACCAAGATAATCGAAGCTGGTGATCTTACATGCCCTCCTCCTTCGACCGGTGGTATGTGGGGGGTAGCCAGGGGCGATCGCGATCGCGTTCCCAGGCGCCACAGCGTCACAACAAAAGGCCCGCTTTCAAAATGTTCCTGTTCAAACGCAAAAGGAAAAGAAGGAAAGAAAAAGCAAAAAAACAAAATGGCAGGTTGAGCGGGATCAGAACGACCTTGGCTGATCCATCCACGCGGTCACATGGAAGAGATAAAAGCCCATGCTCGGCATGTCCGCCTCGGTGGCGATCCGAGGAGGAGGAGGAGGAGGCTCGTTACTGCTGCCAGAATGAGGCTGCTAATGCTGACCGAATCATGATTTGCCATCTCGATATCTGATTTGTTCGCAAACCCCTGGCTTGGCTGGTTCGTACATGGTGCCTGTCCATGTCGTATCCCGGGATGGAGCGCGCGCGTCGGGATACAACTTTGGTTTTGTGCTTTGTTTTGTCCGTTTTCTTTTTTGATGTCTCCCTTTTTCTCTGCTCCTCCTTTCATTGAGAAATCCTGGAGGCTCTATTCGGGCATTCGAAAGGCGGTCAAAATTGAATTGAACCCCCCGCCAAGAGAAAAGCCGTGTGGAGTGGAGAAGCCGACCGGGGACACCACACGCCATCTCACACGTTTTGACACCACCAAACATTCGGCAATAACGAGGCGAGGAAAACCACCCCGACGACAAGGTACACACACACACACACGCACACCCCAGCTTCGCCCATCGCAAAATACCTAAACCCATGTGCCCAGGGGAGGACTGTGTCTTGTCCGTTCGGCCGGCACGGCAAAAGGGAGTCCGCAGCGGCTCGAGGCCATGTGAATCCATCAATCGCATGGGGTTGGAGAGCTGCGCCCCCCATCTGAACGAGCATCGAATCGCATCAATTGCCCGGCCATTTTGGGTTCGTTTCCATTGAACGATGAACCCCATCTCATGTTTATTTTTATTCTTATTTATTAGTAAGTTTTTTCTTTTCTTTTTTGTTTCGCTTGTTAAAACCCCCCCTTCAGCAAATCAACCCCGAACAGCCTCCATTCTTCCGCCCATTGCGAACTGACCAACCATCGCGAGCGGAGCGTCTTCCGTTGCAAAGAGCGGGTCACACTAGAAAAGGTGTCACCAGCCGGACAGGGGGGTGGGAGGACAACGAGCGAGTGGGCGCAGTCCACCCACCATCATCACCGCCGTCCTCGCCGACGGCTGGGATAGGTGACGGAAACTGATCCCAAGGTACAGCATGTATGGGATGGGATAGGGCCAAGGTTTCCAGGCCCAAGCGAGTTTGACCACCTGATGGACCGCGTTCGGGTAGGCCCAGAGTCGTATTATCCATCTCACAGCGTAGCAGCAAACGCGAGGATGCGAAGAGAAAGATAGAAAAGGGGGCCGAAATAGAAGAGGAGAAAGAAAAAAGCAAGAAAGAAAAAGCGCGCACGTGCTCGGCTCGCGTCATATTGTGCCCACAGCCATTACGGTTCTCTCCCTTTTCACCAAGCCCTGGGGTTCGCCGGTCAGGTACCTACCACTTACCGTATGTACAGTCTCTCGTCTATGTCTTTGAGCCCTTGTCTACTCATTTTTCCTTTTGGCCAATCACTTTTCTTTCTCAGTGACAAATTCTGGTATCTCTTTCCTCTTCAGGAGCTTGGGGTCCAGCGGCACTCAAAGTGATGGATGGTGAATGATATATTTGACTTTCAGTACCCATCACTTACGTTTCCGCTCATCCGCGTAATGCCGGCCTTCTCTCCTTCTCCGGCCGTGATGGGGCTTGCAAGGAGTGACAGGGAAGAAAAAAAAAAGAAATAATAAAAAAGCAAGGAGGAGCCTTCTTTGCTTCTGATATCCGGGGCTTTGCTGCCGATCCCTTGAACATGTTCCAGTTCTTCGGGGGATTCGCGGTAATAGAAAGTCACAGCCGAAGAAGCCCCATCCACCCATCTGCCCGTGTCGAGCGGAGGCCGAGGAGATTTCTCGTCAGCTCCAACAAGACAAGGCGTCTCTCGGAAGGGAGATGCGATGATCTCGCACCACTCGTTCTCCCCGCCTGTTCTCTTCCACCCCAGAGACGAGCTAGATAAGTAAGGTTATTTCGAAACACGCACGCCCGCTCGTGAAGAGATCATTGTGGCGGGGGGCCAGAACCCTGGGCATGGTTGACCGTGCTCTCTTGCTTGGGTTGGTCGGTGCAGAAGCCGCTAGAAAACAAGATTCTTCAGCGGCGTCGTCGGTGAGCCGAGATGACAGCCCCAAACCTGGCCGAGCCCCTGGCTATGACCAGGGCCGCCGAGAAGAGCTGGAAATCAGGGGGGGCTAGCACGTTAGTGCTCAGGCGGGGCTGGACGTCAACTTGGCCGCATCTGGGAACGCCCAAGTTCCCTGCGAGCTTCCACGGGCGCCTCTGGCGCCGGAACAGATCGACCGCCGCTATATCTGTCAAGTCCATCTCCACCATGTACAGCACCGACGGTGACGGGCTGAGGGACCGAGGCAAAAGGACGTTGCAGATCGGACGCTTGGTGCCCAGAATAATTTCTGGCCATGATGAGATCCGGAATGCAGGGGTTGGGTCGGGCTGGCGAGAGAAACAGGACACCGAGGCCACTAGTTCAGGGCAATGTGTTGCCCCGGGCACCTGGGGGTATAGTTGACGCGTGATACCTATAAGTCGGCAAAATAACAAAAATAAAAAAAGCACTTCAAACTTCAGACTGCAACAAGGGAGGGAGATTTGCTTTTTCCAGGGGTGTGGCAACCAACAAACCATCAACATGCCTGCCTACCTGGCCCTCACCGTTCCTGGGAGGTCAGGGCGGGGTTGCGCGTATGGGTAGCCTGCTCACCTTGAGTGAGGCGTGCCTTGGCAGGCTCTTGGCCCCGACAGCGGCCGGTGTGCCAGGGAGGTACCTACGTAGGTGCCTGGTAGTGCTGCACAGGCCGAAGATGAAAACGAGAGGCTTCTGCTGATCGCAAGCCGCGGCTATGATTTAGGAATGCAGTCGCTCGACGCCTCACCGGCATATAGCCCCAGGCAGCTAGCCACTAGGGCGGATTTGAATGACGATGACTTGGCAATATTGACCCCAGGAAAGTTGGCGAGGAAATTTTGGATCGGTCACTCGATTTCCTCATTTTCCTGCAGGTGACAAAGACATGCTTAAGAGGATGGAACAACAAGGGAAGAGAAGGGGACAGGCAGAATAGGCTTTGGTCATATTGTCGGGGATAAGAATCGAACGAGATCCAGGTCTCAAACCCGGAGCAAGTCCTCACCGGCTGCGCCATCGCACGCAGCTGAGGCATGGATGGGTCAGCACGAGTGGAGTCTGGCCCTCCCCAAGGCGGAAGCCTCCAAGTTCAGCTGCCTCCCCACATTTCCGTGGACGAAGGGAAGACAAATGTACTCGCCCATCTGCTTGCGTGTTTTTCTTTAGGAGAGGGTGTAGAGCGAAGCCGCCGCCGGTCGACACACAGACTGGTGAACTGGGACGGCTCGTAACGGGCCGCAAGATTAGCCCGACTGTTCGCAGGTGTAGCGTTCAAAGCGGCGAGAGAGAGGGCGGCCAGGAAAAAAAAAGAAAAGAAAAAAAAAAGGCACAGTGGGCGCTAGGCTATAGCGTTTGCCCCGCTAATATAGAAGATGGTCGGCCGGTGGAGCCGAGAGGAAGCTTGAGAGCGCCACATAGGTACCTACACCACCAAGAGCTGGGGGCAGGCACAGGACGGTCAAAAAGAAAGAAAAAAAGAAAAGAAAAAAAAAAGACAGACGCAAAAGAGGAGAAGAAAGAGCGGCGAAAGATGCAGGTTACATAGAACACGGCATATGAAATTGGGGCTTTTTGGAGGGGTGCTGTCCAAGCCAAGCCAAGGGGTGTGTCGATCCAGGGGAACGTGGATGAAGTTTGGCGTCTTGGGTCTGTCTCCCACTCCTGGTGGACGTCTGAGTGGAGGTTAAGTCTAGGCGTATCTGTGCAACCATCCTCTCTCTATTTTTTTTTTTCTTCTTCTCACTCGGGCATTTAGCAGGTGGCGACTGCCGTTTTGCTCGTGTAACGTCAACTTTTGATGGTGGCGGCCAGCCTTCGGAGATCGATCCTGTGCTGCGAGGTGGCAGAAAAGAAAAGAAAAATTCCATTGGTGACGGACTGACTGCTCTTGCTCGCCTTGCGGGCAGGTTTTTGGTTGCCCCATTCTCATCCCCACGCAGACGGTGCCACCGTCGCAGCTGCGTGCAGACTTATCTACCCGGTCGCATGGCAAATTCCGGCGGCTGCAACCAAATTCGTCGTCTCGGCAATTTTGACAGGCTTTTCTCGCAAAAGGAGGGGGCGGCGTGCCGAGGCGGGTGCCGGGTGTCGCGGAGGAGGATGGAGACAGCAAACGTCCATTCTCCGTGACGTTGCGGGTTACCAAACGAGGGGCCAAGACCGTTGAACGAAACCTAATGGTCTGGTGTCCGCCCGCATTCCCACACAGGGGATCCCGGGGCTGTCAAGGCGGGAATTAGGAGGAGATAAAATAAATAAATTTGAACGAATAAACGCGCTAAATCAAAAGAAAGATCAACCCCCCACTGGTCCCTGACTTGTACCAAACTTGGGTCTGTCTCCAAACACGGTGACGCCACATGTGCCTGTGCCGAAAGCGGACCGAAGAGGAGCTTTGACCTGCCAAAACGCTTGGATGGGCGGGCGAGGCTGGGCAAAAATATGGGATGGGATGTGATGGAGGGAGGGTGCGCGGTGGTTGAGTGGGCTGGACCGTGGACCACGGTGAAAAAAGGAGAAGGATCGACAGCGCAGCCATCCACATCCAATTTCCAAATCAATTTGCCCTGCGCAACCAAACCACCAACGCCAACGCCCGGGTCGAGCAAAACGGGTGCCGGCAGATCATAAATCACTGACTCTGCTAGCCAAGTCGTCCAAAATAGATTTACGCGGCAACACAGACACATAACAGCCAGAGCTTAAGCACATGCCACCAAAACATTGCTACGCTGCACACCAGCTGTTGTCGTTGGCTTCTTCAGCTCACCTGCGCGCGGTGGAGCGTGGTGATTTCATGTCGGTGTGGGTGGGCTGGGGGCCACTTCTCGGCTGGCCCTGGTCCCCTGAGCCACAGGCCAGAAAAGAAACAAGTCACTGGGCTGTCGAATCTGATGTCGTCAAAGCCGGTCCTGCCTGGCGCACAGGAGCTCTTGTGGCTGGTAATTATTTACATCGGAGATCTCGGCAAGGTCGCCATGTGGACGGTGGGATGTGTGACGGGATTCGCAGACAGGGCGCAGCCAGCAGCCAGCCAGCCAATGCCTCGGCGAGCTCGTCTTTTGGCTCTCTGCCCAGGAATTGTCGACCTGTTTTGACACTGGCGCGAGCCTCGGGATTCGGCCCATCTCGTTAACCGTGCTTCACCTTGTTCCAAGCCACTCGGCTGGCCGCGCCTCGCGATGTTTCTCTTGCTCTTGGCTGGTCCGGGCGGACCTCGGAAGTGCTGCGCAAGCGTAGGAAAAGAAAAAAGGCCAAGGAATGATGCGCCTGTCAGCCTCCTCCCCCGTCAGGATCCATCTTGGGCCTCCACACTGGAGCACAAGGGGATGGATTACGGAAGGGAGTGAGTGACCACGGCGGCGTGCCAGGACCAGCCCAGCACACTGGTTCCGCCTGGGATTGCGCTGCTGTGGGTTGGGGTTTGCTCGAACCCCCTCCCTGGACGTCAATCCTGTCTTTTTTTCTGTCGTCGCTTTTGTCACTTTACCCCTGAGGCTGTCCGAGCACGTTCCCCAGACGCCCGCCCACATATTACGCTGCAACCGCACCGCAGAGGGCGTTCGAGGAGAAAAAAAAAAAAAAAAGAAAAGAAAGAGAGAGGGAGAAGACCAAGACGCTAGAAACGGAGCAATAGAGCCGTGCATGACATGATGCAAGCCAAAATCTGATGTTCATCAGCAAAAAAGACGTGTGGGAGCCGGGCGGAGACAAACCACAATTGAGATACCTAACCGCCTCTGCCATGTTCCCACCACTCACGGCCAACAGCATCAGCGACCGGAGGTTAGCCACGTAGGGTAAAGCGGCCGGAGCCACCAAGGCGAGAAAAAAAAAAAAGTGAAGTGAAAGGAGTGTGGGCGCAGCGAGAAAACACTTTGACCTGCAGCCAGGCAACCGCTTTTATGGGCCGTGAATCGACCGTCCGACCACCACCTGCCCGCCCTCAAACTACCCGCCCACAAGCAGCGCCCTAGGTAGGTGGGACACGGCCTGGCCTTCCCGGTTACTGTTGGGGCCGTGTGTAAGCTCCCGTTCCCGCTTGTACATATCAAACGGCGGCGGGAAGGGAAGGCGCGCGGATGGTCCGGGCTAGGTACCTACTTAGGTCGTACCGACCTAGGTAGGCAG
The DNA here is from genome assembly GCA_000193285.1 of Magnaporthiopsis poae ATCC 64411. Classification (NCBI taxonomy): domain Eukaryota; kingdom Fungi; phylum Ascomycota; class Sordariomycetes; order Magnaporthales; family Magnaporthaceae; genus Magnaporthiopsis; species Magnaporthiopsis poae. The sequence goes on along the minus strand of GL876970.1, from coordinate 1,705,621 downwards.
GCGGACAAGAAAACGGAAGGGAGGAAATAACATCAACAAATATGGCCGCTGATAGCCGCCAGGCGAAATGGACTGGATGTGACTTTTCGGCCTTGTCGCCCAGTCTCACTCGCCTCCGACCCTGGTTCCGATCGTGAAAGTATCCATGGATGCCCGCTCCCTGTCGGGAGCAAGGGAAGGGGCGGCAAGGGCAGGGTCCCACCCGGTCGGTCACTGACACGACGCAATTATCGTGACTTCTTTTCTTCAATGCACCTGCCTACGCACACACAGCTGCGCACGCCCACCCGCCTTCCCTGCCAGGAAGGCACGTCCGGTCTTTCGCTCAATGGCTGGCCGTCCTCCCGTCGTCTTAGGTTGTGCTGCGGCAACCGTCAGCCGAAGCTGGCGTTGGAACCTGAATTGAGGTTCCTGTTCCCGCATCGACTTGACCTCAATGTTCTGTTTGCGCACCGCACCAGCCTACGTACTCGCAGCTGGTGTTTGACCGCCGCGCCCGTCCTGCCGCTTGTCTCTAGGCGGCCGTTCGGCTGGGGTTGCATGGTCGTTGTATCTATCGCTCGTCGGCCTCACTCTCTTCCCACCTCCGAGCCAGCCCACCAAGACGCGGACGCACCACCACACCAAGCAAGCATTTGCCCTTGCGTTTCCTCACGGGAGAGGCAAGCGAGAATGACGCCAGGAAACACTGCCATGGCATGGTGCCCTTCTCAAAACTGGGGAGCTTGCGTGCCCTGCCCTATCGCAGTCCTGCTACAAGGCGCAGCCAGCGCCGGGAGATGGACTACCAAGGCCAGAAAAAAAGGATAAAAAAAATCCGTGAGTGGATGTGCGGGTGCCCGCATGGCGCGCATCGCAGAGCCATGTTGGGTCCCCTGCCAATTGCTCATATTGCCCATCCGCCCTCCTCAGAGCCCTCGTTGCCCCTCCCGACCTTTGCGCGATTGGCTTGTGGCGGCCTTTTTCGTTTCCCCTCAACCCCGTCTCCTTTCTTCCCGAGGTGGCTGGCTGCAGCCCATCCCTGTCGCTCGCTGCACCAGACAGAAAGAGGACCAGCGTCGCCCAACTAGAGAGAGAGAGAGAGAGCGAGGAAAGGAACAAATAGGACGACGCACCCACCCGCATCATTATCGAAGCCGGGCGCCGGACCAGGGCGTCGTTTACGACAGACCTGACTGACTGACCTCTTGAGGCCGAGCGTGCCTGGCGCCTGCACCACCCCTGCTAACCTCACCTCCACCCTGGTCCCTGCTCATGCTGCCCTTGTCATGCTCCGCTTGTTGCCAAAGAGAGAGAGAGAGAGGCAGAGGAAAAAAAAAGGAAGAAAGGAAAAAAAAAAAAAAAAAAAGAAAAGAAAGAAGAAGCGAATCCCCCGTCGACCCACGAATCAAACAAGGGGACAGCGAGATGTGGCCCGCTCTAGGGGCTGCTGGAGTGGTTGCGTGCCCGGCACGTTGCTTGCTTGCTATGTGCTTCTGCCGTGGCGGCGGGGGTGTTGCTGATGCGGACAGGCCTCGGGGAGAAGCGCTGATGGCAGCCAGATAGGTCGGGCCTCCACCTCTGCGCTGTGGTGCGACTTCGGGTCATCCCCTCGTCCCCGAATGATAGCGATGGGTGTGCGTGCTGCCCTTTCCTGATCCTGGCACAACACGCCCACTCTCCTCATCTCTCCGCCTTCTCTCGCCGCGCTACGGCTTTGGCACGGACATCTTCTGCTCCTCCTGCTGTCGTAGCCGAGCTGCGGAATTGCGGGTTGCCTTGACGGAACGACATGCAGCAGCAGGGCAGCACAGCGCCAGCACTGTCCCATCTTGCCGCAGCGCCCACAGCCAAGAAACTCCCAGTCGCCGTGCAGTGCAGTAGACGCCATTTTCTCCCCTGGTCCTTGTGCAACACTCTGCTCCGCTCCTCCAAATACTGCCTACTACTCTCACGTCCACGTCCGTACCTACTTCCTGCTTTGCTGCTACCACCAGCAGCACTAGCTCAGACCCATACCAAGACCCAGAGATTGCTGTTCCATGGTCCATCAAGCGGCTTGGTTCCGAACGGACACCATCCGTCCTGGCTTGTCTGGCTCTGGGCTCCGTATACCGGTCCAAATTTGATTTCTTATCATATGCCACCCGAGATACAGCTCTTGGACGATCCGAGGTGGGTACGCGAGACAAACCTGACCTGTCTCCCTCTCTCTCTCTCTCTCTATTTCTCCCACACCTCAACACCCTGCTCCACCATCTATCTGGGCTTAGTTTGCTATACGCACACCTGACGATCCGCAGACGTGGATGGATGTGGTCGGCCTCGCCTACCCAGCAGCCCCGGCCACTAGCACGGCCCAGGTTGGCCCAGTCGTATCTATTTTGCGAGCCGGTGCCGACTACTGTCGGCCAGGGATACCCACAAACACACACGCACACACACGCACACACGCACACACGCATCCACCCACGCGCGCCCAAACACCAAGCAGCAGCCAGCAGCAAGCAATCGCCGGCGGAAACATCCACCAAAAAAAGGGTGGTGTTGTGCTGGTCCACTCGACTTTCGATTCTTTGGGGACTATTAGTATCCACCTGGCTGAGAAGGGGGGGTTCCGAACGGGATCCGTCCAATGCTCGCTCCCGCGTCCCTAGTCCAGGTACCTCGATGGTATTTTTTTCTGGGGCTTTGTGGGCATATAGCACGCACTCCCTGGTGTTAACTCCCGTCTCATTACTTCTGCGCTACCTACCTGCCTCGGGCCCTGCCTCTCTGCATGCTACCCTCGAGCTTCGCTCGTCTCATGCAGCTTGCCTTGCCCTATCGGTATCCCCTCATCCCAACCCTGCCCTGCTGCCAACGACTGTACCTATTCCAACCTAGCCTACGCCTGGGGCACCCAACGCCTGCAGTTCCCGGACAGGACCTCCTCGCCTCACCTGCCCGCTCGCATACTTCTCCACCAACCGGTCTGTTTGCCTGAAATCAAACTTGCGCGCATCCCGTTGCGTTGACGCTACTAGGTGGATTTTGACTTTCCTCCTCCTTCCTGGCTCGGCGGCACTACTGGGGACAGGGGCCTGCTTTTAGCTATTCTATCTAGCAAATTCGCCCGCATCACCCACCCTTAGCTTCCCTCTCGCTCGCCTGCTCGCCTTGTTGCCTCACCCTTTCGACGTCGTGTCGGGGTACCATACCACCGGGCCCCCGCGTCTCGGAACATCATCATAAGGATCTCATCTGACTGGACACCACCCTCTCTCTCTCTATCTCTCTCTCTCTCTCTCTCTCTCTCTCTCTCTTGCGTGCCTTCCTCCCCCACAGTTTTGTCCTCCCGCCCTCTCCTGCATCGGCCTTTGACGTCTACCCACCCCCTTCATTGCACCGCGCCGCATCAACGAGCCAACCTGACGACACGGAACGAATTTCTCGACCGAGCGACGCTGCCGCCTCTCAGGTCCGAGCTCCTTTGGTGGGCTGTCGACCGTCTGCCGCCACTCCGGGCCTTCTCTCGAGTCATCTAGCCGTCTACCCGTCTCCTACCCTGCCCGTTTTGGTCTCAACCGCAAGAGAGGCCAAACGGATCCATGCCCCACGGGAATTTCCCGTCTTCGCCAACCAGTCTGCAACGCTGGCCTGCTCCTCGGGCTGGCCTCGCCTCGCCCATATCCACCGTATCAAGGGACTCATTAGGAGGAGGTTTTTTTGTAGCTTGCTTCGCCTTGTCACCAACTGCGGGAAGTCTGTGCTCTTAGCTCCGTCACTAGCACAGGGGACCGACACCCTCGTCCACCACCGGGCTCTTTTTTCTCCATCAAAAGGCAAACGACTGTACCTCCAGTAAATCCCATTCCCACCATTCCCGGGCATCGTAATCACACGCACTTGTTGTTGTTGTTATTGTCGTTGTTGTCATAGCCTGCGGAGGGCAACGCTTTGTCTCCTGCCATAGACCGAGGAAGGCAACTCTAGACCAACGATACCCACCAGGCGAGCCTGCGAGATCCTTGAACGACCAACCCCTCAGGACCCGGACCCCGATGTCTCACAACTGCGCGAGCAACAAGAACGAAGACGCCCACATCCTGCTAAAGACTCGCTCCGCGCCCTCTTGCATCCAAATCCATTCAGCCTACCAGCCAGCAGTGCCCGTCGAATTTCTTGTTCGCGCCTCACTTCGGGTGCACGGCTGCCAGCTCATCTAACACCTGAATCCTCTGGCGAGACGGGTTTTATTAACTTCCTTTGTTCAGGGAACGCCTTCCCGGCCTGCTGATTCCGAGCCCCTTGCAAGCCCCTCTACTCTAGAGGGTCGTGGGGTTTGAAGGTCTCGGGTGTGCCAGCACCAAGGAACTATTTTGTTTGATCAACTTTTTTTTTCTCTCTTCTGATTCTTTTCTTTCTTTTTCTCTTCTTCTCCTCCTTTCCCGTATCCTGCGTCCTCCGCTTTGCTGCGTCTGGGTCTGCGTCCTGCATCTTTGCCGCCATAACCTGCAGAGAGCGGCAGCAGCAGCAGCAGCAACAACAACACCGCGCAGCAGCTATATCCACCAACAAATCACCAGTCCCATCCACGAGTGGAGGGCAGCAGAATTTTTGGCCCGGGCCACACCCCTTTTCCTCGGACGCACAGGATACCGCTCATTCGGCGAGTACTCGGTCGCTCGAACTGCATTCGACTCGGCGTGCTTTTTGCCCCCCTTGTGTCTGGAGACTGTTCCTCGTCGCTTCCCGCCTCCCGGCTCCAGGCGGACACGAACCATTCGACGGCACGTAGCTCGAAGGCGATTTACACCCGCATCGAGCACACTACAGCGTCTGTCTATAGATACCCTCGCACACCATCAGATTTGGAGCACGTCACGGGTGCGAAATTTCCCCGTTGGCCCAACTTGCATGCGATCTGTGCGGACGTCCCCTCCATTCTTGGTAAGTGCGTGCTGCTCTTCTAGCACCCATCCGATTAAAGATCCCATCTTCCCATTGGCAAACTACCCCGACCCCCCGTCTGCTTCCGTGGTCCCGCAGCCAACCATTTATTCATGCTTTCCATCTTTGCTTTGATGGGAGCCAAAGATGTCCCTCCCTGCTCCATCACTTCTAGCCCATAAATCGCAAGATCCCCTTTCCGAGGCTCCAGTGCAGATGTGCTGAATTCCCAATCCCGACGCATTGCCGGCTCGCCTGTCATCTCATTGGATATATGCACTGACACAATTCATTGTGTTACAGCACCGAGATCTGTTGCTGATCGCCGAGTATTCACGGCCAGAGCAGGGCGACGAAGCAGGGGGCTCTGTGGGAAGTTGGTCCTAGACGCCGTCCTTCGACCTATACTCCTGGTGAATCGACTCCGTCTGGAGCGCCGCATGTGGTTCTGACGACGACGACGACGACGCCACACACGACGTTGTCCAGAGCCCTCCGGTCAGACCGCGGTCTGGCTCCAAACCTCTCTCCCTCTGAGTGTTCGGTAGCCGCCATGGTCCGCGACATGTACCAGAGGGAATACAACCGACCTCCGCAGTGGACTGACACCCGGTTCCCTGGAATGGAGCCGGGCTACGGCGATGACCCACGGTACCACGATGCTCCGGTCACGACGATAGGCGCTGCGCTCCGAGAGCGGTGCAAGATCCCTGCCGAGAAGTATTTCGTCGCCGCCATCCTGGACGACGGCAGGCTTGTCTGCTATGGCGGACCAGACGAATGGCACAAGAGCGAAATGTCGTCATTTTTCGACCCCCGGCAATTCGAGCTGGCTGCGAAGCGTCACTGCCCGCCAGGTAGGAGCAACCATCCGCGTCCTCATGGGTTGCTGAAGCCACAGTTTTCCCGACTGCCCAGGCGACGTACTTACCAGTCGCACAGGTCTTCCCCTCGATGAAGCCGATCAGGGCTTTGACGACCCATACAGACCAGGAGAGTACACCTCCAGGTCACGCCCCTTCGCTCGGCGTCCTGTTGCCCATTCGATGAATCCGTTTGGGCCGCTGTCCCATGGATATGGCGACGATGACAGCATCGGCCTTGGTCAGATGAAGGCTCGCAAGCGGGCCAGGAACCACTTGCACCGGGAAGGAGAGGTCGAGGAGGAAGCGCCAGTCCCAAAGCTGCACAAAGAGATCCTGGCGGGCGACTCGAAGCAGATCTGGGACTTTTGTGACACGCGGTTCAAGAACCTGCAGCAGACGGCCTGCAAGTTGGTGGCCAAGGCCTGGATAAAACTGGTCGAGCCCAAGAAGCAGTCGACGCACCCGTACACGGGCAGCGACGAGAAGGCACCCGGCTGGTGGCCTAAGCCGTGGGGCCCGAATAAGGACGAGAGGGTGCGGCACAAGGAGCCCGACCATCTATACAAGAAGGGTATGTTCTTGGCCATCTTGATTTCCCCCCGTGTCTGATGTTTTTTCTTCTTCTTCTTATCTTGGAAGCCCACACCAGGCGCTAACCGACCTGTCTGGGGCAGAGAGAGTCCATCTGTTGAACCACATCCTCAGCATCATCGTGGAGCCGATACACAAGCAGCACCCGGACATTCAGAAGCTGCAGCTCAATGTTGCTAAGCTGGAGGAAGCAACAAACGAGGCCCTTTCTACTTTCTTCATGGATAAGGACAATCAGGGCAATGCCAAGAAGAAGCCGTATCTCAAGGAGATATTCAAAGTCGCAAAGGCCCAGGAGAGATTTAAGAACGGCGAAGTTGGTATGGGCTCTTCTTTCTGCTTCCTTTCACATCCCTGTTCTCCTACCAATCTGTGTGGCAAAGTCGCCGGTTGGTTCTGCCACGTACTAACGGCTGCGCTACGACTTGTTCTTACAGATGACACCTATACGGTCTGGGTCATGGCGGACGACAAGTTCCCTGACGATTGGCAAAGCGGTGACGAGCACGCAACGGGATCTGTAAAACAGGAGGAGGTTCAGCGGCAGACGGATCGAACAGCTGGGCCCTCGTCGCATGCATCCCCGCAGAGAGCGGCGGTGGTGACGCACGGATTGTTGGCATCACACGGAATGCCGCAAACGCCAGCAGGAAGTGATCACAGTCCCACCGGCGGCCCTCCGATGCAGCCACAGCATGCTGGCGGCGGCGGAAACCCATTCATGAACGAGATACCTGTCCGAGGACAGCAACCGCCGCCGCTGCCGCCGCCATTGCCACAACCGGCGCACCAGCATCAACAACAGCACCCTCAGCAGCAGCAGCAGCAGCAGCCACTCCCTCCCGGCCCGATCATGACCTCGACCGACCTCGCAGCCCAACCTGAAGTGCATCAGTATGTCAATACGACGCCGATCCACCACGCGCCCTCGAGCCAAACCTTGCAAGACTTGTATTCGACGGCGCCAGGACATTCGCGCAGACCCTCGTCCCTCTTCCAGTCACCGGCCGAGTACCCAAATGTCACGAGTGCTGGATCGGGCGCAGCCATGTATCCGCAGTGGAGCCAGCCGCA
>GL876970.1:1676339-1692565 GCA_000193285.1 Magnaporthiopsis poae ATCC 64411 | reverse complement strand
CCGGCGGATCGGACGACGCCGAGGGTGCGCGCGTGGTGGTAGCCCGGGTACGCGTCGGCCTGAAAGGCAAAGCTGCGCTCGACCTGCAGGCCCGAGTGGCGGGCCAGGTCCCGGACGTTCCAGAGCGTGTAGGGCTCGGCCTCGAACAGGGTCACGACGATGGAGCCGCCGGGCGCCAGGCAGCGCGGGTCCGAGGCGGACTTGAAGAAGTCGACGAGCAGCTCCTGGTTGTAGCGCACCTGGCGGTTGACGTCGGTGCTCTTGCCGCCAACGTGGGGGAAGTTGAAGATGATGCGGTTCTTGCGGGTACTGTTCTTGTTGCTGCTGTTGCCGCCTCCAGCAGTCTGCTTGTTTCGCTGCTTATCGCTTGGTAGCGGAGCCATCTTGCGTGCGTCTACGCCAAAGAGAACCCTGTTGTTTTTGGTGCTTTTGTTGTTGTTGCCGTTGCTGCTGCCCTCTTCACCGCTGCCGCCGTCTTCTGGCGGCGGTAGTGAGGACGACTCGATGGCATTGACGTTGTCTGCCGCGTGCGGGTACTTGGCCACCAGCTCGTCGAGGTCCTTCTCCAGCACGGTGGCCGTCACGTCTACGCAGCCGTGGTGCTCGACCAGAGACCTCGCAAAGCTGAGGTCGCCCTCGCCGACCAGGAGGATGGAATCTGAGGGTGAAAACGGTATGGTGGGCCGCTGGTGCTGCTGCTGCTTCTTGGGCTTGGTTGACGCTGTTGATGTCATTTTTGATGCCGGGGCCCGACCAGGTCTCGCCCGGTTCTTGCCCGGCTGGAGCGCCCTCTGTTTGACCCCCGCCGCGCCAGGCCCCCTGTGCTGGCCCTTGGGCCTTGAGCCGTGTTGCTGGACCTTCCGCCTCTTGTTCGACATGGTCGTGTGTCTTGACCACACTGACCAGGCACGTGACGTGATTTTCTTCTTGATATTTCCTTCCCCTATCCTCGGTGCTCTTCTCTCATATACGCCCAAGACACGAAGAAACCCGATATGAGTATCAAGCACCGTGAGATATCAAGGAGTCGAACTTGGACGAGGCTGTCTGATGAAGTAGGGCAGTATCAAAAAAACGTCTCGCAGCACGCGCCTGACGGATGCAATGATTGGCTGGTCGCAATTGGCGCACCCGAAAACTCGGGGCCCGGCCAAATCGGGTGGATCGGGCCTTGGTTCCACAGGTGGACCCTCCTGGACGCAAACAGCCTCCCCTAAAAGCTGAGAGGCGCCTCCTAATCCTCGCGACCGTTTTCTCTGGTTGCTCGCTTTTTCAACCAATGTTGTGTCACATGGTGGCTTTTTCTCTTCTTCTTCTTCTTTCAATGCTCCTCTTGCTAGTCATGATCTCTAGCAGACGTCTATACCGCCCATCGCGTTCTGTCGTGGGATTCGTTGCCGGGCGAGGCCAGATCAAAGCTTCAAATTTGGCTGTTCATGATTGGGCCCGGCGGACAGGGTGGCTGGTGGCGTGCATGCATGTATCCAGGACCTGGCGCGAACACTTCCAGCTGGCTCCACCACAGACGCGGCCACCGACAGCCTCCGTCAGCCGCCGATCGCATCGGGAGCATCATCTTGTGTTTCCGTCCATCCCCTTTTTTTGTTGCCCAAACATCCATTTGGTGGACTGTAATAGTTACCTGAAGGAAGGGAATGATAGATTGCGTTGTTTATGCGTCCAAAAGTCCGGCACTGCCTTGTGAGAAACAATGCTTGGCGCTTGGCCCAGACCAAAAGCAAATAAATCCCTGAATCCGGCGCCCCGGAACAATACGCAAAATGTAAGCTGACGAAAGAACAATGCCTTTCAGGAGGCACTGCCGGCATGCTGGCGTCTATCTGGTATTTACACGGATAAGCAATTATAGAAACTGGCAGCCATGCGTTCCGTGCCTTGACTTTGGAAGACCCCTTTTTTGGCAGGCTTGTAGCACACGTGACAAGGCATGACCCGTCGTCTTGTACATAGCCTTCCCTTTACCGACTCCAGAAATGACCAACGCGGTGAGAAAAGTTTGTGCCCTTTTTTAAATGCCCTTGGGGTCGAAGCTTGTTGTTTCGTCATAGGGAGCAAGCGCTATCCCCCGGGAAAAGCCAGTGTGCGCCATCTCTTGCTGCTTCGAGTTGGGGGTGTCACAGGTTATGACTTGGAATTGGTCATGGTCGTGTCCAGGTCATGGGGGCCTCGTGGCTTTTCTTTGGATGCGATGCTGGACTCGGATTAGGAGGGACTGTCCGGCCACATGCCTCATCTTAGGGGCATTGCATGGCTGTCTTTTGTGTTGGAAAACCACACGTAGATATACGCGCAATTATAGAAATGCAGATATCACCATCAATTCCTGGTTCAAGCGAACGCGCGCGCGTCGCCCAACGTTTCCGGGGCTGGCGGCAGAGAAATGCATCCGGAGGAGCGCCTGTCCAGGGGACCATCAGCTGAGGGTCCAAGTAGGTACCAGGTACCTCTGGGGGTCCGGCCCAGCCCAATCAGCGCCTTGAGTAAGAAGAGCGGGGCGCTGATTGGCTGGCAGGACAGAAAATCCGGCAGCCGAGCAGGCGTCGAGACCCTTTTTGGGGCGAGGGCCACAAGGTACCTGGGTACACGCTTTGGCGCAGCCGATGGATGCGTGCGGTGCGTGCTGGGGGTCAATCGCTTCGCTGCGGTGCTGGTGTTATTGATGCATGAAAATCAGGACGACCGCTCTCCATTGCCCTGTCGCATCACCACCGACGCCGACGACGCTGTCCCGGCCGGCCATTTGCTGTCGACTGTCTCTGGCGCCTGCTGAGTCTTTTTTTCTTTTTTCCTGTTTCTTTCTTGCGGGGCCCGCTGTTTCGTCGTCGTGCGGAAACAGGCGCCCGAGGCTGCAAAGTCTTGTTGTCGGAAGCGGAAGCAGGACAGGAGTTGGCTTTTTCCACGCCCGTCTGTCGCCCGCATCACCCGTCCTTCACTCTGTCCTCGCTTTTGACCACACTGGCAGTGGCAGCAGAAGAAGCAGCAGCAGCAGCACCACCAGCGGCAATAAGTCGCTGCGGACCCGTGCCCTCGTCACTCTCACTCTGTGCCTGGTCGTCGGCTGGGAAAAGCTACACGTCCGCTATTCTGGTCCCTTTTGCTCGCTGTCCACTCACTCACTCGCCTTCGTCCACCCAGCCCACACAAACCCCAGCCCATTTCTCCCCGTCACCCAACCATCAATACCTTTTTTTTCACGCCATTCTACAAACCACCAACACCGACCCCCAGCGCAAACATCTCGCGCTGCACTCTGCATCACGTACCCATTTGATACCTGCAGCCACACACTCTGTGCCTTGTGTACCTATTCTTTCCCGCCTCTAAACAACACTAGCCTACCTGCCACCCTCCTCACCACATATCATCATCCCTCCCTCTCCTTCTCGCTTGCCTCTCCCGTCGCGCCTCCGAATGGCATTATGAGCGACACGAACGGTCACCACACCGGCAGCCCGGCCAAAGGCAGAGGGCGCGGCCGGGGTCGGGGAGGCTATGGCCGAGCCGCCGCCAGCAGGGCTGCCGCGGCCCGCAAGGCGGCGGCTGCCAACGCCCAGCAGAGCCTCAAGCCTTCCGACAGCTCCTATCGCACCCAGGCTGTCGAGGAGAGGGTCAAGGAGCTGAGGAACGCCTTCGCTGCCGTCTCCAATGCCATCAGGCCCGCTCTGGAGGAGCTTGCCGAGCGCAACGTCGATCTGCTGCGGGACCAATTCAACGCCCACACAGAGGTCGCCGCCTTCAAGCAGATCCGCAAGTTTCTTGATACCCGCTCAAAGGACGCTCTCGGCCTGGTTAGCCGTAGGTACGAGGCCGATGCTGCCCAGGCAAAGAGGGCCTACGAGATCCAATCCATGTTCACCGAGTTGGACTATCAGGCACGTCTGCTTTCTCGTTTTCTTCCGTCTGATCCGCCCTGCTTGCTTTTTTTTTCCCTCCCCCTCTCCATGTCCAACATCCCTGCCGCATATCAATTGCCAGGAGCACGTCGGCTAACCCGGCGCTTCCTTGCGCTTTGCAGAGGAAATTTGACGAGGCCACCGAGGAATTTTACGACGCCCAGCTGCGTCGCCTCGACATCCTCGAGCACATGAGGAATTACAGGCTCCCCGTCGATGTAAGTCTATGGGCTCACAGCAACCTTCCGCCGCCTCCATTCAGTCTCGTCTTTGTTTTTCCTCCGCTCACCCGCCCTGTGTCTAGCTGGAGGAGGATGCCTACAATTTCCACAAGGTCTCCCAGGAGCGGCTCGACTGGCAAAAGGCACATGTGGAGATGGTCAATGGCGTCGAGGTGCCATGCGCCAAGACCATCCAAGCCCCTCACATAATACGCATCGAGGAGGCTCGCAAGGAGCAGCTGGCGTCCCTGCACTCGGCCCAACCTTCTCCCACAAAACGAAAGGCCGAGGCTGAGCTCACCGGCCAGGGTCCGCCGAAGCGCCCGGCCAGCGCCTTGGGCACAGAACCCCGGCCCTCGTACATTCCTCGCCATATCGGAGGTCTGCTCTCTGCCAATACTGCCGATGACGACGAGACGCCGAGCCGCGCGCCGAGCCCGGTGGGCTCCAAGCTTCCATCCCCATCCCCGGAAGTGGCCCTGAAAGTATCCGCCGACGGCGACCGGGCATACCTCCCTGCGGCAGCGTCCGACCCGGACGAGTATGGCGTTCGGCTGATCAGCAGGAGACGGCCTGTCACGACGGAGAACTACAACCGGCTCATGCTGCCGTGCCTGTTCGAGTACGAGGACCATGAAATAGGCTTCCGCGACTCTTTCAACGACCGGACCCGTTACAAGTCGACGCGGCTACCGCAGTTCTTCAACCAGCCCAACTCGTTTGCCTTCTTTGTCGACCGCATGATCAGCAGCGTCGACATCGGCAACTATGTCGATGGCGATCTAAGTGACGAGCTGATCAAGAAGCACGGTCTGCATCCCAAGTACGGACTCTTCCTCAAGACATCCCGGAATGAGGCAGAACCTCCGCTGCCCAGGGTATCGGGAGACCGACCCACCGTCTTTATCGGCCCAACCGGCGAGACTCTCCACGCATCCAGGACCATCGCCCGAAGCAGGCTCGACGCTTACAATGAGGACCAGGAGCTCAAGTCTTCTCTCGCGAAAGTCCTCGCCATCTTCCGTGAGCGCGAGGCAATCGCTCACCGTGATCTCAGCGCGACGGCCCTCGACAAGGAGGCCCATCGTAGCGCCCTGCTGAAAGGTCGCGATCATCCCTTGCCGTCTCCAGGTTATCTGTGTGCTTCCAGGTCCCCAACACCGCAGCCAGAGCAGGCCGCTCCTGCACCGGACGGTGATCTCCACGACGGAGAGCAAGCCCATGGAGACGGTGTGGAGGAGCCAGAGGCAGAAGACACAACGTCCCACGAGGCTGCCTTGGCCGCACTCCTTGACGCCGTCAACAACGCAAGCGACGAGGAGACCAAGGCCGCAACTGCTGCCCAGTCTAGACGCACGCGTTTCGATCCAGTCCGTGACGTTCTCAGCTCGCCAGAGCCGGCGCCCGTTACAAAAGTTCCAACGCCCAACCCTGATGACTTCACCATGCTCTGCATCATGGCTGACGTCGCGTCCGAGGCACCACGCCACGTCGAGCCGATCGCCCTTGAGCTGGCTGAGCCCGTCCAGCATCCGGCTCCGGAGGGAGGTTTCGCTGCCCCGCGTATGGACACGGAGCCGCGTCACATGCCTGAGCAGCAGCAACCGCAGCAGCAAGGACCCATGTACCCGCACATGCCTTCTGGCCATACTCCTCCATTGGTTCTCCAACAACACGCCGCACCGGACGGCTACTATGGTCACTCTATCCCATCTAATCCGGCCCCAGAACCGCCCCATGCCATGACCACGCATGGTCCCGTGCTTCCTCAGGAGGAGGCCTATCACCGTCGTCCCGCCACCGCTGACGGGTACTACATCGACCCTGCCCTGGATCCCCGTCTATTCGGCGAGGCTCAACCCGAGCAGCAGCCACAGGGACCCGACGGGTATTCCCAGCAGCAGAACGGCAATAACCACTTCCTCCACACCGCCTTGAACCCATCCTCAAATTATGGTACGGCCCCTAGTGCTGCTCCATCGACTCCAAGTTATTATCAAGGAGAGCCCCCCTCGGCTCAGTACCACGACATGTACTCCCCTGCTCCATCTTATGCTCATCCGCGGAGCGAAACGCCTCCCTACAGAGGTCCCTACAGCACGTCTGCTTTTGGTTCCCGCACCGGCACTCCTGGCCTGCCCATGTTGCGCTCTGGCAGTGGAGGCCCATTCTCGCACCAGCTAATGGACGCCCAAGAAGCGACGGAGCCGGCCGGACCGCCCCAGGCTCCTCCTCCTCCTCCGAACATGATGCACCCCAACGGCGGCGGCACATCCTCATATCCTCTGCCTCCAGTTCCACCTCCCATCCGACAGCCTTACCCTGGCAACGTGGACTCGGTTCACGAGCCGATGGCCATACCGAACAAGCCGGCTCCTCCTTTTGTCCAAAACTTTCTTCGCGCGATAGGAACCGAAGAGTCCCAGCAACAACAGCAGCAGCCGCCGCCGCCACCACTGCCGCACGGCGGACCTCCGTTTATGCCGCCACCAGGCATGCACCCGCCGCCGCCGCCGCCGCCGCCAATGCAGCATCAGCCACCATACGCGCACCAGTATGGACCCCCTGTGCCCCAGGGCCACTACCAAATGTCGCCGCCGTACCCTTCACCCGCCCAGTTCTCGCCGCATGGCCAGCAGCAGCAGTCCATGATGATGCAGATGGACATGGCATCGGCTCCCCCGCCGCGGCAGGCCAGCCGGTCCAACAGCAACGGCAACATCCTAAACATCGCGCCAGCACCACCCGGAGGCAACCACCTTGGTGCAAACGGCAATGGCACCAACGCCAACGGCAATATCATGAACCCCAATGGTAACAATAACAACAATAACAACAAGTACCGAAAGCTGGAGCCGGCACCGACACCGCCTCACCGCCGCGGCATGGGCAGCAACGGTCCAGAGTTGAGGACGGTGCAGTTCGACTACGAGACCATCAAGGACTACGAGCCGACCGAGCCGCCGCCACGCCACGGACCTACGACGATCCGCGGCTGGACATATAACAACATCAAGAAGCCCAAGGGCTCGAACCTGCCCCCGGCGCCAAAGGAGTAAGCGCCAGTATGGGCTGAGAGCTTCCACTTGTCTAGATACTTGGCCATCCCCTGATCCCCACCTTGTCTAAGCCGAAGCCATGTATGGGATCGGCACCAGATGCTTTGATTGATTTCTTCATTTTGCCATTAACGAAGGAACGCTCGGGAACGATGATACCCCATGTGTTTTCATATATCCTTGTTGATGTCACTCAGCTACTTTGCACGGCATCTGTATTTTATTCGTCCTGCTTTTCTATTACTGCCCGTCTCTGGACACCCACTTGGCCAATACTCTTCAGTCCTGTTTACCGAGGGTAACCGAGGGACTCCTGGTTATTTGCCGCATGCGGATGCTGTTTCACCTCCTTACCGCCACGTTTATCCCCGACTGGAGGCTTTTTTGTTTTCCCCCACATCTTCCTTCACTTTCTGTCACCATCAAAAGCGACGGCGCTCATCACATCATCTTGCACCATTCTGGACATGCGTCACACACAAAAAGAGACCGGTCATCATTTTTCGTCCCTGAAAGCATTGGCATCAATTCTGGGTTGTGGTTTTATGGGCATCGACGGCGCCGAAAACAAGAAAAAAAGGGCTTCTGTTTTTCCACCACTTTGTTTTTCTTCTTTTCAATACTTTGTTCTGCACTTTTTTCTTCTTATCTTCTGCTTTACCATCGGCGTAAAGGACATACAGGACAGTCATTGCATATAAATGGACGCATTCATGGAGGATATTTGTCGTGCTTTCGAGTGCACGGGGCAGGCCATCAACTTTGCAACTTTTGGCACACCGTAGTGTCCTGGACTCGACATAACGGAGATACATGCCCACCATCTAGTATAATCACAGCCTTTTAACGTTCCATGTAATGCAGTACAGTACGTCTTTGCTCCGCGATGTCGGCTCGGGCCACGTTGCCGGGCGTGACACGACGTCCTCTCGCACTCTGTCACTCTTTCCCCCAGGCCCAGCGCCACGATAACGTCATACTTTCTATTTCAGCGGTAGCCTTCTCGACCACGGTCTCACTCCTGCCCCAAGCGCCGATAGCCTTTCCACCAACCTGCCAAACGGCAGCGTGGCGCTGCGACACCGGCCGTTCACGATGTCCCACCGCTTCAGTACCACCTCTCAGCGCCCAGCAACCCGCCTGTTTTCGCGCAGAGATGCTTAGCCTTTATCAACAAGTCCGGTCCTAGGGCCTCCACCGATCGGCCGGTTTCGCGCGAGGTTACGCACGTCGAACGCCGGACGCTCCCAACCTTGAACGAGCACGAAAAACCTTGTTCCCTCGAGATCGACAGTTCGAGTGCCCGCGTCGACGGTCGTTTGTCTCCGACACGAAAAAGATGTGGGAGGAAGGAGGATGGGAAAGAGCCCGTTGGGTGGGCGGCTGCTGGTGGCTGCCCTCCAGGGGGCTTGGGTAGGGCAGTTAAAAACAGTGATGCCTGGGTTAGGATGTGTGTAGGGGATGTTCAAAAGGTGGTCAGCACTGTAAATAGGCAGTCAAGTAGGCAAGGTAGCTAGGTAGGTAGGTACATAAGTAAGCTAGGTTCTAGGTGGGAAGGGCGGTTAGAGACGGTGATACATAGGCTAGGGTGGATATAGGGGAATGTGGCTAACACTGTAAATAGGCAGCCAAGTAGGTAGGGTAGCCAGGTAGGTAGTACGTAGGTACATAGGTAGTTAGGCAGCCAGTTAGGCGGGTAGTTGGGTAGATAGACACCTAGAAACAGCAACGCAGGCGCTAGGGATGGCTGAAGGAATAAGGGGTGACATGGCGTGGGCGGGCAGTGGGCGCCTACCATACAAGGGTCTCGGGCTGCAGGGAGAGAGAGAGAGGGCAGTTAGAAACAGGAACGCCTGGACTTGGGGGTTGGTAAAAGGTGGCCAACACTGTAAATAGGCAACAGATAGGTGGATAGCTAGGTAGGAGGTAGGTGTAGTTTAGGCAGTTAGCAGGCAGGCAGTCAGGTAGATAAATAAATAGGTAGTTAGGTAGTTAGGTAGCTAGATAGACACCTAGAAACAGCAACGCACGCGCTAGGAATTCTGAAGGGATAGGGGGTGACTGGTTGGCGTGGGTGACTGGTTGGTGGGTAGGGTAGGTGGACGGTGTAGGTGAGTGTGGGTGGAGGGTGGGTGGCGGCACAACCAGGTAGCACGCTGTAGCTTAGGCTTGTAGTTTAGACTTTGTAGGCTCAGGTAGCTCGTAAAAGTCCACACTGTAGGCCGAAGCAAAACCTCAAGTGAGGTTTTCGTAGCTGTCCACCCCCATCCGGGGCTGGGCAGTGAGTGAGCTTTTGGCATTTTGTTTCCAAGACCTATTTGTTCGCTCTCCTTTTTCCCCGTGAGTATCATGCTGTTTTAATACCGGCATTTGATAAAGATGGTACCTCCCCATCTGTCATTCCTTTTTCTTCTTGTAAAAGAAAGAAAAGCAGTAATGTGTTCCGCAGTCGGACCTTCACCGGGACGGCACCCACCGCCTTGCCTTGATTTGTCTTGTTCGTTTTTCGTCTTGGGCTCGACGAGTTGCAGTTTCAAAAGCCGAAAAAACAAGTCGAAATTCTTTTTGGTATTTCTTTCTCCAGAGTTTGACGCAGCTGTCATTGCGGAATAGAGAAAAGAAAAACCAGTATCCATGGCAATACACAAGTTGTCACAAGTTGTATTGGCGACAAAGAAAAAAAAAAAAAGCGAGCAGCTAAAAACTCGCAAAGCGTCGACTCGACGCAGACTGGTCCCTCACCCAACAATTGGCCAACCTGGCCGCGGCTGGACACGTCAGTTCGGGTGGGAACCTTGTAGGTTTGAGTAACAAAGGGGTATCGTTGTACCATGTCGCGCGCACTCCTCCCAGGGAGACACAAAAGGCGGTTGGCACCCAGCATCAGCTCCCCGTTTTGACAAGAAGCAGAGAGAGGCGGTGCTATTCAACCACACTCTTTTTCCAAGCCCCTTTGGTATGCCGCCATGGGAACTGAACCGGCATGCCCGCCCGTCCATCCCACTCGACTTATTCCCACTCCAGCACTCCCTCCACCTTCTTTTTTCTTTGCCAAAGGCCGGGAGTGAGTCCGGGAGAAGAAAACAAACCAGCTCAGTAAAAAGACTCGACCATGGTGTCCTTCATGGTGGTGTTGATGTTGCTCGGCCCCAGCCCCTCGCCCAGGCGGAACACGCTCTCGACGACGCTCAGCTCGGTGGCCGTGGTGTCGAGGCCGGTGACGGCCATCCAGTCGTTGACGACCATGCCGGCGCCGACGACGTTGCTGCCGCGGTTGATGGAGCCGGCGACCAGGGGTACCTGCAGCAGGCTCGAGAGCTCGTCCTGGTCCTGGATGCTGGTCTTCGGGTGGACGAGGCCGCCGTGGTTGGAGAGGGCCATGTAGGAGCCGACCAGGACGTTGTCGGCGACCGTCTGGCGGAACACCTCGACGCCCAGCACGTCGGCGATGATCTCCTCCGTCTCGCGCTCCAGGTCCGGGTGGATGAGGGCGATGTGGTCGTTGGTGGCGATGACGTTGCCGAGCGCCGACAGCCGCTCCTCGATGCGCTGAATCTTGACCTCGTCGGGCAGGCTGTTGCGCAAGTGCTGGAGCTCCTGGTCCGTCGTGCTGGTCGGTACGAGCAGGCCCTTGCGGTTGCTGTTTTTTTATGTCAGGTCAGACAAGTTGCTTATCCCATCCCTTTCGACTCCTCGGCGCCACCCTCGAGCCCCCCAGACCTGGCTTACCCGGCTGTTAACCGCCCCACTATCCTCATGCCCGCAATGGTGGTTCTGCAGATGGGGATGACATCCTGGAGCTCGGCCTCGAAGACGCTGTAGAAGTTTTCGCTCGCACCGAGCGCGACGAGCGAGTATGAGTTTGTGAGGGTGGAAAAGACGCCGACCCTGTCGTTTGGCTGCGTTAGCACTGTTCTACCCGCAAAAGTCAAAGGGAAAGCGCGGCAAAGGTAGTCGCCCAGCCGCTGCTGTCGCACAGCCGCCACGGCTCGAGGGGATGGAGAGAGGGCGTGGGGCACTAACTCGTTGGAGTTCTCGAATTGCGCGCGGACCGCCATGACTTTGATGTTTTCGTCTTGTTCTTTGTGCCTTCTTTCTTGGGTGGGAAAAAGGTGGTAGGTATTTGGAGGAAGCCGACTGGGCAGAGCAGACAGGTGGGGGTGTATTGTTTGATGTGTAGAAGGATGGCACATAAAATTTCGAGCGTGTTTGCTGCTGCACCACCCCGCAGTTATATCAATCCGCCGGCTCCTTTCTCCTGTGCTAGCAAGCTTCTCCACGCTCAGCCTTGAATGGGCCCAGCAGCCCGGATGACTCAGTATGGCTGCAAAACAGCTGCGCTTGATGCGAGTCTCGGGTCCTGCAACTTTTGCGACATGGAGGCTGCGCACGCCACTGCTGCTGACCGATTTCCTATTGAGGCTACTAGCAAGGTACCCAGGACCTAGGGCCAATCACATCAGCCGATGGCTCATAATGACTTGCTGAAACCCCCGTTGCATTCCTTCCTTCCAGGAAACCACCGCCACACAGCCACCTAGGGAACTAGGGAAGCAAAGCAGAAAGCAAGACAAGAAAAATGAAAAGAAAAACAACGACATTTTTCATACAAATCCGTCCTCCCCAGCAATATCGTCACAATTATACATAAAAGCAACATAAAAGCAACAGAATAGCCGCAGTAGCATCTCCGTAGCCACATATGTTCCCATGACCAATCCGATGCTTGCCCCCTCCCTGAAAACGCCCGATAACATGATTTTGTAAATGACTGGATGCAGCCGTGGCGATAACCTGCCCAGACAAGTTCACCTCAAGTCCACTGCTGGGAAATATCGCGGCCCAGCGAAGCCCTTGGCCATAACCCCCTGGATGTCGATGTTGCAGGCTTGCTCGAGCTGCGGGTTCCACATCTTGAGCAGGATGAACCGCCCCGACACGGGCGGATCAAACCGGATAGTGCACTTGCTCTTGTCTTTGTCGATGAAGAAACGCGCGTGCGGCGCCATCAGCGCCCCTCCGACCGCCCGGACCGCTTCCTGCCTCGCCAACTGCGACGCCTCGACCACCTCTTCCAGGCTCATGTCGCCACCGCCGCCGCCGCCACCACCACCACCACCACCACCACCACCATCACCAGACAGCAGCGGGTAGCCGGCCCGTATGTAGTCGCTCACGTTGTCGTCCACCTGGGGGGCCCAATCGTCGCCGCTGTCGCTCTCGAACGGCAGGGATCCGATCCGGTTAGGCGTCCGTCGCCGGCCATACCTATAATGGGCGGCGGCTGAGTCTCCGTCTTCGCCCTCGTCGTCACTGCACTCCGTCGTTACCCTGAATGGCGGCGGTGCTACTGTGAACTCGGGCGGCACCTGCGCCGCCAGGCACGTGTCTTCTGGGTCGAAGAGGATGCTGTACATCATGTGCCGCCCCTGCGAAGTCCTAGTTACCGACGACCCGTCCTCCGTATGCCGCACGGAGAGCACGGGCGCCCGCCGGGTGCTGGCCATCCTACTACGACCGTACTGGATCTGGTAGTCGGCCGTGCGCGTGAGCAGCTCGTCCTTGTTCATCGATATAAACACCATACCCTCCCGAACCCTGTGCTCTGTTCGTTAGCACCACGACGTCACATGAAAATAAACGGACTATCAGGGGGCTAGCACTCACGGTGATGAGTAGTTGGAGCCGGGAGCCTTGATGACGAGTTCCTTGAGGCTAAAGACTGTGGCGCCTTGGTGCTTCAGAACAATGTTGCACCTGCTACCCTTGGTGCAGTAGACCGAGTTGTCGTCCTTGAGTATGTTCTCGGCAGCGTACAAGCTGGGCCCAGAACTGTCTGTGTACATGCCGCCGTCGCAGCTGACAATCTCCATGGTCAGAGGACCCGGCTCGACCTGACCATAGTGGCCGTACCTGAAGCCCTTGAAGCTCGAGGCGAGGCGGTCCGACGAGTCAAGCTTCCGGCGCTTCACGCGGCGGCTATCCTCGGCCTGGTCTTGGGAATGAGTTGAGGTGGACATGAAGGGTGGCGATGGTGGAGTGTTGGTTCCTTGGTTGGGATTGTGCATGTCCAGGAGAGCGCGGAGGTGCGGGGTTGCGTTTGGGAGCCTGAGGTCCAGATCAGCAACTGAGGCGTTGGCAGCAGCGGATCGGTATCTCTCGCTCGGACGGTACCGGTAATGGGGACGGTTCTGGTTGTTTCCTGCTGCGCCGCCGCCGCCGCCGCCGCCGCCGCCAGACGACATGCTAGATACCCGGCGGCCGAGATGAAGGCGCAAGGGCGGGAGCGGAGGCGAGGGAGCACGCAGGCGGGCGGTGTCTCGGCCCGACAAGGGCTCGCGGGAGAACCTCCGCTGCAGATTCCGTGATGGCGCGCTACCGAAGACGTGGGGGCCGTCGGGGTTATCAGCCCCAGGGGTCGGTGGTATGAAATCGCCGGTGCGCCGAGGTCGACCGAAGTTCTCCTCGTGGAATCGCTCTATGACGCGAAACAACTCTCCGGACGGGCTAACCTCGGCTGGCGGGCGGTCATCGAGGATCGAGCGGACGATGTCGTCGGCGGACTGCCTCGGTCGTTGGGAGTGATTCCCAGACTGGTCGCGATGGTTAGAATGAAGATATGGCATCGGGAGGGACGACACGGGTGGACGGGCGAGCGAACACAAGCAGCAGGAACAGCAGGGTTTGCGCCTGCCAAACACAAAAAGGCATTGAGGCCCACTCACCATCAAGGGACACAAGAAGGCGCACGATAAGGAGCGAGCTTGTGACTGGCAGGCTCGCTCGAGAAGCCGATAATGCTCCGGCCCGCGGGACGATGCGACAAATGCAAGTTTGCGTTTGCTCGGTGTCGTGGGGTCGAAACGTAATTGGGGATGGACTCTTGGTCAGAGAGCGACGGACGGCCCGGCACTGGCCTCTTTTGCCGACGGGAGTTGGGTGTGGTCTCGTTTGCGCAAAGGGGCGTCCGCAAAGCGCAACAAACGCCCTTGGAGACGGACAGACAGATGGACAGGCGGCGGCAGGAGCGACCGAGGCTGACAGGCTGACAGCCAAGGCGGGCGCTCAAGGTGAATCGAGACACGAGACAGGCCCCCAGACTATGTTCTAGCCTTCGCGTGCGGGGCAGACAGCGTCGACAATCGGTCGGCGATTGAATATTCGGTATTTTGCAGCTTGATATCGGGTGTGGGTTGGCTGGCGAGAATAGGTAGAGTTGGACTGAGGTGGGAGCAGCAGTGAGAGAGCGGAGCGGGATCAGGGAGGGGATCGATTGATTGAATGGTTACGATGGACTGAATGGGGAAGAACAGGATGGGGTGCGAAACGTTCCGCGCGCGCTAAAAGGCTGCTGCGGGTGCACAAACGCAGCTGGACAGCGGGGTCTGTTAGCGAGGGAGCGGTTGCGCAACCACGACCGGGGGAGCACCCGGTCGACAAATCCCGTGCAGCTTGCACAAAACTCGACCTCGTCTAGGCACATTTCCACATGCATCTCCTTCCATCTTCCTCCCATTTAACACTTGCACTACTCAGTGACGGGATCACGGGCACTGGTTACTTGTTGGTCAAGGGCGCCCGTCAATCGTCTCTGCCAGCTGAGCCGACTCGGTGGAGCTTGGCTAGGCTGTACCACTCTAACACGCAGATGTTGCACTGCCGGTTTTCGGGTGCGCTCATTTCCATGTCATAAACGAGCACTTGTGCCCTTCGGGCGGGCTGATGGATAATGGTACTCCAATCATACCGGCAGTTTATGTCTGTAGCTGAGACGGAGGACATGGAGATATTATCTGCCTTCTGCCTTCTGCCTTGATTCGGCCTTCTGCCTGCTTCATTTGGGCATATGCAAAAACGGGCCAATGGATCGACCTATCCGGGTGTCTGGCATCCATGCTAACAAGCATTGAAACGGCGTCATCGGCAGCGGCCATGCCCTGTGCTCCGACTAGGCAGGTCGAGACCCTGGCAATTGATCGAGCGTGTTTGTTTCTTGAACATTTCGAGTCTCGATCACCCCGTGGCTGTTTCGGGAATTCCGCCTAGGTTTGGAACAAGCAGCAGGTGCGCTCCAATCGCACGACACCTATGACCGCAGCCACTCAAAAACCAAACCCGCCTACCCGCAGGCACTGGCTACCTACCGCGGGCTTATTTTTGAGCGACCGTTAGTCGAGTGAGGTATGTGGTAAAGAGGTTGGCTAGACCATTGAGACGGGCGCATCGTCGTCATGACCGTGAAAACTAAGGTGGCACGCAACCCAGAAAAAAGCAATACAACCCAAGGAAAAAATAACATCGGCCAAATTTTCTTTCCCAGTTTGAGGAAAACAGGAGAGAAAACAAGAAATGAAACTAAATATATAAGTAAAAGTTGTGGATATTATCTTTTTCTTTTTTCCCTGCTTTTAAACTATGCAAATGCTTTTTTGCTGCTGATGTACCTGATGAATAACTTTACTCGCGAAGAGATACTCCTAGTTCGCACCGGTGCTGTTCCCATTTGGAGTACGTGCGGCCCATGGCGCAAAAAAAAAGTCGCGCCTTCTTGTCAGCGCCGGATCCTGTAAAGGGGTGACCTGGGGTCTTGAGAAGAGCTCCCACATCCTCAGCCATATATAAAATATTCTAAATAGCAGTGTTTTAATGCAAAAAATGCAGTGCAGACAATCATGGCCATTCCATATGATATTATATCTATGCGACCGAGAACATTGTATTGACTTAGCGACAGTTACGCAAACGACCTTGGGATCCGCCAAAAGGTGCGTTTAAGAACACCTGATTTGGTAGATCGTCTGCGCGACCCACAAGCGTCAGTCCGACCGTCATTGACAACCAGGCCCGCACGGTTACTTCATTGCGCTTCTTGCCTGGGCACCCATCGCCAGACCGACATTGATATCGCGTGACTTGCCGGCCTACCCACCCGCCTCGGTCACCTGAGTCTCCAACTACCTAGCCCACCCCCAGGCTCAACATGGCGCTTCCGGCGCAGGATGCGGTGCCTCTGGCGCCGCCAGGAGGGCCTG
>GL876970.1:1644650-1654671 GCA_000193285.1 Magnaporthiopsis poae ATCC 64411 | reverse complement strand
GGCGTCGTGAGGATTCGAGGCGTACGGGCCTTCGCGTCTCGAGTGCGACATGGATCTCCTTGGCCCGCCGGCTGGCGTCATGGCTGGCGGCGCCGCGTTGCGTGTACCTCCCGGTGCCGCCCCATAGCCCGTCGATGGCCTCGGCTCCACTGATGATTCCGTCATGCTGGTCACCTCGGAGAGCGCCGAGGGTGCCGGTCTGGCCGGTGCTCGCCGTGTGTTGCGTCTGCTGGGGGAGTCGTCGTTCGTGTACCGCCGCGACCGGTCGCCCGCCCGGCTCTCCTCGTCGTCGTACTTTGACCGGTCTTCCTCTTTCCCTTTGCCCTTGAACTTGTTAGCGAGCCAGCCTAGGCCCAGTCCCGCCATGAAGCCGCCACCTGCTGCATCCGCCGTCGCCACGCCGCTGCTCTTGCGCCGCGGTGGAGCGCTCCGCCTCGAAGGACTGTCATCGCGGAATGATGAGTAGTCCGAGTACACGAGGCTGTCGGCTTCGGGACGTGAGTAGTTCCTCCGGTGTGACTGGGGCGGCGTGACGGGCCTTCCGTTGGATGCCCCGGGACGTGGGGCAGCCGCGCTAATGGCTGCTGCTGCCGTGCCAGGGTGGTTGCCACCGGGACCCGGCAGTAGGGGAGATCTGGGCCGGGCCGTGACGTCGCTTGTCACATCTGTGTAGTCGCTAACGACGGTGCCTCCCCTCCTGGAGCTACGCCGCCGGTCATCGTAGCGGGTCGGTGTTTCTGTCGAGACTGCCGAGTACGCCGTATCGTCGCGCCTGTTGTCCCGTGTGTCCTCCTTTTTCTTGGCAAACTTGGCTCCCAGCGCGCCGGCACCAAACAGGGCTGTGAGACCGGCCATCTTCTTCATGAAGCCGCCTCCCTTTTCTTCCTCCTTCCTAGTGTTGTTGTTGCCGCCGGTCCTGCTCGTCCGCTTTTCCTCGTCGTAGTCCAGGTAAGTGCTGGGTGGTGAGCCGCGCCTCGAGGCGACGACCTCGGATGGGCCTCTGCTGCGGCTTCGCATGCGCGACCTGGATCGGGATCGGTTCCTGCTCATCGACCGCTCTCGCTTCTTGCGCTTCCAGAAGGCCATTGCGCCAGCACCGGCCGCCAGCGGGCCCAGCCACTTGAGACCACCGCCGCCTGAGTCCCCGCGCCCCGTGCGCTCAGTGCGCTCAGTACGCTCCGTGTAGTCCGTTTCGGTGATGTCGGTCCGGGTGGCGCGGCTCCGGCCAGCCTCGGAGCGGGCGCTGCTGTAGTACTCCTCCCGCTGGCCGGCGTGGCGGTAGCTCAGGATGAAATAGAGGAGCACAAGAAATCCCAGCCAGACGCCGTACAGGATAAAGGTGTACCTGGGTGAGCCGTAGAGGGCGAGTCCTAGGGGTACCTGCACAAGTCCCAGAAGAGCGACGATGCGACCGTTCCACTGATGGATGGTGACACGGAGCGATCGCATCTTCCTGATGTTCTGGATGAAGCGGCCACCAATGGCCTGCAGCATCAGCAGGGTATAAATGGCCACGCCAATCCCATGGTGGGGGTTCGTCAGGCTGCGGCTGGGCCCGACGGCGAACCAGCCGAGGATGAAGGCAACTGTGACGAGCCCAACCGCCATCACATTGAGATAAGCGTGGTAGCGGACGGCATAGCCCGGCCGGGCAGTGTAGAATCGGGCAGTCATGACCGAGGCGGGGATGAGGAACAGAAACGCCATGGTGGCTAGGATCCCATGGCCCATGACGAGCGAGTGGTACTGCGGCATTGTGGAGAAGCGGTTTCCCATTCCTGGAGGTTATGGTCAGCAGGCTGTCGACGCTAGTCTTGGGCAGCAATGCGCTCTCACCATTGTACTGCAGCATGTCAAAGTCCAGCGGCACCAGCGGCGGCAGCAGGAAGGTGTTCTTCTCATAGTCCCACGTGCCATCTCCGACATTGAGACGGTTCGACGCATAGGTCGCCGTCCCCGGCGGAGAGAGCTCTGCCGGCGCCATGGCGGCGCGAGAGCCGTTGGTTTAGGGCAGTTCAGGCTCAGGAACAAGGGGCTTAACCCCGTCCACGAGGGAATGCGGAACGGGCCTTTGTGTGGAGGGTCAAGCCAGGGCGGCAGAGTCGTTCGTTCGTTCGCTCGCTCGCGGGTTGGAATGTATCAAATAATGGGAGCTCTCCAGGCCAGGGTAGTTGGAATGTGGAAAGACGACAAGAAAGAAATGCGGGGAGGAGGCAGAGAATGATGCCTTGGTCTTCCGTGTCGCTGTTTCTGCGGCCGGGATTCGATCCGTTTCTGTTTAGGGCTTTGGCGGCCCAGGAGCAGTAGCAGTTCGGTTGCCTGCGTTGCCGCGCGATGTTTTGCCCCGGTCGTTGCTCGCCCGCCGCCTCAGGTGACGTTATATTTACCTGGACGGCCTGCGGACTTGCCAAATGGGTATCCGGGGTTCTCGGTCGCTCGTGGCTGCAACCCTCAATTGTTGACACCGCCCGAGAAAACGGAAACAAATAATGGCAGAATGCAGAATGGCGAGCGATACAATCAACTCTGCAGACCGCCAGTATGACGGACAAGAAAAAAAAAAAAAAAAAGATCCTTGCGGAGAAGTGCCTTAGTCGAGCGGTCACTTTGTCGGCCCTCTTCGCTGGCCGCCGTTGGTGGGGGAACCAGCTCCAACCTCTTTAGTGGACGTCCCCCCTGGTCCGGTATCCGCCCGCACGCCTGTCAAGCGCGGGATCCACGTAACCCCGTTCGTTGCCCGGCGCCGGTTGATTGGCTCAGGGCTGGGGCCAGCTGCGCGTTGTTGGGCAGGGCTCTCTGGATTTGTGCCTGGTCTGCCCCATCATTTCGCACCTGACGGCCTCAGCCCTCAAAGGCGTGCGCTGGCAGAGTTTCCTTCGCCAATTCTGGGCGACATGCTGCAAGGTAACACGCCATCGATGCGGGTGAGGGGTACCTAGTGAGAGGGGACAAGTGAGAAAAGGAAACAGAATTGGATTTCTCACTCGTCTACTCGTACTGATTCAGTGCCTCCAAAACAATTCTCTGTCCACCCCATTACCAGCTCTCCCACACTCATCATTATCTTGAATTTCGGAACAAAAGTCTCCACTGCCTAAAAGCAGGGCTGCGACTCAGCTATTATGTGCTCACCATCCATGCTCAGTTCTCCTCAGCCGCCTCAGTCGTCTTGTCCTCCCCGGCCTCAGTGGCCTTGGCGGCGTCAACCACCACATCCTCAGGCTCGACGACTGCCTCTGACGGCTCGACCAGGTCGTTGTCCTCTAGGGGCTCGGGTTTGGCCCGCAGCGACGACTCGTCCGACTCTTTGGGGTCCGACGAGGACTCAAGGAACTTGCGAGTGACGTTGGCGGCGTTGCAGGTCGGGTTCTGTGGCGGGTGCGAGGTCGACCACGTAAGAGCGTGGTAGTAGTAGCTGCCGATGTAGGTCCAGCAAACGTACCTATCAAGCGGTTTTGGGTGCTTTGTCAGCCACAAGTTTCTCCAGCAATGGCGATGGTGGTGAGAGAAAGTAGACACGAGAACAAGGATAGGCCGAGCACGTACCAGTTGTACATCTTGCGAGCCTCCTCCACGCGAATCGCCTTGAGCTGGTCCTGAGGGTCGTGAACGCCATCATCACCGTAGGCGACCAAGAACATCTTGTCCTCCTCATCGAAGCCGATGGGGGTCTTGGAGTAGCCAGGCCTGAACAAGGGGACGGCAATGTCGGACCACGCAGTGTAGCTCAGGGACATGGACGATGGCAGCGTCGTCGGCATGCCGTTGAGCTTGGTGGGCAGCTCCCAGACGAGCGGGCCGGAGACGGGCTCGCTGTCGTCTGAGGTGTTGTGGCTGAAGGTGCTGCTGGGAGGCGATGGGCCGTCGTTGTAGACGCAGAGGCCCTCGGTGCCGGCGCCGGCGTGGCAGGCGCCAAGGAGCCAGCCGACGACCGTGGAGTTGGAGCTCTCCGACACGATCAAGTTGAAAGGCCCGGACTTGGTGAAGACTTTATTGGCAGGAGGATTGGTAGCCGCACCGGGAGGCCCGCCCGTCAGGGGCTGAGCAAAGGCCGACGTGCCGGCCAGAGCGACGACAGCCGAGACGAGAGACTGGGCCTTCATTGTTGCGGCTAGTGGTTGCTCGCGACGAGAACTGGGAGAATTTGTCTTGGGGGATGTGGATGCTGGCACGGAAGAAATGATAAGAGCCAAAAGAGCAAGCAAATATGTGAAGGTGGATGGTGATGCTGGTACAAGAAGCGTCCAAAGATGATGTGCTGATGTTGTGTCGGGAACCAAGATGGGGACCGAGAGGGCAGAGGGAGGAGAGGTTTAAGTAGAGCCGACAGGCTTGGGTTGCTACCACGACTTCCCTTGGAGGGCATTCTCTCAAACGGCAGGAGCTGGCTCGTGGCTCGCCGTCGGCACGATCCGCGGCAGGAGGAAGGTGCCTGGCTGCTCATCGCGGCCCACGATGGAAGGCGTGCCGCGCTTCCACTGTGCTTGCTCGACCAGCGCCTGCCCCAACACTGGGCACACCGGGTGATCACATGCAAGTGATTGTGGCAAGAGATCTCGGTCACTCCATCCTCTTGCCCTGGTTATCTCGAGGACTCGGCCTCGGCCAGACGATCTCCGGGAGGAAGAGCCAGGTCAATCCGACCTGCTTCGGCCCCTGTTAGTCATCAAGATCTGGATAGAGGCTCAGTGAGCTACTTGGCGCTGTCGCGCCTGCCCGGTACCTAATGGCGACATGGTGATGCAAATTTTGTGAGACGAGAAGGGTGCTCCTTCCGGGAGCAGTTGGCAGCTCTGGCGCCTGCTTACCTAGTCGTGAGAACGAAGGCGGGAAGGGGCGAGAAGCAGCCGGTGAGGGCTGAACATGGTCGCTCAAGGCAGGTTCAAGTCATAGAAATCACGTCCACGCCTTCCCTTCCGGCGCCACCGACTGGAGGATGATGCTACCATGGGGAACTCCCACCGGCGGGCCTGCCATCAATGACTCCTGCGCGACGGCCTGGGTCAATGACGTTGCAGAGTACTAGGTAGGTACCTAGTAGATGCGTGGGGAGAGACCGTGAGGTCTCGAAGGCAAGTGAGCGACCCAGAAGCGGAACACAAGCGCCAAAGTCATCGCTTTCTGATTTCTGACAACCGATAGCAGACTTCGGCGTTT
Organism: Magnaporthiopsis poae ATCC 64411; assembly: GCA_000193285.1. Taxonomy (NCBI): domain Eukaryota; kingdom Fungi; phylum Ascomycota; class Sordariomycetes; order Magnaporthales; family Magnaporthaceae; genus Magnaporthiopsis; species Magnaporthiopsis poae. The sequence continues at coordinate 1,649,514 of GL876970.1, read as the reverse complement.
GGACGGGATGCCTCCCAAGTACATGTCCGCCCGTAGGTAGATACCTGCCTACGCCCGGCAGCGCCTACCCAGCCGCGCGCATCTGGTCGAGCCGACCAGCTGCGGTTGATGGAAGCAGCGACGAGGATGACAACCCGTCGCCGCCACCAAGGCCGACACATGGCGAGAGCGGCGATCCCAGCTGTGTCAACGGATCGCCAGTCGCGAGGGTTTTACCGGCGGAATCGCTCGCTTCGCCAAGAACCAGCACGAGGATGTTACTCGCCAGGATCTGGCAGCGATTCTCCAGGCAATGTTCGATGAGCCGGAAGAGGCGCTGGACTCGAGGAGAAAATCGGGGACGAGGGTCACCAGCGCCGGCTGCCAAGATTTCACCAACGAGGTATGTCGTTTCGCAAAAACCCAGCGCGAGCTGGTATCTCGCCAGGAACTTATATCCATACTCTAGTCGCTCTTCGATCAGCTTCAACAAGCTCAAGTCATCCAAATGGAAGCACGGCGATCGCAATCACCGCAAGAAGTTTTTACATTGATCTTAGCAACTTTTTTTTTTCATTCCGGCGTTGCGGCATTCACAGTCTCCGTCGCCTTCATCTCACCGATCCTCCTTTTTTTTTTCCTTTTCAAATAACGGAGGGCAAAGGGAAAGGCTCGTGCCCGATATGTACGGCAAAGTTCTGGAAATCACGGACGAGGTAGTCTTGCTTTTGCCGCATGTTGCCGCCGCATCTGGTGGGCTGTTCTGACGCTGGGGGTGGTTGATGTCTGCTTTGTCTTGTTTGCGTTTGGCCTGGGCCTTTGTCCCACTTGGGGGTCTCGGCAGGACTGGAGCAACCACCTGGGTGCTCATCTCGTGGTACTGCTTATCCTTGGTGTCCTTCCATCGAGCTCAGCATCGATAGCTGAGAATGTGAAGGCTTGCTCCAATGATTGCAGTTTCTCCGGGTGCCTCACATCCATGATCTCCTTGTCTTTACTTTTAGTACTGCCAACGTTCACATCCGGGCCATTAACGCTGAACCTGGTGGTTCCGAAGGAGGAGATAGCCCTGATCCAGTATCACTTTTCTCACGTTTGCGCTTTGCCTTGGCCTTTGCTCAGCCAGGGGACCATTCATATGTGCATTTTCTGCCTCCGCACCATGTTTCAGAAGATGCGCACCTTGATCATCGCCCGCGCTACGTCCCTTTAACGACATGCTCGACGCCATCCAGCCGTCGTATCTTTCGAGCGGTCGGAGTCGTCGCACTTCGCAATCGGGCTTGTGCGACCAGTGCAACTCGTGGAACAAAACCTGCAGTGGCGAGAGGTCTTTATATGGGCGACTGTGCAGCGGCTTGAGCGGCCATCTTAACATATTGCTTGCCGTGTTCTCGGCGTCCTCCCACCTCGCCCAGCAGTCCGTGGTAGCTGAGGAACTGAGGATGCACCAGCTTTATGATTTCCTTTTCATCGGCCGGCCATTTCGGAAAGGCGAGTCCTTGGGTTTCTTGTCGGGCGGAGCACCTAGATCTTTAGGGTCTTATTCTCGCCTTGCTCCCTCTCCGGGTTGACAAGCCCATCGGGAAAGTAGTCTTTTCCATCCGCTTGGTAATAGACTCTTCGGTTTGGCTTGTCGTGGATGAAGGACTGGATGTTTCTGGGAATGATAAAGGAACCAAACTTTTGGCTCCTATTCGTTCGCTCGTCACGGGCGAACGCATCGTGGCAACCGGCCAAACCATTACCCAGCTGGCAGCACTGCGCGATCTGTTTTGCCGTCTCGGTGCAACATCTGAGTGCTTGGAAAAGAACTTGTTGCGCGAAGAAGGAAGGGAGAGAACTCCCGTTTGTTTGGAGGTTGCTCCGTGACATTCCTCACTTCTGCTCAATCAAAACCATGGGTCTATCCTTAAGGAGATCTCTTTTCGACAAGCAATAGCATTGAAATATCCCTCGCGGATTGGGCATTGCTAGGACCTGTCCACCCAGCTGCAAGGCGCGTGCATTTCCTAAGTCGGCATCTATATAGACAGGCTGGAACATGAAATACGCCCCGGAAAACCACGGCAGGCGTCGGAATGCTCCCTTATTTACACGCCAGTGTTGATAAAGTACCATGTGTCCGTCTTTATGAAATTCTCAACGCCCTCCCGCTGCCTGACGGTAGCGTACGATTTCCATCTGCCAGGTCTAGGTCAGCGATCTGCGATGGTGATGGGACGGGAAGGGACGGGCGGCAAAAAGACGCTACTTGCTAGGAAGGGAAAAAATAAAAGAACTCACCCAAAACTATCGAGAACCTCGACGATCCTCAGGGTCAGAGTCTGCGCCTGCAGCACCCTCTCCCCGGTCTCGACCCTCCACATGGGCCGCTGCAGCTTAAACTCGTACCCAGGCTCGGCAGGGACCCCCGCGCCCCCCTGGTCCATCGTGGCCTGCCCTCCCGCATGCAGGCCGAGCCGCTGCAGCTCGCGCCTCAGGCTCCCGATCATGGTCCCCTCGCCGTCATTAAGGTCGGAATCGTACTTGCTGCGAATAGGCGAATAACGTCAAATATGATTACCGACCGACAGTACCATGGCAAAATTGTCCGCTACATGCCGCTTGTACTCGTAGGCGGCGCTGCCGACGTGCGCCGACTCGGCCTGGATGCCGTCGGGCCACGAGGCCTGGATCACGTGCCTGGCGCCGTCGCGGTGGACGGCTTCGGGGAACTGGAAGAAGCGGAGCTTGTCCGAGGCGTGGAAGGCGATGGAGGCGAAGGAGGTTCGGGGAGGGGACGACATGTTTTTCGTTGGTATATATGCTGCCCTGTTTGGTATGCACTGTTTGTGCTATGTGGAGGGTTGAGAAGATAGATGCAAGACGAGGGTTTTTGGGAACAGGATGTTTCCAATGCCGCAATGGTATGCTCGTATATCTCATCATATACACACCTATACGCCATAACTGGATCCTGATATGAAATCCTGCCGTGAATCCTGCCGTACAACCCCTGCGCGCATCAGGTGCCGCGATCCCACAGCCTCGTCCTTGGTTGTACGCCCGGCCAAGAGGAGGCTCAGCACGCGTATGCTCAGCCCACCGATTGTGAGTGGTGGGACTTGCAGATGCCAGGAGCCATGTCGTATTGGATACGCGTATTTCGTCGCTGCGGCGTATCCAAGTTGAAAAGCTGAAAAACGGGCCAGCAGGCGGGTGCCGGCCAAGAAGATCAACCCCAGCTGGCCACTTTAGTCCATGAAACAGCACCTCTGCTGGCTCGGCCACAGCCGTAAACAGGCCAGCGGCTTTCAATACAAAATACAAGTTTATGCATTACGTCGTATTTTTAAACATATACCTACCTAGCTAACAAATACAACACGCTGTGTGCGAAACTAAACCTCCGACATGCATGAGGGGCTGAAGTTTCCCTAGCTCCCCCTGCAGAAATCAGGCGAGGCGCTTATATATTTTGGGGTTAGTTTAGTGTCCCACGATCACCGCCAAAAGCACCTCATATCCTTGGAACGGGGAACGCGGAATCATCACACACCACGCCCAACAACAAGAAGAAAGCACATACAACCCCACACCCACCGACACCGCCATCAAGGCGCCGTAAGCCTTCTCAAACTCGCGCCCAAGATGCTAACCTCCATCGCCACGTGCGCGACCGCGTGATCATCGTCGTCACCCGGCGCCTTGCCGCCCTCCTCCTCGAACGCAGCCACGGCCGCCAGCAGCGGACGAACGTACCTCTCCTCGACGGCGGCGCGCATTCCCGGGGGCGCGAGGCGGCCAAAGTGGTCGTCGGCCGAGCGGAACAGCAGGATGGCAAAGTTGACCGACTGCAGGATGAAGGGCGCGTTCTGGAGGAAGTACTCGACGAAGGCGTCACGGTCCATTTCGCGCGCGAACTGCATGTCCGGGAACACGAGGTACTGCAGGTGCTCGACGGCCTCGGGCCCTGCGAATGGACTCCTGCTGGTACTTGTAGTAGTGGTGGTTTTTGCGTCCAGCGCCGCCGCGAGCTCCTCCCTGAGCCAGGTCACGGCGCACGCTTTGAGGTTGGAAAACATGCAGTTCTCGAGCAGGTCCTCGAGGATGCGCAGCCGGTCCTCGTCGTCCGGGTCCGCGTGGAGCACCTGGCCGGCGAGCGTCGAGGCCGCGTTGCGCACGCCCAGGGACGGGTGGTAGACGGAGCAGAGGGTGAGGAGGTGGTGGTAGGGCATGAAGGCCGGTGTGGCGGACTCGTCGTCCTCGGACGCAGACGGTGTGGGCGGCAACGTCCTGCCGTTGTGCTGCAGCCACAAGCCCACGGCGACGATGGCCTCGATGGTTCCCGGGGTGGCCTGGATCTGGGCGTGGGCGTCGTCCTCGATGTGGCGCTGCAGCAGGGCGAAGTGGTCGGGGAAGAGGCGCATGTCGGGATTGGCGACGTTGGCGCCGAACACGGTCGACGAGAATAGGGAGTAGGCGAGCAGGCAGACGGCGCCGCCGGTCGGCAGGTGGATGTCCTGGGCGCCCTTGAGGTCATCCGCGTCTGGCAGCGTTCGCCTGTAGATGGGCTCCTTGCACACGGTCGAGATGAAGGATGGCGAATCGGTCCTGACGCCGAGGTCTCGACATAGGGCCTGAGGCGCAAAGGTGGGAAGATCAGCTAACAGAAACAGCATAACAGATCAGATTTCGACTCACGGCGAGCTGGCCAACGATGGTGTCCCTGGCCAGCAGGTCCTGCTCCTCCTTGAAGGCCTGCAGAGCCGACCTCTTGCCCGGCACGATCCTCTGGGGCGCGTACGACTCGACCAGGCGCTCGGCCCACGAGGGCGGCCGGGCGTTGACGTAGGCCTCGAGGACGCTCAGGACAAAGGACAGCAGCAGGCGCTCCTGGATG
>GL876970.1:1610811-1631529 GCA_000193285.1 Magnaporthiopsis poae ATCC 64411 | reverse complement strand
CAACTCACCACTGTCATAGTCATTCATCATTTCCCTCAACCCCTGCACCATCTCCATAGCCGCCGGGTCTAGGTTCTGCTCGTCGAGGAGCGAGGCGTCAACGAGCGGGTTGAAGGGCTTCGTCGACGCGTCCGTCGAGTGAGTTTGGTAAATTTGATGGAACTGGTACGCGAACTGCCTAAATGGCATGTGTTCGATCTCGCGATTCATCGCGATCATGTGGCTGCGCTTGAACGCCTCTGAGGGCAGGCGCTCGCGGTCCTTGTCGATCTGGTTTTGAGCGCAGCCAAAGACGTCGATGGTGATCTCGAGGTCCTCCATGAATAGCGTGAGGATCAGGAACGCCGCCATGCAAGGGGCCCACTCCTTGCGCATCTTGGGCTTGAGAAGCTTGGCGAACAGGTTGAAGAGCTCCGACATCTCCTGCTTGTGGACCTCGTCGAGGACGGCCTTGAACTGCCGGTTCAGGAGACGCGTCGTCTGCGACTCGTGGTTCCGCGACGCGAGCCGCATGCGCATCAGCTGGCTCAGCCCCTTGGGCGTGATGGTCAGGTGCCGCGAGAGGATGTAATGGTTGGTGTATACCCTCAGGGCCTTTTCCACAATCTCCGACTGGAAGAAAGGGTTGTTATTTGGTTAGCTCCGTACGAATAGTAGTAGTAGCAAGTCATCCCGAGATTACAGTATGGAGGGAGACGACGAGCTTGACTCACCTTGGTGCGCGTGGCATATCTGCAAACAATGCGGAGCACATCGCGGGGCAGGTACGTCGAGCGGATCTCGGCCGTCATCTCGTCGGCGAAGCGCGGGTCGCGGATGAGGTTGCCGACAAAGTCCTTGGCGCGCTTCTGCAGGTCGGCCCGCTGCGCGCCGCCGTCTCCGGCCATGTCGAGCCCGAGGGGCACCGCGACGCCGCAGCTGAGCGACACGGTGCCGTTGGCCTCCTGCGTCTGCTGGTAGTGCGAGAGGATGTCGGGCGTGTTCGGCGTGAAGGCCTTGGCGTTGATGGTCAGGAACGTCGTGAACCTCTTTCCCGCCGTTAGCTCGACCACGCACAGCTGCTCGGCTCCTTCCCACCGGAATTCCCGCACGTTCTCGGCGACGAAGGCCGCCATCTTCTCCTTGACGAAGTGCTCGCGCATCATGTACGGAAACAGGACGGTTGTGAAGTCGGTGAACTGCCAGCAGATGATCTGGGGCAGCGTGATCTTGGCGCAACTCTTGCAGGGCCGCGTCGCCTCGCACTTGACCTTGCGCGCGTGGCAGCTGAAGCAGGCGCCGATCCTCCGCACCTTGAGCGCGCTCTCCTTGGTCGCGTTGGCCAGCGGTCCCTTGCGGCCGCGCTGCGTCATGCGGTCGTACCCCTCGAACATGTTCCCCTTGCCGCCCGACGCCGCGGCCGACTCAGACGAGATGGTGATAAACTTTAGCGCCACCTCGCCGCTCCCCGAGGCGGCACCGCCGGGGCTGCTACTGCTGTTGCTGCCTATGCTGCTTGCTATGCTGCCGGTCGAGTCCGCGGGCGACCGGCGCTTCTCGACCCGGGCGTTCTTCACTTTGCGGATGGCGGCGTCGCCTGTCGACTTGGCTTCAGATTCCTGTTTTGCCAGAGGCGAGACGGGGCTCGCCGAGGAGCAGGCGGCAGGGCTCGACGTGGACGTCGGCGTCACGGGCGTGCGTGCCGACTGGGGCCCGAACTCCTCCATTTGGAATATGAGATTGCTGGTGCTGTTGGCGGTGTGCATAACCGCTGACGGGTTCCAGGGCGCCGCGTTAGCGTCGGACTGCTGCCGCATCGTCATGGGAATGTCGAGTGAGACGGGGGCCTGGGGGTTCATGGCCACGGGCGGCACGATACCGGTGGCGGGCAGGGTCTGCGGCGATAATCCTGCATTCCATGCGCTGTGCATGAATGGTGTCATATCCAGGTCTGCCTCTTGTAAGCTTCCCATCCGGTCATCAGTTGGGTGGGTGAGTGGGTGTATCAAAAGTCCCATTAAACTCACCTTGGATATCGTGGTCTCCCAGCACAAACTGGTCTGACCTAAATGGGCGGCCCTGGTAGAGGCTCTCCCCGACCGTCACGCCGGTCATCTGGCCGTCAGCCGGCCCCGCCGTCGCCGGGAATGTGACCATATGGTCGGCAAACGCGAGCTGCTCCAAAAGCGATTGATGGTGGTCGTCGGAAAAGGTGGCGCTCTGGTCGCCGCCAAACGCAGACGAGAGCGACGCGGAGTGCTGCCTCTGCTGCTGCTGGTGGCCGTGGCTGCCGGCGAAGGAGCCCTGATCGGCGACGGCCGAGATGCCGCTCATGGCGGCGAAGCCATGCGAAGATGACGAGTCGGTGTCGAGGAACAGAGGCGAGGGCGCGGGCGGCGACGGCTGGATGCCGTGGCTGCCGGCGCGGTGGATGATGCCATACGAACGTAGGCTGCCCGTGTCTGGGCTCGGGAAGAAGTCGACTGAGCCGCTGCTGGACGGGGCCAGGCCGTCGGGGGAGATGAAGGCCCACGACTCGTCGTCGGCGGGTATGTACTCGCCGCCCTGGAAGGCGTCCAGCGCCGCAATTGGGGGAGTGCCGGAAGATGCGACTGACGCCATCGTATATGATATAGAGGGGTATAATAATGGAAAGTAGAGAAGCTTGTTGTCGTCGTCGTTCGAGTTGCCAAGGCTCGCGGATGGAGCCGAGCGTCGGGAATATTATGCAGGGCCTTGTGGGGAAGTGCACTTCTCCTTAAATACACACAGCCTGTTCCACAGACGGGGGGCGGAGCCGCTCGGGTTCGAACTCCAAGGTCGTCTTCTGGAGAATGCGTCCTTTGTTCGGGAACGGGCGTCGAGGGGGAGGACGAGGGCCGAGAGAGACCAGGAGGACGAGAACGTCAGCAGCCTCGTTTTCGTCGGCTGTGTCGCCGCGCGCGGGGCGGGACGGCTATGTCCTGCTGCGTTGGCGTGTGACAGCGGCCGGCCACAGCGCGCGCGTTGCAGTCGAGCAACCGGAAGCACCGCTTGCGCAGTACGAACGAAGGAAGGGGGAAAAGCCGTCAAGTCAATGATAGGAGGAGGCTTCACAAAGGGAAACGAGTCATCCGGCGAGCGGGGCTCAGGAGGGACAATGTCGGCTTGTGATGCCCGAGCTTTTTATCCTGTCATTTTTTTTTTTTTTTTTTTTTTTGTCTGTGTTTCCCGGGAACCGAATGAAAGAACGACGGGCGGTTGCAAGTCGGGTTGCGAGTGATGGACGAGAAAGATCCGAGATTCCCCAGCGGAAGACAGACAGCCCGCCTCGCCTTGCAACCTGCAACGCTGATGGGCAGGCAGGCGTTGGACATTAATACGGAGGCACAGGCGCAGGCACTGCATAACTGGAGAAGTGGTAGTGCGTCTGGGGGAGCATCCGCTTGACGTTTTTTTGTGGCGAGCAGGGGGCATCGCCACAAGATTCAGCCCGTCGGTCGCTCAATGTGGTAAGGCCGGATGTCGCGCTAGTCCCGAAAGGAATACCGACGCTTAATCTGAGCCGGCGCTGCCATTTGCTCAGAGCGCGAATGCCACGTCAAGCCAGCGACCGAAAGACGAGAGGGAAAAAACGGCAGAGGGTTTTCCTGTCTGGAGACAAATCGGTCCGGCGATCGTGCCGTTTGGACAGATTGCTCCATTAGTGTATAATCCGGGCTGCAGGAACCGCTGTCCTTTTTTTTGCTTCCCATAAATCGTTTGCTGGTACCCAAGCAAGCAACCTTAGTCGGTTCCGTCCCCCAGCCAAGATCGCACAGATCACACGTTTCTGGGCCCAGCCCAGAAGCCCAGGCCCGTTGGTGGAAACGGCAACGGCAAGAACGTCCAACCGCGCGACGCCAGTCAGCCCTTGCGTGACGATCGTAGCGCCCCATGGCTGGTTTAGCACGGTGGGGAGCCCAAAAAAAAAAAAAAAAAAAAAAAAAAGGCACGAAACAAGCGGGCAGCCAAGCAGCCCAGCACGATTCATGCCCGCACGACCGACCGACCGTTACGCCAGGCCCAGGGCGGGACGAAGCGCTGCACGCCGTCTTGCGTGCTGCGGGGATGACAATGACAGCGCGGCGCATGGGCTGGCCCTGAGCACTGGCCTTCCCCGGGCAACAATGACGAAAAAAAAACAAGAAAACAAAGTGTTGTCACCAAAGCATTGTGAAAGGGTTTTGCGTCACTCATTTTTTCTTCTTCTTTTTTTCTCCACTGGGGCGTAACCAGCCTTAGCTTCCTATCCAGCCATCAGCCAATACAGGCACAGGCGGGCCTGCCTCATCGACGCTGTGGAATCCACACACGTATTCCGTCCCCATGGCCTCACTCAAGCTCCGAATGGAGAGAAAGAACAGACGAAACACCATAGTGGTTACATACAAATACGCAAATATGTACTAAGAGAGTATAGTATCACAAAACAAACGCGGGGCTGGTTGTCATTTCTCCCTTCTCCTCTGTTGTAACACTTTGCCCTGCTGCGCCGCCTCACCACTCCTCGTTACTGGCCACATGCCCAGCACAACGTCCATCGCTAGCGCATGCCGCCCCCTGCCTGCCCCTGTCGTGTGGCTCTGCTCTGGTCCAACACACAAAACGGGATGTAATCTATGTCAGCTGTTGGGTTCTGTGAAGCCTCCCATAAGGACCCAGGTACCACTAAAGGTGAGAACGTTTTACCCGCGTGGTCCAAAAATCGGTCTTGTCCACGGGCTCGCAAATTGCGTAACCAGCGCCTTTCCATACACGACATAAAGACGCTTTGCAGCCCAAGATATAGAAACGCAAAGAAAAAAAGCCCGAATATTGGGTTATGTCGGTTTAGCTGGGAGAGGCGACCGGCCCAGAAAGAAAAAGAAAATCAAAGGATGAAAAAATTGTGCGTAGGTCGGCGCAAGTCCACCAACTCCGCGCAAGGATAAGAAAGATGCTAATAGCGAGCATTACGCGAGAGCAAAAGAGAGGATAAGAGCTTGGACGATTAAGAACTCGGAGTCGGAGAGGGACGTGCGTGAGCGAGAGAGAAGAAGAAAAAAGCCCAGGCAAGGGAGATAGTAAATACCCGACGTACAAGTGGTTAGTTCCACAATCCTCCTCCTCAATCTGTCGTAAGACAACAAGTTTAGTATTCCCCGTAGTGCGCGCCGCCGCCAAAGGCAGCCAACAAGTCCGTTTCCCCACTCGCTTCTTTGGTGACGAGAATCTGCCGAAGATGTCCGAGAAGAACAAAAAAAAAAAAAAAAAAAACAAGATCATTCCCTTCTATCTGTTCCTTCTCGGTAGTGCCGCGTTTGCCGGAGATTGTACCGGAGGGAGGGATGCGCGTAGCTGCCGTCGTCAAGATGTGGTCGCGTGGCGACTGGCGAGCGTGCGCCTCTGAACGTAGCGTACAGCTACAAACGTATATTTTGTGACAAAGTGGGGGGAGAGGGAAGCCTATGTGTGACTGCTCCAATGTCCCTCTCTTCAGCCCTTCGTCAATGGGGCCTTCCTGGTCCATCACCGGGACCTGTCTGCTCTGCCCTCGTAGACATGAGAGTAACCGTATGGTTTTTCATAAAATCCAAACGAAGGAACCAAGGCCAAGGATTGACGATAAACTCCTGGGCTGCAGTTGGCAAAAAAAAGTAAAAGTAAAAAAAAGTAAAAAGTAGGCCGATTGACAAAAACATTAGATGTAAAACTTCTGCACACGCAGACCTGCGCATGACTTGGGGCACAGAAGGCACAGCGACTCAGCTTCGGAACCGCGCAGCAGCGGCGGCGGCCCTCTCCTGAATCTGCTTCTCTGTGGAAACGTATAGTTTGTCCAGGTAGTCCATGGCTGGGGCGTCCTTGAGGATCTTGGCCACCTGGATGCCGGCCGAGATCAGCTGAAGGATGTTGCGATCGTCCTTGAGTGGTCTCGACTGGTGCTTGGCCGCGTGCCTCATCTCGAGCGAGTTCTCGAGTATGGTGACAAACTGCTTGATCTGCCCGTTGTACAGGACGCGGGCCGGAATCCGCCGCTTGGTCGCGAGCCGCTTGAGCAGATATACCCACTCGGTCCACTCACGATCCTGCGGCCGCTCCACTGGCCGCATGTCCTGCGTGAGCGGAATCGGGAACTGATACTTGGCCACGAAATCGTACGCGCATTGCGACAGTCGATCGTTGACCTGTGTCAGGACGCTGTCCTGCTCCTGCACCAGCAGGTTGGTTGGCAGGTGTGGCAACTCCCGCTCCTGCATCGCCACGTACTCGGGCGGCGGGCGTTGTAGGAACTGGTGGGGTCCGTCAAATTCGTCGCGGTTCGAAGGCCGCCGTTGTGGCCTGCCGCCGCCTGCTCCTCCGTTACCGCCCTTGGTATTGTGTTTGCCATTGCCACCCTTGCCCGGAGGGGTCGTTCCGGCGCTATTTTCAAGCGAGTAGTCGGACAAGTTTGGCGAGGCCATGATGTCATCTAGCGAGTCCGCCGGCGAGAACCGGCCCGGATGTTCCCATCCTGGCGCGGTCGTGGTTTTGAACGAGGCGAACGTCGGCGGCGCATTGCTCGGGAAGACACCTGGTGGGGGGCGGGGCTGGTTGAAGGCGGCTGCGGATGAGAAGGCCGCTTCGGCACGGGAGAGGTGAGTCGGAAGCTGTTGACCTGGGGCGGATACACTGGCCGGCAGGCTGAATGTAGAGGCTCCTGGATTGTATGGTAGGCTGGCAGTTGCCACAATGTTACTCTCGTGTGCCCATAGCCTGGCGGATGAGGGGCTCTCGAATAAGAGAGGGAAAGAGAGAAAAAAAAAAAAAAAGCACTGGCCAGGTGACAAGGTGCAGATAGAAAAAGAGGCTAGGCGGGGGATTGGGCGATGGAGAAGGAGGGTTCGGAAAGACAAATGAGAAGGTCGTACCTTGGCTGCCTTTGAAAGGTATTCTTCACTGCCTCGAAACCACCATTGTTCTGGTAGCCGTCATTGAAAACCGGGCTTTTTTTTTTGGCGGATCGTGGTTGGTCAGCTTTAGAAATCTGCCATGGGCATTGGAGGGAGGAAAAAGACCGAAGTTTCTTGGGAGAGGTCACTCGGTCCGCACCTTCGAGTAGAGCTCCACGGTCCGCTGGTCGGGACAGACATGTAGGCGAAATCCGGCTGCGCCATGTCTCTGCCAACCATTGCGGGAATAGCAGACCTGTTCATACCAATTTCCAGGGCGGAAAGATGGGATCTCGGGAGTGAGTTGCTAAAAGAAAAACAAGGAGAAAATAGAGGATGACGGACTGGTCGGTTGGGTAGGAAGAGTACAATAAAACTCGTCCCTCCTCGCCGGCAGGAACACTAGCAACGTGAAAAAAAATTTCCTTCCAAACTCTTGGTGGGCTCTTTTTCCTGCTCCTGCTAGTGGTAATATGTCAGAATGTCCGGTGGGCGGACAGATCCAATCCAATCGGTAAGTTCCAGATGCGGGACGAGATCGAAAAAATTCCAGGGAGCTCAGGGGGACCCAGGAAGGAAAAAAAAAAAAAACGGCCGCTTCCTAGGATATGTTTGTTTCGACGGTAGTCCAGGCGGTGAAATTGTGCTGTGCAGGTGATCGCATTAGAAGTGGACTTTTTCCAGAAGACCCGATGGCGGGCTCGCCAGTGGTTCCTTGTCCAGGTACTTGGAGAGCGGGTGCCGAGTGGGAGAGAAGCTAAAGCAATAGCTTTTTTTTTTTTCGTTCCAGACAATGTGAGTCGTAACATATGGGGTAAAACAGGCACCGTTTACCCTGTGTGGGGGGAGGAAACCGTGCCTTTAAAATACCGCTGGCAGATGGGACTCCAACGGGGGACTGCTGGGGGCAAAAGGGAGGCTCACTGGCAGCTTGATCGGAATGAGGCCCAACAGGAAAGCAGTTTACATGGCACCTTTGAAACCGCCCAGGGGCAGGCCGGGGGTGGCAAAAAGTAGAACTAAAAGCAACCAACGAGCTGCCACCAAGGCAGGTTGGGCACACAGATTTACCTGCTGGCGACGACTGATGACTTGCCCATCCTGCACGTATGTGTGTCCTTTGCAGGGAAGCGTCGGGAAGAGCCAGGGGAGCAGGGCGGATTGACTGGGCGGGGTAGGGTATCGAGCAGCCCGGCGCCAGAGACGGGCACCGATGGAGCTCGCCGGATTTAGAATTAAAAACAAAATAAAATAAAATAAAAAATTAACAGAAAAGGCCGATGCCCTGTCAAATCAAGGGGATTTCTATACGGCCAGTGCACTTGCCGCAACTCTCGCCCCAGCGTGCCCACCCATCCAATGGCGCAAGCGGATCGGGAGTTTCTTGGCTCTCAGTCGTGTGTCTGCGTGCGTGCCCACTTGTGGCCGGTGGGTGCGGTTCCGTGAATAGCCAGGGTTTGGTTTGGCTGTTGAGCTTGTTGCGTGCTTGAGTCGTGCAAAAAAAAAAAAAAGCCCATAAACACAAACCCACGGGTTCACGGGCCACGACTTCGAATCTGCCCCGGTCTGGGCCTATTCCACAGCTTCCCACCACCCCTGACAGTCATGTTCTGTGTGATGCGGCGGCGGCGTGCTCGCTCGCAAATACCTCGACGTCAGCGTGGCCGTCAGGGCGCCGACAAAAGCCCCTTAAGACACACACGAAGGCAAACAAACGGGGCAGAGGTGCGTGCTGGCTTCAACATGGCTCCCAAGATGGGCGTCGGTTGACGATGCAGTGGCGGGCCAGGAAATGGAAAGCCCCTGTGACGGGGCGAGAGACTGTCATTCGCCCTGATTGCCGGCATACAGCCTGGCTAGGTACATACCTAGCCGCCCGGACAAGAGATGGTCAATTGACCACGTAGGCACCGTAGGGAAGGAAAGGGAGATAAAATCAATGGGCACACAAACGATGAGAAAGGTTAAAGGGACGCGGGGCAGTGGACGGCGAAGGGATTGACAAGTGGTCGGTTCGGGTCAGGGACACCCCGGGTTGCCGAGCAGATGCTTCACACAGCGAAAGATAGGGCGCTACCACTGGACACGTCCCTATACTGCGGACGGGAGTATAGGGCAAGGAGGGATGGAAACAGGGTCGCCGTTGGGCGTCGGTGCGCCTGCGAGTGTGCCCTGTTGCTCTGGCCTGGGACGGAGTTGAGCCATGCCGAGGGCGAGAGGGGACAGGGTTGGGCAGAGACGAGTCGAGCGTAAAGGCTGCGCGATTGTTGCCCAAAGGCCGCCCGAGATCGAATCTTGGCGGGCGGAATTCGTGGTGGGTGGATGGGCTGAGGGGTGAGGGGTAAGTGTTGTCGTGGGGGAGCAAAGAGAGCAGCAGCTGGGCGGTTGCGTGGTCGGCAGGCATTCCAGCGATCCAGAAAGAGAGGTGCAGGGGACAACCCTGGAGCAAGGGAGCGGTCAAGAAGCGGATGAAAGTGCCTTATCGGTTTCTGCTCGTCTTCAATTCGCGGTTGGTGAAGGCGGTTTTTTTCTTTTTTTCTTTTTCGGTCGGGCTTGGGCAGAAAACATGAACCCACAGCCCAAAGACGAGTTGGTTCGCTCGGTGGAGCCCAATTATTGATGGAGCGGCATTATGCATCACCACCCAATCGGGCAGTCACTCCAGTGGATGTTCTTGCCCAGCTGGGCTGGCAACTGGTGCGTCACGTGGGCGGCTGGCCGACCGTTGTAGGTTGTGCCTGCCCTGTCTTGTTGCTGCCCGCCGCCAGTTGACAGATGGAGGACAAATGCGATTGCCGGTGTCGATGTCGCAGGCCAGATTGGGCGGTGTGACCGGTGGCACGACTCGCTCACGCTTGAAAAAATACGGCGAGCCAGGGGGGCGGAATCAGTTATAAAACCGTACAAAGTTAAGTCGTCGCTTCATGCTGCGTAATGTCGCCAGCAATCTCGGCTCTCCCTCTCAGCGCATGCATCCGATGCCTGTCCGGGGCTCATCGAGCCACTTTTGAGTGCTGGGAGTCCGTTGTGCACCATCGTCACACGGAATATGGTAACATCGGATCGGACTATCTTGATGAGTGTCGGGCCGAGTCGTTTTCTCTGAGGGAAGTAAAAGAAGAAGAAGAAGAGATGGGAGCTCCAAGGTCCACGTAGACGACGCTCTAGGAGACGGGAGAGTTGCCCCTCGATATTCGTCTGATAGCGTTATCTTGCAAAACATGGTCCGTCCATGCCCCGTCGTCCCCACCAGCCGCCAAGCTCACGCAATCCTCCAAGCGGCTAACACAGGCAGGTCGGATCGGCGTGGGAAAGATCTGCCGTGCTCATCAAAGCCCTGGAAGGCTGGCGCGTGCAAAAATAGGCGCCGGGTGGGGACACGAGGGATGCTGCGTCCGAGCTACCCGAGCCACAAACACGCGGGTGCGCTGCAGTCAGTCAGGCAGGCACCGCCTGTATACTCAGAAGAGTTCATGGACAAGGACGGCAGAATAAGCTCGTATAATCCTCCGAAACGACCGTGCGGGACTCGACGGGAAGAAACGCCATTGCTGGCCCCAGCTGACAGGCACAAGGCCGCTACGCTACTGTATTTACATGGGCAAGCTGTCGATCTTTCTCGCCAGATGCCAGCCAAGGAGGCCACCGCGGCCACCAGCTTCTAGCTCCGATGCCCTACGGAGCTTGATGCCTAGCCCTGCCTTGGCCGCGGCTAATCTGGTCCGCCCATCTACGCTTGTTCACATCATACTAAGAGAGCATCGATTGGGAAGCTTTCATGAGAGGCAGGCAACATGGTCGGCCGCCCACACGCGGCTATTGATCACCTCCATCGTCCGCTCTAATCCCGAAAGACCGATCGCTTTTCACAGGCTTGGGAGATGACGGTCTCCACGTCTATCTCGAACGTGCTGCCATACGACGAACCTGTAGCCTTGGATGGATGAGATCCTCGTTCCGACCTGGCCACAAACTACCACCGATGCGGCATTGACGAAAGTGGAATCGATCGCTTGATGACCTCTGGTGAGAGAGGTCAGACCGAGGATGGCTGGCGATGGTGCCTGGAAGGGATGGATATATATCAACGAGCTTTTGTTTCTTCGTGTGCAGTACTAGCAAACACGATTCCATCCCTGGCGTCAGGAGAGCCAAAGAAGAATGATCGAGTTGGGACTCGCAACCTCTTTCCATCCTTGCTCGATATTCTGTTACCTTGTCACCAAGCGTCTTTGCCGTCTCAGACCCCCAGGCCGCAGTCGATTCGAAAAGAAGAAGAAAAAAATGCAGCAGCGGCAGCGGAGATACCACCGGAGGTCGCGAAACGGCTGCCGACAATGCAAAGCTAGGCATGTCCGCTGTGACTCGGTCAAACCTGCCTGGTGAGTTAGCACAATAGCACGGACAAAAATGAGGGATCCCTCGCCCGCCTCGCCAGCGTGCGGTCGTGCTGATCAGAAGGCTCGGCTTGCCATGGCTGCCAAACAAACAGTGAAAACTGCAGACGGATGGGAACCGAATGTGTATACACAGACTCTCCCGCCCGGGCAGCAAGAGGGTGCTCGCTTCCCGGGATGGCTTCGCATGGAGCGGAGGCGGGCACGGCCGTTTCTAGACGGGGCGAAAGTGCACATCTGCCACCCCAGCTACGGCTAGAGTCGTGGGCGGCCAGTATGGCCACTCCAACGCCCATGTCCCGCCGTCGTCGCAAGCAAGAGACAGGGCCGGGATGGGTGGCAAGTGAAAATGGATGGCTCGCTGATCTCCCGCCTGGAAACGACGAGATCTGGCCAGGTTCTTTCATGTGCGTAGGGATTTTCATCCTCAACCCGACTAACTGGCACTTGGCTTTCCCTTTCTGGCGAAAGAACATCAGCACTTGAATGACTGACTGACGCTGATACGAAAGAGAAAGTGAGACAATCATGGCACACAAGGACATGAGCAACTGGTCTCACCTAGGCCTTCTCCACGAAGTTCTCCCTCCAGCCCGTGCCGCTTCTGCCGCCCTGTCGCCACAAGGACGAGAAGGCGGTCCGGTATGCCAGTGGGGAGACGACGCAGGGGCGCGAGACAGCCGCCATCATCCTGTTTACAATCACCCTCACGATCCGGACTTTGAGCTCGGCATGAGAGGAGGAGGAACTGCCGATGACATGGAAGAAACTGCCGGCGTCGTCGTCGTCGACAACACCGGCATCAATGGGATGCAGGAGGACCACCTCCCTTTGCCGATGCCAGATAGCAGCAGCGAGGTCCTCCCAATGATGCTGTTCCAGCACACGATTCTCGCGCAGCAGGTGGCACCACTTCCGGATGCCCAAGAGTAGAAATGCTACGAGAATAGGCTGGCTGGCGCCTGATGATTGCTTTTCCCCGCCTCTACACGTTTCTGCAGTTTCTCTTTCTTTTGTTCGTTTTGCAGCACGACGAGACGATAAGGCCTCCGGGGTCTGGAAGCATCCACGCAGCAAGCTCGCTAAAGAGATGGGGTAACATTGACGACAACAAACGGCTGCTGCAAGAAGCTCGAATTATTGACGAGGCGCGGTAGCCTGTCTGCCTGCATGTCTGGCCGAGCATCCGACGGAGCCGCCAGCAAGCCCAACGGTTCCGCGCCAGCTTCCGATGACATGGCCGCTTAGGTGCAGAGAAAGAGAAAAAACGACATCGTTTGCAGGTTCCTCTACACTGCCAGACACACCCCGCGATGACATCACGATTCTGTCCCCACCATGTACATGGTCATCGTCACCTGGGGATGAGGGGCTCACGCGTCCAAAAGTCGGCATGATGCCAGCTGGCTCTTGACTGCAACGGGCCTGCATGGAGGTGCGTCTGAGAAGTGGATGTGGAGGAGAAGGCGGCAATTGAGGCTCAGAGGAGGGGCATTCAACGTCAATCAAGCTTCAGCTGTCGAGCTCGTGCGCGGGATTATTGAGACAGCAACGTCTGCGTCGAGGGCGCGATGACACGTCGACGGCTCGCTCGGCTACAGACCAGCCATCCTCAATCTCACGGATGTAGACACGCAGGTATACTCTGGACGGAGCTGATGGCGGCTCTGCCTCGAGGCTTTACAAACCTTAGCAAGTGCTAACATGGTGCCTTCTCACCGCAATTTGGACTTGTATCTCTTTTTTGTGCACATTTGCCCGGGCAGGATGAGAATGTGACAACCTCCGGGGCTCCGGAGCCGTGCCCGGGAGACGGATAATTCATCATCTAGTGGCCCAGGATGCTCCAGAGACTCGGCCAATAATGACACCTTCCCAAACAAAAATGCAGAAAACCCGCAAGGAAAAAGCAAGCACTAGAGACACTAGACACCCTGCCCGCATCAACTAGTCTGGCTGACTGAGGTTGGCATCCGTCATCTTTTGCTCGGCATGAAGCAGGAAGAGAATAAGTGGTGGCCCCAGAAATGTGATAGTCAGTCTCGCCCGCAGCCTTCGGAGTGATGACGGTGGTGGCAGCGGAGGGTTGCATGGGTGATATGTAGGCAGATGCAAAGGCGTCGTGTATTGTCGCGGCAGGTGTCGATAGTGCAAGCTCCGAGCATCCCCATTGGGCTGTCGTAACCGTCGCGTGCGTGATTTTTTATGCGGTGAGACGATGAGAGACGAGGGTGAGAGACGGGCCACATGAATGGCCGCGCCGGGCGCCTCGTGATGCGCGAAGCTGTCGCCCGGTTTTGCGTGTGGGACGAGGGGGATGTAGGGTATTGGTTCACCAGCACCGAAACGGACAGGTGTTCATGGCGAGCCTTGCCGCAACAAGAGGAGGGGTGATCAAGCATTGACATGGAGACTACTCGGCAGGATGAGTGAGCCTAGCTCTGCTGATCCGGACAGCGGTACATTCGTTGCGAGGCGGTTGTTGGTGCTAGACGATCACAGCCAGCCGGGTCGAAGGTACACCAAAGTCTTTTGCCCTTGAGGGATGGAGGGAAAGGAACAAAGCAGGCCGAACACTCCGGCTTAGATGGGGAGGAGGAGGAACTTGTTATGGAGGGCGAGAGAGGGTGGGCAGGCTGGCCGCCAAGCGAGCTCACAGGCCTTGGCGACGGACGAGAGACGGACACGTCGCCAGGCGCCTGCAGCAACAGCACGTCTTTTGGACTTGTGCACATTTCTGCATCCTGTCGCGGTGCGGGGTCGGTCTCGGGGACGACAACTGGCCAGCGGGCTGCATGGCTGCTGCAGTGATGCGTTGTCGTTGCAGCAAGCCCCCACCCTGGCGCGGCGCCGTGATAGGCCGAGGACGGGCCATGATGCCCCGCCCGACGCGACGCTGGAATTTGCGAGAATCAAGGAAAGGCGGCCATCCGCGAGTCGTCGGCTAGAGGTGGTGCCCGTGTGCGACCACAGCGCGAGCATGCAGCCGGGGGCGCTACGGGCCCTCGGACAGCCGGCCTCAGCCTATGAGAGGGCGCGTCGAGGTCCATCGGTCGAGTGATTGCCAGCTCACAGGCAGCCATGCGGCCAGTGTGACGGCCAGCCGCTAACGCGCTGCCAGCGAAACAGGTCGACGAAGGAGGAGGGGCATGACGGCACGACTGGGAAATTAATTGTGGACTGCGTGACAGGGGTGGTGATTGAGGTCGTCGTGGGTTTTCGCGAGAAATCCGAAGCAAGAGCGGAGCCATTTCTGGAGCCCATTTTGCGCGTGGCCGGTTTGGATTAAAACCTGACAGGCCCCTCTCCTGCCCAACCTGATCATCCCGCCTTTTCTCTCTTCTTTTTTCTCCTCAACCCAACCCAACCCAACCAAGCAAGCCCACGCCATCGCCCTCGCCTTGCTGCCCAACCTCCCACCGGCCTTACCTCTTCTTCCCCCGTCTAGTCCCCACTCCTGCATCCCCATATAGCTGCCCTCTGCAGATCGTCTTTGCTGCCTTTTTGCTGCCCAGCTTCTTTCATCCTCGCCCAAAGGATCCAGCTCAGTTGCACGATTGGCTCCAGCCTGCGCGCAAACTGTCCCCAACACTTCGCCTCCAGCAACCGCATCTCTCCCAGGGAACACTGGTTTCTTTGCCTCCAGGCGCCAGCCTGTTGTCAAACAAACGGAGCAGCATTTACTCGGTGCTTGCGCCTAAACCACTTCTGGACACACTCGCCCAAAGCCCTTGCCTTGGGCATCTCCTTCTGGAACAATGGCCATTATCATGACTTGCCAGGACTCCATGCCAGGGTTCGACGACGTCCACACACCCGCCAGGTATTTTTTCCATGTTTTTCATTGCTGTTTCCATTGGGAGGTTCATCTGATTGGCGTTTTTGCTTTTTATCGGCCTTGAGCCACGCCCCTTGATGGGCAGTCTTGTCTTTGCGCTTTTCCTTTTTGTTTGCGTCTGTCGCCCGCCTCAGGAGAGGCTGCTTTTCGCGTTGGCAACATTACCATTCCAGGAACCACAGTACACTCCCGGACCACAGAGACTGGACAAGAGCGCTGCTCCCCACTGGTCTCTTCTCAACACCGCAACCCATGGACAAGGACCCTCTCCCAACATCTCTAGGATTCTCCGGGACGCACCCAGTCAGGCACCTGGCCCTAATGGGATCTCCCAGCTCCTGTCTCTCGGGACAGATTGCGAGCATGCATGCGTGGTTCTCACGAGCCATTTACAAGCATACGTGCAAGCAAACTGGTAGGTTTCTTCCGGACATCATGGCAACAACTCCCAGGATCAGAACGCCCCAGATATGGACACACTCCCCACTGGACAATTCGGCAACAATGGATCAGGACCTGGATATTCGTCATGTTTTCACTGGAAAAGGCACCCCACACTGGATATCGGACTCGTCAGGCATCACTGGACTTTTGACTGTGCTGGCCATGTTTCTCTTTTCTCCTGCGGATCTTCAACCCAGCCCTGTGGCCAGGCGTGTGACTGTCTTATCTACTGACCTTCTCAAATGTCTCGAGCCTGCTGGGCCTCGATGTTTGAGAGGTGTCGGTAGATGGACTGTTGCTTTGCAGTTTAACTCTGATTGCGCGCCTGTGCTTCACCATCTCCCGTTTCAAGGACAACACTCCGCATCAAGGATTCAACTCTCCACAGGACTCGGATTTCAAGGATTTTCTACCGCCCTCCCCAGGACTCATCTGAATGTCACATGGGCTGTCTCTGCTAGAGCGGTCTCGTGCCAACTCCGGTGGTCACTCAACACATGCCATGGACTGTGCTTCGACTTTTGCTTCACTCCCTTTTCCTTGAGGACTTCTCTGGGCCCTGTACGCAATCTTTCCATGGACGGGTTTGATTCGCTGTGCCGAACAGAAAGAGTACGTACGAGCCAAAGCTTATGCAACGCGCTCATGTCACATCCCCTCCCCTCTGCACTTGCACTAACCACAAGGCAATGTTTGCCCTGATCCACAGCACTCAATGGCTCTGGACTTGCTTGATACTCTGTTCTCTGGCGCGCTCTGGCTTCTTTCTGCTTCGACCACATCCTAGGACCCGGTGCTATTTTTGCTGCTTCTTCTGGACCAGCTTCAAGGATTTCATTGTCAACCAAACCATGGACCCCGGATCATCCCCTGGACGACGGCGACGCTTTTGCATTTTCATGTACTTTCCTTGCTTTCTCAACCGCCTGGATACGCGGAGAACTGCGAGACAGTCATCAGCCTGGTTTGTGGACCCCCTTACCTCCTCACTGCGGACAAATATGCCCGAAGGTAACTCATAGCTAACCTGCCGACGTCACAGTGGCAAAGTTGTTCCATGCTGAAAGGGATTTCGGAGTTCCGTGTCCCTGGCTGCTCCTTTCAGAAAACACTTTTTTTGAAAATACCGAGCAGCGGCGCGAACAGCACACTAATGATTTCTTTAGCGAGTTCAACTTCTCTCAGGCCACCACCCTCATGCCCTCTCCGGCAACCGGGATGTTTCCTTCTTTCTCTCCAACAGGACCAGCGGACCTGGCGGGTTCGACCTGGGATTCGACAGTTGAAGGCACACAGAACTTTCCTGACTTCCAGGAGCACGGAGCTGGCGATGCCTACTCCCCGTTCACCCTGGGCCACACCACCCCGACCCAGGGAGAGGAGGTGATGGAGGACTTCCACAGCAAGTGGCCCATGCCAACTGCCCAGGATGCCACCCCTGTTTCCGTCGGCTCGGAGCCCATGCGCCGCCTGACCTCGAGGAGCTCGGCCGGCAGCCACAGGCACAGCAGCAGCGCCTCCAGCAAGGCCCGCAGGCGGCTTCGCGCCACCCTCGCCCAGGCCCCTGAGCTTGCCTACAGCCACATGGCCGGCAACGCCCCCATTGCCTCTGGCCGCATGGTTGACGTCAGCCAGTACCTGGAGATGGAGAGCACCATGAGCGTGCCCTCCCAGAGCCTTTACTCAGGCTTGAACCCCACCTCCTTCTCGGCCGATGGCCTTCCCTTTGGCACCATGACCCCAGTTCTGAGCCAGCATGTGGACCCCACCTGCACCCAGATGGACTTTGAGCCCGGCCTGGGCAACTCCCCTGCCCACTCTTGGGACTCGTACAGCACCGGTCTTGCCAGGACCCCTTCCCCCGGCGCCATTGAGGACGCCTGGATCGGCGGCCCTCGCCTTGCTTCTTCCCCCGACACCACTGGTTCCTCTCCCGTCTTCCCGGGCCAGTCGCCGAGGTATGTTGCAATGCCGAGTCTTTTCCCGCAGTCCCTTGAACTTCCCGTGTCTCACAGCGAGGATGTTCTCAGGATCAGCCGGAAGTACGGTGGCCAACCCATGGAGGAGCTCCCGTCCCAGGACTTTGCTCTGCCCCCTGCTTTCGCTCCTCGTGTCGGCGGCGCCGAGATCGAGTCTCCTCGTGACCACGCCCTGTACAAGCAGGCCGTCCCGCACGCCGACGGCATGTTCCACTGCCCGTGGGAGGGCGATGAGAGCTGCAACCACAAGCCCGAGAAGCTCAAGTGCAACTATGAGTAAGAAAATCCCTCCTCATACCTTGCTGGTTTGTTCTCCTGATTCCTGTTACTGACATCAGCCGCAGCAAATTTGTGGACTCTCACCTCAAGCCCTACCGCTGCAAGCTGGAGTCGTGCGAGAACGCCCGCTTCTCCTCGACCGCCTGCCTTCTCCGCCACGAGCGTGAGGCTCATGGTATGCACGGCCACGGTGACAAGCCCTTCATGTGCACCTATGAGGGCTGCGACCGCGCCCAGCCTGGCAATGGATTCCCCCGCCACTGGAACCTGAAGGACCACATGAAGCGTGTGCACAATGATGTTGCCCCGGCCCAGCTCCCCACCACCGTCTCTGGAGGCTCCCCGCCCCCGTCTGGCCCCAGCCCGCCCCAGGTCAACAAGAACCGGAAGCGCAAGAAGGAGGAGCCCGTGCCCACCACCAGCCGGAAGTCCTCTCTCAAGTCCCAGGCCCAGCCTCCCATCCTGACCCCGGCCCCGACCCAGATCTCCAGGGCTGAGGAGCGCCAAGCCCGCGCTGCCGAGAGGTGGCTTGACCAGCAGCGCAAGCTCGTCAACGTCGTCTCTGGCCTTCAGCATGACGACCCCAACGTGGCCCAGTACATCAAGGACGCCCAGGACCTTCTGGAGGCCCTCTCCAGCGGCGCTCCCGCCGCCAAGAAGGCCACCTATGTCAAGGGCGAGTACCGGAGGTCCTACACCAACTAAATCGACTTTCTCTCTGCCTGGACAATCTTCCCTTTGTCAGATTTCGGATCAAGAAAACACAACACAAAAAAAAAAAAAAACCACAACCCCAAAAACAGGACAATGGATTTCTTTCCCACGGACTTTTTGCAGGGTATTTGAATAGGACCTGCCTGACCAGGTCATTTCTTCAACAGAAGGAAACTAAAAACGGTGTTGGATATTGGATAGTGCATACACACAGGAAGGATAAGGGTGGCGCGAAAGGTTTATTTTTTTGGATTGGGACAAGGGCGCGGTTCATGCCCAGGATTTCGGCTTTTCTTTTTCTGGATTTGGTATTTCGGGTGTCCGTGGGGAGTTTTGGTCCACGATGATCTTGTTTTGGGATACCTAGACTCACTGTTACCGAAGGTCGGCCTTCTGATTTTTTTTTCCTGTTTCTTGTTTTGCTCTTTTCATTTTGTCTTTATTTTCTTACGACCATCTTTTCGTCACGATTCCCCTTTGTCGATTTACTACCGTTTGGGATCTATTAGCAGTTTCGGGATTCACGATTTTTTTTGGGATTTGCTTTTGGCTTCACTTGCTCACTTGGATACGGATATGGATACCCTGAGCAGCCCTGGGTTATGGCGCTCAAGGCGTGTTCTGCTGTTGTATATGCATTGGGAAAACACATCATGTTTTATACCCTCGAAAGGCACTTTTTTTTTTCTTCGACTTGCTGTGCGTGCGCATGTGTGTTTGTCGAACGAGCAAAGCCGACGTGCGTCTTGTGCAGTGAACTGTCGTCATTGGGAAGGCCTCGGCATGATGCAGTAAAGCCGACCGACGAGACGGACGGGCGGGGGGCGTTTATCGAGATAACAGAGTTGAAGAGACGAAGGGACGAAGACAAACTGACTACGTGGGCAGCATGTTGGCGATTGGCGACGGCGACGGCTGTTGGGTGCGGCAGTCGAGCCCAGTTAGATCAGGGAAACCGAGCCTATGCCTGTGATCCGCCCTTCCCTGGACAAAAAGCAAGCACGTTCGACCGCCCGGTCGGCATACCGATGCTAGCACACACACAAACAAAACCCGTCCCGGCAATGAGGTTCGGCATTTGGTCATGGGATGGAATGGGATGGGATGGGATGGTGAGCCTTTTTTTTTCCCAGCTAGATTCGTTTATGATTACAGCTTTGCTCCCTTTCTGTTCTGTCGGGTCGTTTTTTATTTGCGGCCTTTACCCCTCACGACGGCTGACACGGCGACCTCGGACTGACTCTAATACTTCAGTGACGATGACGTAGTGACGGATTGAGGGATTGGGGGGTTTCGTAGGGTTGTATGGCGACATTTTAACAAGGTTTTATCATCCCATCTTGTTTCTTTTTCCATAAGCCCTCATTTACACACAGCCTTGCAGAGGCCGCAAAAGAAAAGTGCTTCGTGTATGTACGAATCTAGCGGGGGCGCTGTGTGGAAAAGAAAGGAGGGTAAAGGCCCCTATTTGTAATATCACGAGGTGCTAAACACAGCTGAGCTTGCCGGGCTACCGGTACTTGTCGGGGCTTCTTCTCTATGCATGTCGGTTCCTTGGACATCACATCACTCAGGAAGGATTTGGCCTAGAAACACATTCTTTTTCCATTTTTTTGCTCATCCCATCGAGGGTTTTGATTGGATTTTGTTTTCTCTCATAAGAAAATCATCGGTACAGGGGGTATCATTCGGGACATCATAAAATACATTTGCAATCAAACTCACGCACCGCCAGAGGCATGGGTTGAGCAAGGTCATAAAGGGGGAGGGAAAAAAAAGAAAGGCAAAGACAGGAGAAAGGGGATTGACCGAGGGCCATCATACAAGCCACCCTGCTCTGTCCCGCGCAGGCGGCGTCCCCCACACCCTACTCGCCTTGTGGACTGAGATGTGGCCGTCGTCGTACGCCATAAAGTCGTAGACGCTGCACATGTGCGACTGCGTGCCGCCGCCGCCACAACCGCCGCTGCTACTGCTGCAGGCCAGCACAGACGGCTCGTAGATGAGAGACGACGGCATGCGCGGGGCCGACGACCACCGCACCGGCAACTGCTGGGTGGTGCGCGCGGCCGCGGCCGCCGCGGCGCTGCTGCCGCCGTAAGTGGTCAGCGGCCGGCTCCTGCTTCCGTTGGCGACGGAGGGGAGGTGCAGCGGCT
>GL876970.1:1559291-1585718 GCA_000193285.1 Magnaporthiopsis poae ATCC 64411 | reverse complement strand
TGACCAGCAGGCTGCTGCCACACACCTCGCAACCAAACGTTACATACTATCGCCCTCATGCATGCAACTAGTTGGCCGGCATTTCTCGAGCTTGCAGCAACACTGACATCACGGGAAGCCTCGCGGCGTCAGCGGCCTGCCAACACTGCAAGGGAGGGAGCCCGTAGGAAAGTTGGGAGACCGATGTCTGGTCTGCCTGCCTTGTCTCGGTGGTGGCATCTATGACGAACGTCACTGTTTACTGCTGATAACCGTGCGCCAAGTCATCAATGCGGCAAAATACTTATAAATGCTGCTCTTCCGAAAGAATGCCAAGCCCAGCAAGCAGTCCGAGCAACAAAGCGTCTTCCTTTTCTCCCTACACGATCGATGACGTCTTTGAGCATTCCTTGCTGCCCTCCCATCCCCAGCTTGGAATTCTGTGTGCGCACACTGCGGGCTGACCGTCTCGCGGCTGCGTGTAATCGCTACGGCATTAGCACGTTATCCAGTCAACGTTCCCAAACCGGCGAAACGCCCCACGGTGGGCAGAAGACGGCAGCCAGGTCCACCTCGCAAGGAACATTGGCCGGAGCTCAAGCTCCTGGGACCCCGTGGTCAATGCTCAACCTTTTTCTTCATCACGATGGGTAATATGCATGGGAAATATACGTCGTAATGCATGTGCCGTGAATCTGGAGGTGTGCTTAATTTCAATTACAAACACGACCATCCCCAGAAAACAAAGAAAAAACCGTTGCGTTCGGCCGACATCTTCGTTTTATTCTAACCTTACGCGGGAACGAAGAAACGGCTGCGAGCTTAGTTAGCTCCACGTCGGCACAACAAGACTCGTCTGTTCACAAAATCAAGTACTGAGGTCGGTGCTGGTTCGAGGCCACTCCCTCGAGCTCGAGCTCTCCACAGGCTGGCATCCCCAAAGAAACTGGGTGGGTCGGCGTTCGTGCCAGACACAGACGAACCAGGGGCGGGAGCCGCGACGAAGGAGCCAAGCAGGCAGGCAGACAGACAAGCAGCTGGCGGGGCGAGCCTGTCACAGTCTGGTGGAGGCGCTGATGAGTCTCCAATTAGGGCGGTTCGAGCGGGGGCGCGCCTTATTTCCGGCTCCACTCCGTCAAGAGTCGTTCCGAAAAGCACAGGCCGACCGACCTGACCTTGGCTGAAAGACAGGAAAGCAAAAAGGAAGAAGAGACGCCTCGGCAGCCAGGCCTATCCACCGCAGCGCAACCCCCGACGAGCCGCCGTCGGCTTCCCACGCCGAATACTCGTGTCGCATTGGAAGCCCGTCGCCCAGGCCAGCCTTGCGACACGACGGGGCATCCGTCCTCGTCCTCGTACAAGGTGGATGCCGTTCCTCGACTATCGGCTGCCGAGTCGCAAAGACACCCATCGGCCTGGTCGGGTTGCTTGCTTGTTTGTTTGACATCCGCGACGCTCCATCAGATATGGTCTAGCCTGGTCCATCCACGCGGGCCATCTCGGCCTATCTATCCACAGTACACACGACGCCCTGCTCTTGTCACTTTTGACAGAAAAGACTTGCCGACTTGGCCGCAAGGCTCTTCACACACGAGGCGGAGGCGGTAAAGACACACACCCATCTACCTACCCACCACTCCACTCTTTTTGCTTCCCTCACGCCTGGCTAGAGGACAAGGTTTGCAAGCTGCTGCCAGATGTGTGCAACAGGCCGCGCATCACTGCCTTCTGAGGACGTACAAATGGGGCTCGGCCTGTGGTCTGGATGCGACCCGTGGGGACTCGGGCCTGTCGCAGCACCACTTGGGCGAGTCGAGCGGCGTGATTGATGGCTAGATGCTGTGATGCTCTATGCCGGGCCCCTCTTCCTCTCCACAAACTCCCATTGTGCTCGCTCACCAGTCGTTGCATTTGTCCATGTGCCTGTCTGTCACCTTGTCGCTGGTGCTGACATTGACGGCGGGCCGCTCGCGGTTGCTAGGGGCAAGCTTTGTGCAGTAGCCTCGAGCCGGCGCTGCGTTGCTCCCTGTCTTCCTGTAGGTCGTGCATGGCGCCATCCCCGATTCCGTCTTGTACGGAACTGCATCACGCCCTTTTCGGCACTGCATCTGCCCGGACTTTGCTGCACGCAGGTTGGCCTGCCATCCCTCCTCCTTTTCGGGCACTGTGCGTGTGTGTGTGTGTGTGCATGCATGCCACATTCTATTCCCACATTCTCCTCCCCAACCCAGATACGGATACAACCCCCTACCTCTCCGGCCTGCTCTCAGACAGATGGTTATCAAAGGGCCGAATAGCCACACAAAAAATGCAAAAGGAAAGACATTTGCCAAGCCCACCATTGCACGCCATGCGCAAATGGCGGTCGAATCAGATGGTTGGGCAAATTATCTCGGACCGGGCCTGGCATTTGTGACTGTCCTGTTCATCTCAGCATCCCAAATCTAGTGAGGGGACAACTCGTCACCCATGTTCCAATCCGGACAAGGGTCCTTGCCAGGCAATTAGTCTAAGCCCAAAGTGGTGACTTGAAACGCCGGGGATCAAGGGCCCCTGTCGGTAGTTAATGAGATCGCCGACCATCCGCTCTTTGGGGCCGACGACAAGGCACGCATGCGCCAGAAGCGCGAACAGACAGACACCCATCAACCCAGAGAGGTGTGTTCTGACCACCACCACCACCACAGCACAGACCTTTGACGGCACGCTGGATATAACATTTGTTCGGAGAAATAAAAGAACGAAAGCCACCATTATGTTTATTAGAAAAGAAAGGCCGAGTCGGCGGGCCAAGCATGCAACAATATGCACTCTTTTCGCGGGAGGCATTCGGCCATTAACATTGGAGATTGACACGATAGCTAGTTTGTTGACTCGTGGGGGTGCTGTAAAACAGCATATCGGAATGCCAGAGGCTGCTCTCGGCTGCCCGACGGATAGGTGGGCATTTCTTCTTTCTCGGACTCCATTCTTCTTCCATGCGCGGATGGGGACGTCGTCAAAAGGCATCGACAAGAAACATAAGATGAAGAGATTGTTGGATAAAACCTGTAATCAGATCGGTGGGTACCTAGGTGTCAAGGGGATGGACCCGGTATAGTGGTGCTCTCCTATGCGTTTTCCTGGGCTCTGATGGGCTGGCTCGGATTCCATGCCAAGATGACGGGGTTTGCGGGCGACGATCAGCCGGGAAGCTGGTTCCAGTATCTGGATCGCATCGGCAGCACAGAAGCGGAGGAGGAGGAGGGAGGGATAGTCGCTTCACAAAACCGAAAGGTCACAGAGAGGGCCGGCAGATGGTCCACCTTGTCTGGACAGGGGCGTGCGTGTGTGTGTGTGCTTCTTTTGCTGTTCTACCAAAAACTCTACTCTGTCCCCGCCTCGCGAAAAGAGGCCCTTCTCATACACAGGCGAGCTCGGTTGACGGGGGTGCCGTTCTGCGGGTCCTGGCAATCGCAATCTTGGAAGGCGAGAGAGAGAGAAAGAGTAATTGTGGGAATAAACTCTCGTTTGGAGGAACCGACCGATTGTTCGGACGAACCAGCCCACGGCAAGTCCCTTTGGGCGTTCGGATGGACGCGTGGGGACCCGTCCCCTCGAACCCCAGGGCCGGGCGCCCGCGCGGCGTTTGAGAGAAGCGTGCGAGTCACGACCCCGACGACCCGACGGCTGGCCGCAGGCGGAGGGGGGACCCTCCAATAGCAAGTGGTTTTTTGTTTGATATGGAACCCAACGTGACTTTGACACATGTCGTCCGGCTTCACCCACCCGTCCCGCATCCGTCCGTCCACCCACGATACACAGACAGATAGGCAGGCAGGCAGGCAGGGCAGATGGCTCGACAGGGGAATGCGGGGTGGGGGAGGAGGAGGGTGTGACAGAAAAAGAATTACACCGATATGGGACAGTCGCGCATACGAGAAAATGGCATCAAAATCGAAATTGCCCAAGACAAAAGTAGATGCGGATACCCTTGCCGGGAGGGTCATCAGGCCAAAAATAAGATATCAGAAAAGAAAAGAAGAAAAAAATAATAATAGGAAGAACAAGCAACCTAGCAAAGAAATGAGCAAGGACCGAAGCCCGCATCTCCCATCTTTGCACCAAAAGGCAGGGCCCGTCGATAAATCGACGTCGTGTGGGGCGGGCCCCGCCGTGGCTGGCTGGGATTTGCGCCAGGGGTGTGTTACAGATTCGACCAGGCTTCCCCAAAGCCAGAAAATGTGACCAAAGACGCCAGCCGTGGACGCGGGACTGCCTTCTCCCCACCACGGACGCAACTCGAGAGGCCTCGCAACCCGTCGATCATCAGCTTCTTCGGGGATAGGATAATAATGAATAATGCCGCTTCCTCCATTTGGCAGGCAGAGCAAGCGGCAGGCAAGAAGGTCATGCATCCATCCTTTTCCCACACCCTGCCCGCCTTATTCCAGGGGTTTGTTATCGCCCAGATGTTGCCATCTGGGATCGGGGACCTGGGATGCAGGTAGGTTAGGTAGGTTGTAGCCTTGCATATTTAAATTACAGCGAGAAAGAGCCGGTGACGAGCCCCCCGATGGTTTTTAATATCCCATCTCAACCGACCAAGCAAGCAGCCTTTCGGGATTTGACCGAGACGGAGGACGACACCACCAGCACCACCACCACCACCACCACCACCCATCAGCCCTGCATGTCAAGCGAAAATGACAGAAGGGAAAAGCACGCACGAACCGCAACGCGCACCCTTTCATGATAATGGATGGATGCCGTTGAAACGAAACGTGAGCGGGGACGGCCCCACGGGAGAAAGCGGGTCTTTTTTTGTCTCTCTCTATCTCTAGGTATCTCTCTCTTCTCGTTTGTGTGCGCTTTCTTTTGACGGTTCGGTCGGTCGGCCGGGATTGCGTTATGGGATCGTCGGCCGGCCCAGAAAACCCGGCCAAGCCAGCCAGCCAGCCAATTGGGCAACAACGACAACAACAACAACAACAACAACAACAACATCAGAAAGACGGACGTCGAAACAACCCAAACCCACACAAGATCCAGCTTTCCCTTTTTCCCGGCAAGCCTTCATGAGATTGCGGCGGAGACTTCGGCCTTTTTTGTTCTTGTTATCTCGTCAAAAATGGGTGATCCCATCCCCTTTGTCCCATCCGTCCTTGACGAAGAGCATGATCATCACCCGCCTGCCTGCCTGCCTGCCTGCCTGTGTTTTCCTGCCGCCTATCAAACGACGTTTCCTTGCTTGCTTCCGCTCCTCACGCCATATCCACCCACCATCCCTGCCTATGCTTTGCTGTGCTTAGCGCTGATGATGATGGTGATGATGATGGACGGACGGGTGCATGCATGCATGCACGGCACGGCACACACACTCCTCCTCCCCCCTGGTCGGACCCTGATTTCTTTTTTGTTGGTCTTTGATCCCAGCCCAGCCCAGGGAAAAGGGCTCAACAATCTTTGATCTGCTTCCCGCCCCGGACTCGCCGGCCATCCCCTCCATGTTTCGAAACACCACCACCACCACCTCGCCTTTCTTCTCATCCATTCCATTGTGGGTGGGGGGAGGGTGGTTGGGTGATAGGCCGATTATATTCGACGGATCGCCCGGCCTGCCCGAGCTAATTATCCCACCCCTCCCCTTCCATCCAATCCCAACCCAACCGGGAAACCACCTGACAACCCCCCTTTTTTTTCTTTTGCACATTTTGGGCCAAAAAAAAAAGCAGGAAGCCGGACCACCCCTTCGTCCCAGGGTTTTGCTGTCGTCGGCTCGGGGACATCCCATCCACTCTTTGACCAAGTCCCCTCACCTCATCTCACCATGCACGACTGGGTGGGTGTATTCACGCCGCCGCATGCCGGCAGGGGGGAGGGCTTCGTCCAGATGAGAATGCTGTTATTTTGTTTCTGCCGCATCATGTCCACCCCAGCCTCCGGGATCGACATTGATGGACAACGACCAAAGATTGTCCTCCTGCCCATCCATGGGCCGTGCTCTCTTTTTTTTCCCGTGTCGACTAATTAAATGCCCGACCACCTTCCTTTCCCCGTTAGACTCCCGGCTGTTGGCTGGTTTCCCCTTTTGCGTGCAAGGGGAAGAAAGATCGAGGCGAGCGTCCACGGTGAAAGGCGCGTTGTGGTGGGAACTTCCTTGTCTTCTTTTTTTTTTTTTTTTTACTCCTGTGCCTCGCAGCTCTGATTCTCCTCCATTCCCTGGGACCCTTTCCCCACAATCTTGCTCTCTTCTTTGGCGAGGGTTTGTTATTTGGGAAGTTAAAAGAAAAAGAACATGCCACAAACCCACGATGATACCCTGTGTCTCCCAACGGGGTCCTCCTACCGGTGTCCCCGGCATTGCTAACCCCAGGGTCCTTCGTCTTGTCCCCCCTGGCTTCCTAGCCTCATCATTTCTGTCTACCACCTTTTCTATTTTTTTCCCCCCACATTACGGCGAGCACCCAAACACCCAGACACCGCCCATCACACACCTCACATCCCGTACTTGATCAGCTTGTGCACTTCGACACCTTCTTCATCTTCAAGGGGTTACCGTTGCCCCAGCAAGACGTGAGGGGCCGCTGCCGCGTCTGTAGCTTCGGTGACTTTTTGTCTCTCTCTTTTCTGTCTGTCTCTCTACCTCACTTCTTCCTCTATTCTCTTTTTTTTTCCCTCTTCTCATCCCGTTCCCTGCCATCCCCTTTTCTGTCTGGCCGAACATGCCCGCCCGGTTCGAGATGGCTCAAGCACGTCTTGGCTGCCACGCTGCTGGCACCCTCCCGGTGCCTCTTGCTCCTCAGTAGAGCGGAATAAAGAGACAGAAAGAGAGAAAATGCCACAACCAAGAGATCGTATACGCATGACAGTACAGCGGTACGCACAACAGCATCCAAAAAGAACCAGATATTGGAACCAAAACCCCTGCCAGTTATCGTGGCCACGTTTCCCAGATCATCATCGGAGGGCTGGGTCGGTTGGCCGGCCTCGGCAAAGAGTTAGGGGAAGGGGAGCCTGCGTCCTGCTCCTCCTCTTTGCCGGAAGCACATACGATCCCACTTTTTTCTCTCTCTTGTTTATCAAGCCTTTTTTTTCTTGTCCCGTCTGGATCCCAAAAAGGAAAGAAACGGACGGCGGGCCGTGATCTGCACTTGAAAAACTCTGCTTGTTGACAGGGCTCGAATTACGGGTTAGTTCAGCCTATTGGCTTTTTTTTCTTGGTTGTTCCCCGACTCTTTTGCTCATCCTCCCTCCCCATCTCGCTGACTGGACCACCCTCCCCACCTTCCCTCCTCTCTTTTTGACCACCCGCCTGCCCGTTTCCAGTGAGTCGAGTCCCGTATTAGGTCTTGGGTAGACGCGAGGATGTGGCGGCGAAATTCGGTCTTACCACAAGGGGAGAAGGCCGGTGGGCCGTGGGAGAAGCACCAGGTCGCCAAGGACGCAGCGGTGAGTTGGCAAGGGGTGGGTGGGCAGGGCGTGTGCATGTGTACGTATGTGTGCGTCGTGTAGAATGCCCTGGTACGTAGCATGGGTGATGGAGAGAGGTGGGAAATGTCAGCCGGGCTCGAATACAGTGTGGGTGTGCCGCTGGGCGGATAACGCGTGACTGGCTCTTTTTTTTTCTCGAGTTTATCACGCTATCCTTTTTCTCACTTGCCGTGATGACAAGGATCCCACGCGAGGCGAGTTCTTTGCCCCGATTTTCACCTCCGAGCAGGTTTGATTCCGTGGACGTCCACACACTCCGATCTTTTTCTCTTCTCCCTCCCACCCGAGATAACATGGAGCATGACCTGGGCCATGTGCCGGCCAAGAAGGCCCCCGGAGCACCCACCACTCCCCTTGGTGTGGATGGATAATCCCGGCACCCCTTCACGCCCCATAGCCGCCTGGGGAGGGGAAGGATAGGAGCTTCCCCTATTTGCGAATGCTTCTTTGACATGTCAAAGTGCCCCACAAATTCCTCCACGACTGGCAACGCCAGCGCTGCGTCGCCGTTGAGGTCACTGGTTGGGCGGCGCTGAAATCACCCGTGGCAGCAAGACGCCTGAATCCTTCGTTTCCAAAGACGAAATTAGGATAGATGATGGGACGTGGGGGCATGCCACATCGAGGCGGAATTTCCGCCAGTTCTTTACAAAAACTCGACTGAGTTTTTTGGTTTTTTTATTTATTTATTTTACTTTGTGAGGTATTGCAGGTACTTGGCTGGTGGGACCGGACGAATATGCCTGCCGAGTCCCGTGGCAAGTGTGGGGTCGAGGAGATACCTGTGTTCACCCTACGGAAGCTGCCAATGCCTGGGCTGGAGCTGCATGTCAGACATGTTGACCCAAGACATGGTGTCGGTAAGTGTGGGTTCAATACCGAACATGGAGAAATAAAGATGGCTGACCAGCCGTGTATAATTACTCCTGAAACGATGTGGATATCTCTATAGTCGTGCGTTGTCGCCAGAAGTGTAAACTGCCTTGTGGCTCTCCGTCAACATGGTTGGCTCGGAAGCTGAAGCGACAAACCCTAGATTTGGAGCACCTGTCCCGTATTACAGCGAGGTCTCCCAGAAGCATAACGCCGAGGCTCTATTCCGTGCCTATGTACTGGCTGCGCCCCACCTGGCTGAATGGTTTGAGGATGCGAATGAGGGCTGGGTAGACTCTCAGCCTGAAGTTGTGAGTGTTTAGTAGTAAGAATTATCTACCTGGCTTCCACAGGCTAATTACTGAGGCTTCAAAACACAACATGATCGAGTCCACCTCGCTGAGCGAGTGTGGGAATTCAGGTTGGCAAAGGCCACGTTAATGCCTGTTCCGAATTAAAAGGGTTATTGGTTTTTCATTTTTTGGACGTGAAAAAGTACCTCACCAAAAAAGCACGCAAAGGCCTACAACCTTTAAATAAAAAAAGCTATAACGGGTTCAGAATTTATTTCATATCAGGTTTACGAAAGTTCCAGCTCCTGAAGAGTGCGAGAGACTACCGGTTTATGATTTTGGGACGGAAGAAATAAAAAAACACCTTTATTTTGTAATTAACATGCCCCCACAGTATACTCCCTTTGGACTCCTTGCTATTGCCTTTATCTCGTTACTTCTTTCCCATCCTGCTGTCACTGTTGGAGATATAGTTCGACAGGATCTTTTTACCCCGCATTATAAGCGACTATCATACCAGAAGTACGATTTTTATCCTTACTGTATTTAGACATGCAAATGCTCGTTATAACCTATGCAGCTGAGCAATCGTCAATGGGTTCGTGTGTAATTATCCCAAGAAAAAAAAGTCCTTTAATTAGTGACCAGTTTGCAGAATAGTTCCTTGAAAAATCTCTTTTCCGGGCTGACGGTATTTCTGTCTCCGGCACAAGATGAAAGGAAGAAGATACGCTCTTTTGGCGAAAAGCAGTACTCGGGAATTTTTTCCCTATCTCCTATGGGGCGGGGAAGACTCACCTGCAGCCCGGAGATGCTGGCTCTCTCCTGGACAGAGACCCGACTTTCCCAGCATTCTTCGTATTGGCAATGGTTGAAGGATACTCGGAGCGTGAAAGAGTACGCATGGCATGCGCGGAGCCAAAAAAGAAGAAGAAAAAGGCAGGCGCCAAAAGCCCAAAACCAGGTTGATGTCCGCGTGGATTATCTTTGACAAGAATGGGGGCTGGTCCGTTTCGGGCCATAGTGGCACTCTCCCAAACGCCCGATTTTTCTGCGTCGCCTTTATCACAAGCGACGCTGGGTGCTGGTCTTTGAGCTATTTTGGCCCGCCTTGGTAGCTGTGAGGAAGGACAAAGCGGCCTTGGTTCAATGCCCTCTTGCCAGGTGACCCAGGGGACAAAGCCTTACAGGCGCTGGAATTAGAGGACAATGCCCGAGTTTTCTATTTCGCCTTTATCGCGGTTGAGGCCAGGCGCTGCCCTTTGAGCTACCTCGGGCTGCCTCGGGCTGCCTCGGTAGTTGCGTGGGCGGGATGAGAGTGCCATGAGCCTGGAGTACAATGCAGCAGCCTTGTTTCAGTCGCGAGTCCACCAAGCGCCTCGAAAGGGGATGAAAGCGTCACCAGAGCCCGATTTAGGACCTGAAGGTGATGGTGGCCATGTGTCCATGGATGCCTTTGTCAGGATTGCCCTTGATCGCAATCCAGGAGGCGTGCTGACTGACACCAAAGCGTCGGCAGACCTGTCAAAGGGATCGACAAACCCGGGAGGCGAAGGTACATGGTAGACAAAGGAGAAGGGGACAAGGTGGGCGGGCATGTAATAGATGGCTCGAGACTGTGCCGACAGAGGGGTATAAATAGAGCACCCACAGGACCTTGGAAGAGGTTTCCTCACTCTATCCTTATCCTGACTTTCATCAACAACTCAACTGACAAACTTCTATCTAAACCGACCAACTTTTGTGCTCTCCAAGCAATTCCTCTAAAGGGTTTCCCACCACTCGCCCTTCTCATCCTCCTCCCCCCTGAGCCCTAACGACAGGCTGCTCGAAAGACTCTACACCACAACACCGCAATTGGCATCAGCATCTGCGTCCGCGATGTCCCAGCAAATCGACATGAGCTCCGCGCCCGTGACGGCCCAGCAGGCCGACATGAGGTCGGCGCCTACCGCGGCCGAGCTGGAGGAGATGTACCCCACACCCATCTTCCCAACAAGCCTCGCCGCTCGGGACGAGAGCCTCGAGAAGCTTCCCGTCGGGGACTGCATCCGCGAGGTTTTGCGGTACCGCACCGAGGTCGTCGAGACGCCCACGCAATGGATCGTTGGCGGGTGCCTCCTC
This sequence comes from Magnaporthiopsis poae ATCC 64411, assembly GCA_000193285.1. NCBI lineage: Eukaryota > Fungi > Ascomycota > Sordariomycetes > Magnaporthales > Magnaporthaceae > Magnaporthiopsis > Magnaporthiopsis poae. Next base: position 1,574,976 of record GL876970.1, on the reverse strand, counting down.
CTCACCCACCACCCCCTCGCCGAGTCCCCTCCGGCGGCGGCGGGCGGCGTGACGTCGTGGCCCGGCGGCGAGCGCGACAAGGGCTACTACACTCTCCAAGACGCGCCTCAGCCGCTGCCCTGGTCCCGCCCGGTGCGGGACGGGAGGCGGTTCGAGAAGATGTACGAGCGCGACGACCACCAGAGGGTGGTGCTGCGCATCGGCGAGGCCGTTCTCAAGGCTAAGATTGTCGAGTGGGATCGGCCGAACGCGACGCGCGAACACGTCAATCTAAAGTGGGTCAACACGGACTGGGTAAGAGAATACTTGGCCTGGGGCGGCGTCGACTTTCCCCAAGTCCTCCATCACCACGAGGTCCACGGGCGCTACTTTCTGTTTCTGCGCTACATTCACGGACAAACCCTTGAGCAGCAAAGGCAATCCATGACCACCGCGCAAAAAGTGGCCGCGGTTGTGGCCTTGAATGAATTCTATCTCCGTCTGAGAACGGTCTACCATCTCACGCTGCCGCGGGCGGTCCACGGGCACGGCAGTGAGAAAGAGCCCGGCCTGCCTCGTGGCCTCGACGGTAACGAGATAAACCGTGACTACGATCGTAGGCCCCATTACCTCGACCTTGACCACGGAGATATGTGTGAGGCCAACGTATTGGTTGACAAGGACAACAAGGTCGTCGCCGTTCTCGACTGGGAAGCGACCGGGTTGGTGAGCCCCCTGGATAGTCTTGCGGCACGTGATTGGGCCCTCAGAGTCCTGGACGGTGTCGCATTGAGGGAGCTTGACGATCAATTGGACTTGATCGGTCGGGCCGGTCTGGTCCGGTGCTTGAAAGACACTGGAGACGGTACGATGTACTTTGGTCACGGTGCACCATGGCGGTAAAGACAATAAGGTTTCGCCGCAGTGAACGACTAGCAAGCGGCCGGGTTTCGTTGCCTCTACGGAGTGTACAATCTACAAGGGGAAGCGGTGGATGCGCCGAATCACGGGAGGGGTTGATTGGAGTGTTATTTAGTAAACGATCTGAAATGTGATGAACCAATATATAGAATCATAAGTGAGCGATGCAGACCCCCTCCCTTCAAACTTGCAAACTCTTTATCCCCAGCCCTAAACCAGCATGCAAGGGACCCTCGGTATCTCCATCCCCCAACCTCTCTTGTCGCCGTTCCAGCGCAGGTGACGATTAGGCCGCCGAAGTGCTCGATCCGTCGGCTTTTGGGCAGAGGCGGAGCGGCCCAGCCCCGACGTTCCGCGTGTCGAGTGCCGTCCCTACGGCTCAGGGGTTCTGCGGGGGGTTCTGGGCCGGATTCTGCGGGCCGGCTGTCTCCCACGCTCTCCGGACCACCAAATCGCCGATATGTGTAATTGCGAGATTGTTGTCGGCTGGCTTTGTGAGGTTCCTGACGTCCTTATAGACTTTGCTGAGCTGGTTTCTGAGGTCCATGATGGCCCAGTACAAGTTGAAGGGGATGAGGTTGTCGGTATCACCATTTTCAATCATTGGCATGATATCGGCCAGATCCAAGGGGCTGACAGCCCGGACCGCGATGACTTCGTTCAAGATCCTGTCGGCAAAGTGGTCCACGCCGCCCCCCGTCATGCCTGAACATCTGCCGCAGATGAGCGCAGAACCCATTTCGACGAACGTGCAGGCGCTGTTGGCACAGGCCCGCCCAGCGCCTGGCGGGGGTGGGTCTGGCGCGGCCGCCGGGTTGGCGTTACCCTGAGCCTGCTCCATGGTGAGGTTGGAGGGCTGAGGTTGGACGGATGAAGGTGTGGTGACCGTTCTTGACAAGTGCGGATGGCTGGGGTTGGACGGATGACTGTGTGGTGGCTATTGCTGATAGAGTAAGATAACTGTGGATAGATTAGCAAATGGTGATGCGATTGCTGTTGGAAGAAGAAGAGGGCTGGTGATGGACAGAGGATGGGGTGCCGGATGCTTATAAGGAAAAGGCGAACTCGCCTGAACCTCTGGGCTCCTGCTGCCATTTCGTCAAGACAAACGAGCTCGGTGCACCAAATCAGCCAATGGATGGCACGTAGAAAGAACCAGAGGTGGGCGGTGTGCGTGTTTCCTTTGTTCATAAAATTGCCAAGCGCAATAGCCAGCTGGCCCAGCCAGCCAGCAAGCCTCCTGAGATGAAAATGTGGCTCGCGAAGAGACAAAGCAACAAGGCAATGCCACGCCGATATGATCAGTCAAAATGCATGGCAAAACACGAGCAACGGCGCGCCCGAGCTGCCTGCCTGCTTGTCTGCCAGCCCGCCTGACGGGCGCACAGGGCCGCGAGTGCTGAGCAAATGTGGTTGTTCTGCAGGCGGCGTGGCGTTCTGCGGCCGCCTCCCCCCACGGGCACCATCGGTGGAGAGGACAGCTGGGCGCAGGGCAAACGAAGCTGGCCAGATCTGAACTAAACGTAGAGACCGCAGCAGTAAGCTGTGGTGGAGGGAAGGGGGAGATCAGGTGAGGTCGCCGGCGTGTGTGTTTCCGCCGCGGCCCAGCAGACCTGACTGACATGGCCAGGCCTCTACGCATATGCCGGCACCCGCTCGTTCTGTCATATATCGCATGGGAGATGCGGGCAGGCAGGGGTGATCCCCCCTGCAGGGCCGACATCTCCCTGATTCCCGCAATCTCTCTGACCGGTCGGCGGCGGGACACTTGCGGCCAACATGGACAAGAATTCCAGCTGCAAAATGCGATCAAACGGGCAGAGGTGTGATGCCCGCAGCGGAGCAGACACGAAAGCCAATGCAGGAATCTACCTCCCCGTGGGCGAGGATGAAACGGTCCGGCTATCAGAAGCCTGCGGGTGGGCGGGCGGGCAAATCGCCAGAAAGGGCTGAAGACGGCGGAGGGGGGCGGGATGGGGAGGCGGGAGATGGCCCCTCCGCCGATCAGGCCCCTCCCGACCGTGGCAAATAACACGCTCGTCAACCAGCTGGACAGCCCCCGGGCCCATCTGCGAGAAAAGTAATGCCTACCTGGCCGCAAAGGTCAAAGGCAAGGGGTGTTTACGCCCCAATCGGCCTTTGAAACTTTTACGCTTTTCCTTCCTCCCCATTTGGGCCTGTTGAGATTACGACCAGGGGCCGACACCTGCTGATTGGTACCTGGGAGTGTTGAGGCGGCCGTTTGTTTCCTAAACTGCTGGAGAAAGAAAGGAAGAAAAAAAACAGCAGCCAAACGTTTCTCCTGTCGTCAACACGGGCACCCCCTGAATTTTGGTATATCCTCCAGCGGCACGCTGTGATCGAGAAATAAACACATCAAGCTGGGCAGCTCGAAAGAGGAGAAAAAAAAACTCGCTCAGCAGCGACACCTTGGTCGCCCCGGCTGACCAACTGACCGTTGGTTGGCAGGCAGGTCAGTCACTCATTGCTTCACATGGGAGATCATCGTGCCTTTTTTTTCGGCTAGCGTCCCAGCAGGGCCCACCTACCTACCCTGCCTGCCCGAACCCTTGTCGATCAGCCTCCAGGTTGGTTGGCCATGGCGGGCCGCCGCACACATGAGGGGGGCAAGTGACGACATGCACGGCTTGCGCCGGCACCCGCATGTTTCCCACCATATGCCGAGCCCTACATTATCCGGCATATCTGTGCCTCCAGCATGATGTGCTTTCTTCACAAGACGGCCCCTTCTGTCGTCAAGCGTCATTGCCAATTTTCCCCGTTGCAGCAGCTTTGGTAGGTCGTTTCCGGCCTTTTCGCGGCTCATTGGAATCCCTCTCCTCCTCGCGTACATTTGCATGGCCCCCTGTTAGACCCACCACTCCTGCGCAGCCCGCTGTTCCCCTGCCTACCTATCACCTACCTAGAGTACGCTTTGACTCCCTGCTGTGAGGATTTTGTGGCGTCTGTGGCCAAGAGGTCTGGAACTGCTACTTCCCGTAATTGTTATTCGGAAGGCTAGCGATTCAGCCGCAGTTTCTTTTCGCTTCTTTTCTTCTTCCCTCGCTTACAGCCATCCTCCTTAACAGCGGCCAACATTCCAAAAATTGTTAGATTCGGTGTTTGAAGAAGTGCTGGTCGGGATAGGGAACTGACGAGGTTGAGGAGGCGATGGTAGCCGGCAATCTGGACGATGCGGGTCCAGAGGTGGATATATCTCGCCGGCGAGCTTGTACCCATCAAGCATTCGCCTATCTAAATTGGGTTCTGGTGCCTGGGGTTCTTTTTTTTTTTTTTTTTTTTTTTGGAGAGACCATCATTCTAATTTCACCTCCACATCGCCAAGGTGTGCGTCTCCTGCATAAAACACCGAGCAGCCATTTCGCAACTATCATCACCAAAATTTGCCGGATTGAGGGGACGGCAGGCCTACCCATTACTGCGAACCGTCGTGGAGATGGCAGCACTATCTAGCTTTTTACGTGCCAGTGATAAATATTAAAAGCTGCCAGGTAACCCGATTAAGGCTTCCCCAGGCCTGTGTGGTCCATTGAGGAGGCGCGACTTTGTAACCGGTCGGGTGCGGCAGACTGTCGCGGATTGCCATTGCACCATCTGTCCATCGTACTGCTTCGCGCAATCTGCATGATGGTGACATTTGATCTCGTGCTGACTTCCCCATGCAGAGAAGTGGCCACGCAGCCGACCCGTTGATTTTCTCCTAGAGATGGAGCCAGGTGGAAATAGGCATGGTAGCAGGCTGCAGCCGCTAGGGTGCCTGGCAAGCTGGATTCGGACAGTTAATAGTCCGCTATCTGTAGCTCCGATCACCCGACAGCCGTTTATCCGTGGGCATCGGAGAGCCCCGCGCCTTAGCAGGGATGCTGCAAAGGTGGTGGATACACCAGGGCTGACCAACCTCATGGGCCTTGCTTATGTCAGGGGTGCTCGTTCTGGCACACACCTTTTCACAAAATCAGAGACACACACTAACCCTTTACCCTGACAGTCCATGTGCCCTCTCTTGTATAACGGTGCCATTTGTGGTTGTTCCTATTCTCAACGAGCTCTGCAGCCTGGATCGGGAGTTGACAAGTCGGCTGTTGCTTCGCCATGAGAGTCGCTAGTCTTCGTTTTCTAGACGCACATTTGTCTCTGAGTGGCCATGAAAGACACAGGCGCCCTTGAATAATCCAGATCAGGTGAAGTAGGCCTGGTCAATTTATTTTTTTTTGTTTGTATTTGTTTTCGACAGTTTTGACGATGGTCGTTTAATTGGTCGTGCAGCCGTTTTGTTGATGTCGTTCCCGGGGGAGCCTTGCTTACATCATCAATAACTGTTTATGCCTCAGGCCGACAGTTCGTGCCAGATTCGGCTCCACTAGATGGGGAACCTTTCCCTGGAGGTTAGCTCCGCGCGCGGGGAGCTCCACACACCGTCACACAGCCGGCGCGAGGAGGACGATGCATTGAGGGCTCGTTTTCACGAGCCGGATAGCACACGATGAGGAGCGGTGACGACCCCGACGACCGCACCTGGAACCGCAGGCCGAAAGCCGAGGCGCGGTCGTGGAACGACTCGCTGAACCGGACCGACTGGCAACACTACAAGGAGCCGCGCCAGTGGGTGCCGACGCTGATAGCGACGGCCACCATCGTGGGCGCCATCCAGTTCTACCGCTCCTACCTGCGCCGCATCCCCGGCACCGCCCACATCCGGCCGGGCCTATTCTACAAGCGGAGCCTGCTGGGCCGCGTCACCAGCGTCGGCGATGGCGACAACTTCCACATGTTCCACACGCCGGGCGGCCGCTTGGCGGGATGGGGGTGGCTGAGGTCCGTGCCGACCGATCGCAAGGTCCTTAAAGGGAGGACGGTGAGAGCTTGCTCCGCACATGGATCTGGGATGCGATTGACGGAAGCCTTCAGCCAAGCGCCGCTGGCCCTGGTTGGTACAGACAAAAGCTGACCAAATCTGCCCATGAAAACCAGATACCAATTCGCATAGCCGGCATTGACGCGCCCGAGGGCGCGCACTTTGGGCGACCGGGCCAGCCCTTCAGCGGCGAGGCGCTCGCGTTCCTGCGGTCGTACCTCCAGGGCCGCAACGTGCGCGCGCGCATCTACCGGCGGGATCAGTACGAGCGGGTGGTGGCGACGGTCTTTGTCCGGCAGTGGCTTGTGGTCCGGCGCGACGTGGGCTACGAGATGCTCAAGCGCGGCCTGGCCACGACATACGAGGCCAAGACCGGGGTCGAATTCGGCGGGCTCGAGGCCAAGTACCGGGCCGCCGAGGCCCTAGCGAAGCAGAAACGTCTGGGCATGTGGTCTGGCAAGAAGGGCTCGGTTGTTGAGACCCCGCGCGAATACAAGAACCGATATGCGCTGGCCGAGAAGGAGACCACCAAGAGGTGAGAGAGAAGGGGAAGGATCATGTCGTGTTTGGAGAGAACGGGACATCACAAGCCGAGCACTGGGGGTAGGGAAGAGCCGCAAATGTCGGCTCCAGTCAGTTACGATTGCCTTTTGGCTGTGTCTTGAAAATGTCTCTGGCCGGTCGTCTATCACGTGGCTCCGCTAGTATAGCTTGGTGGTCTCTTATGTGCGTACCGTACCTCCAATGGCTGCGCCACGGATGCATCTCCTTGAGTGCCGTTAGGTACCCGGCGACGCGATAGCAATAAGTCTCCAGAATTTATCACTGATGAGAATGTCTGGTTGGCTGAAAGCAGGGACCGGCGGATCGGGCACCTAACGGCACTCAAGGGGATAGTGTAACGCCATAATGGTCTTTATACCCCACAATCCACCCATCTACGGCAGCGTCTGCTGACATGCGTCCGGGTATCTGCTTGATTTTCCCGACACGGATGCATGCCGGTGCGAACTCACAAGGGATCAGCGGGAAGTAGGTATTTATAACCGGCGGACAAAAGTAGGTACCGCTCACTTTTCAATTTTCCACTTCAACCCGAAAATCAACGCGCTATTTCAACGCACCACTGCACAATCAATCCTGGTTCAGTTCCTATTCAAAAAATCCAGTATATAGATAAAAATAGGCAGGGGATTGTATATCTTTTATCAACACTTTATCCCCCACTCTTTGAACTTTGATTCATTCGCAAAGCCTGCCCCTAAGGGAAGCCTCGCGGGGTAGGAAACAAATCGAAGCGATAGTTTGCTTCCCACTGTAGGTTGTGCATGACAGGCCGACGGATAATTGATCTTCTCTATATTATGGTATATTTTCCTTTGGATATAGGGTTCTACTTTTGGTTGGCAGAGTCCAAGTACCCGAGATCAATACGGCCGAGTTAGTCCGCATCATCCTGACGTGCGGCGCAAATCGTTGACGACAGCAACAGAAAACGGACGGGAGCAAAAACGCAAATCTGGATCACCCTGAGGGATGAGGGAGGTACCTAAGTAGGAATGGTCCGCACAAATATATAGATCCATGGGAGCACGAGTTGATCAACGTTGGCGGGTTCCCCGAATGGTGTGCCCAGCACGAAACAAGGAGGCGGACAGATCACCGATTGGTTGATGCGCCATAGGCAGGTTCCGGGGCTGTTGCCGCCCTCCATGTCGTCATGTGCTTCACGGGTGGCATGGTATCTGCTCAATCGACGGTTGGGGGCCCCTGGCCGAGCCATGGATGCTGCGATTCCGGTCGCCTGGACTGGCCACAGCCGTTTCAAAACAGTCAGGGGGTGAATCCGAAGCCCCCGCGTGCCTGGTTTATAAGGAAAAAAAAAAAAAAAACAAGGCCCAACGCAATGGGGAGAGTTCCCTTTTTATTGTATTACCTTCTGTCTCCCGTGGCAAGGTAGGCAAAACAGCGAGGGGAAGAGGAGGGGCGAGGCGAGGTCAGGCGTGCGAGATAATCGAAATGACAAGCGACGTGGCCCGGTCCACACAAATTTCAGACAAGGCTGCATAGCTAGGCTAGTACAGTAGAGGCCTAGGTACCTAGCAAGAAAATAAATGCGCGCCGTGCGGCAATTGAATACGCGCGGTCGATACAAGGCCTAACCTTGTAAAAAAAAAAAAACAAGTTGCGTGCTTTCGCCGGACTGACCGTTGTGGACGTTGGGTGGCCTGCCCTGCGAGATGAAGCCAGAGGCGGCGTGACAAGCGGCCAGCCACTCAGATCGGGTTCCCGCGCCGGCATCGATCCAAAAATGGCGTGGCTTGGAAAAGCTGGGGTGCCTTCAACCGCGAAACCCCTTTCTCTGACGGGGACAGCCACTTAGAGTGACGGGTGGTGACATCGAACCCCGGTTTTTCATTCTGGGCTCTGCTGCACCCCTGACTCCAGCATGGCAGCCCCCTGCTGCTAAACCCAAAGCGGGCCGCGTTGCTGGGAGCTCAGCATCTTTTTGACTCGGGTGTGGCCGGTGGTGGCCCGTCTTTTTACCGCCTCCCTCTTTTTCCGGATCCCTATGACAAGATTTCTTGCGGCAAAAAAAGGGTCGGGATAGGATTCAGAACCCCAAAGCTGTTTTTCCAGTACTTGGTACTGAGCCGCACGTTTTTTTTTTTTTGTTTTTTTTTTTTTTTTTTTTAAATTCGCAGCCTGAGGGGATTCGTGGTTGAGTGATTGCGGCGTTCCTTTCGTTTACGTTGACGCCAACCGCACGCACCCCCGAATTCGGCCATCCCTTCTCTCCTGTCCAGGTAAGGATCTGACCCCTGATCTGACCTCGGCACGCTTCGAACTCCTCCACGTTGGATGTGAATGCTCCCACGCAAGCACACTGGATATGGCTTGTCCTCTTGCCTGCGTCGACTAACGTTGATGCGGCGCGAAGGATTCTTGGACACAGCGTCAGGGGTCCATCAGAAAGCAACCTTAGCGTAACCTCCTGCCTGGCCACATTGTCACCACCCGCTGTAACAGCAGCATCCCGACGCGCCACGTCGAGAACAGGCAGACACAAATCTGCTACCTTGGCAGAGAGTAACTCAGAGACATCTTCGCCTCCCGCCCCTCCGCCCCTTCGGTTGTGCAAACCCAGACAAACACCGTCGCACACGGCAGACAGGCGCTGGCTGTCGTCCTCCATTGCGTTGCTGTCCCACACACCAATCTACGACAAAACAGACCAGGCCAATTTCCCGGCCTCTCTGAGACAACTCGAGATTCACCCAATTGGAAGCGCCCGTCGCCGCGATCAAACATCCGCTCGTTTGTGTGCCCCGCAAACCAAGGCTCGCCGATTGCTCCTCGGCAGGCTGCAACCTGGTATCCAAGAAGAGTTCGACCGAGCCGCCCGCGAGCGATCTCTTTGTGCATCGCGATTGCGTGCGAAACGGAAATTTGATCCAGCCCTCGGGCTTGCGAAGGGGGCCCGCCCGGCCCACCGCATTTGGGCTCCGCTTTGAAGGATATCTCTTGGGACCCGGTTTTGGTGAAATAACGCCTGGGCCAACCAATCCGAGAGAGCCATCCAGAGCTCTGGCCCACCCAACCTCAAATCAATCACTCCCACATTAGCGCCACCCACCCGCCCTGCAGAGCTTTCCATGTTGTAAGGTTTCTCGTTCCTGGCCCAAATTCTCAAGCTTTGGCCTGGGCGCGAGCCACAACGGCTAGACAACGTAGACAACGTCAACAATCTCCCATTCCAGTCCAATCGAGTCCGACTTTCGCCTCTACTTACTCCAGTTTCACCGTCCTTTTTGCGAACTGTTGACCGCGCCTACGCAGCCTCTCGACGACTCTGTCAACACGCCATCGTTCCGGTTCGAATTCCTCGGAACGCGATCACGACTCCGACCGACGCAGCTGCAGACATATGCCCCCGTGATTAGGCACAGGTCTGAAAAGCCTTGCTGAGTACGGAACGAATCAGCACGGGGGGTTAAGTAACAGACTATTAATTAGCGATAGGCGCATCCTGCTGCCTCTTCCCTCCCGAGATTTCTGGCTCGCGCTCACACCGACCAGCGACGCACAACGCAACCAGGCCAATCTGCTTAGGTCCGACAACGTACCTCGTCACACGAGCCTAGCGACTTTGCGCGCGCTCGTGCCTCGTTCCTTTGATTGCCCTTTTGGTTTTGGGTCGCACACTAGTCCAACTCCTGAAAGACTGTCAAAACTGTCATGGCTCGTTCATAGACGTCCGATCCCCCCAAATGATCCGCGACCTGTGCTGTCTCCCACAACAATCCAAGGTTGACAGCCAGCCACCGCGGCGATTTTCGAGGCACACCACAAACCGCCTCGAGACTTGTTCGAAATGCGAATACCCCTCCGGCGGCGGCGTAGCGCGCCCCGGCCCACGCTCTCTAACGCTGTTTCTTCTCTTATTGCCATTTCTGGCCTCGCCTCGATACCCGGTACCGATGCCGTTACGTTCAAGCCCGCCCCGTCCGCGAACCTCGATCTCTCGCAGCTCGGCCGGGTTGGAATCGCCGGAGACTTCTCCGGCATCTCTCTGTATCAGTTCGAGGGCCAGACGGAGGCGCCCATCAGCACAAATGGCAGCGAATCGCTCCTGGCGCGCACGCCCAATGGCGCGCTGGCGAGCGTCCTCAACACGGATGCTTCGATCAACACCATGTGTGCGTTCATGCTGAGCAGCGGCAGCATGGCGGGCGTCGTGCTCGGTGGAAACTTCACGAGCCTGGGGTCCAAGCAGTCGTCGGCGATTGCGCTGTTCAACCCGAACACTTCGGACGTCACCCCTCTCGCTGGACTTCAAGGCCAGGTCAGCGCGGTGCTCTGTGACCAGGAGCGGAGCACCATCTACGTCGGCGGTAATTTTAGGGGTGCCGGCTCGACCAACGCCATCGCTTGGGTCAACGACCAGTGGACGAACCTGCCATTCGGCGGCTTCAACGGGCCTGTCAAGTCCATCACCAAGGCCGCCAACGGCCACATCATCTTTGGAGGCGAGTTCACGGGATTGGGCAACGACAGCGTCCCGACCCAGCCTGATGGGCAGGTCATCAACCTTGCGGATGCCACGATAACGTCGGGCTCTTCTTCTTCGGACACGTCGTTCAGCGACCCCAAGAATATCATCTGCAAGGCCGGCAGGTCTGGCGGCCCCGGGAACACCTGGCTGCTCCGCGACAACACCCCCGGCTTTTGGCAGGCGAGCTTCAACTTCGGTTTCCAGCCGACCAAGTTGCGGCTGCGCAACACGCGCCAGAACGGCCGCGGCACCAGGACATGGCGCTTCACGGCCCAGCCCATCAACGGCATAATGAACTTCACCTACATCGACCCCGCAACCGGCAGGAACTCTTCTTGCACGAGTGAGTGCCCGCTCAGCAACAACAGCAGTGTGCCATTCCAGGACTTCCACTTTGTGAATGTGATCGGCATGAACGGGTTCCGCATCGACATCTCGCAGTTCTACGGCAGCGGCGGCGGGCTTGACGGCATCGAGCTTTTCCAGGACGATATTTTCACCTATGCCGTCAATCAGTTCAACGAACCGACCTGTGCCGGTCTCGCAAACCCCTCGAGGGCCACCACCACTGGCCCTTTCTCCATCTCGCCTTCTCAGCTGAGCCTTTCGCAGTACCTGACTGCTCAGCTCTCCAGCCCAATCAACTCCCAGTCCGCGTCCATCACCTTCACTCCCGACATTCGCGAGTCAGGCGATTACTCGGTCAACATGTACACTCCTGGTTGCATCCCGGATGGCACCTGCGCGACTCGTGGACAGGTCAACATCACCATCAACCCTAGGCCTGGCTTCTCCCAGTCCGTGCAGCTTTTCCAGACAAACAACTTTGACAAGTTCGACCAGATATACTTCGGTCGGATGCAGGCTAGCGGCTCGTTCCGCCCCACTGTTGTTATGACTCCGCTCAACGGCCAGCCTCTTGACACTATGACTTTTGTGGCCCAGAGGGTCGGCTTCACGCAGATCAACTCGACCGGCGGGCTCAACGGCCTGTTCGACTACAACCCAGCCACGCCCACTATCGACCCGACCGAGTTCCAGAACTCTGGCTTCCACAAGCTCGGCGCTTCTTTAGCGCCCTCGGCCACCGTTGTCGCGCTTGCATCGGCTGGCGACACTACTTACATTGGCGGGGACTTTAACGGCGACAATGCCAGGAATGTGGTTGGTATCAACGCCCGCGACTCGTCGACTCAGTCTCTGAACGGTGGCCTCAACGGCGCCGTGGGGGCCATGGCTCGCAACGGGAACGATCTTTACGTGGGCGGCAGCTTCTCGGCCACCCAGGACAACTCGGTCACCGGCCTCAACGGTGTAGCGGTGCTGGATACCGCAACTAAAAGATGGAGCGCTCTCGGTGGCGGGGTTGAGGGAAACGTCGTCAACGTCGTTCTGATGACAATGAATGTCACAGGCACAACCCCAGAGGTTGTGGTCAGCTTTAGCGGCGGATTTGGTCAGCTGCGGGCTTTCAACGGCAACCCGGCCGTCCCTGTCAATGGCTTTGCTATCTGGGTCCCATCGCAGCGCAACTGGCTCAACAACCTGAACGGCACGGTCGAGTCCATCGACGGCAACCTCTCATCGTCGATCCTGAATCTTCCTGGCGGCGGAGACCTGTACTCGGGCTCGGTAATGTCCTCGTCGCTTGGCGCCAATGGAGCTGCCGTCTTGGATGGCACCTCGCTGCGTGGATTTCCCGCTCGCATCCAGCCCAGGGCTGCCGCGTCGCCAGCGCCCAGGATAGCCAGACGCGACACCCCCCTCAGTGTTCGGTCCTCGGGCGTCAACGCCGGCGCTTTCTACGCGCCCGCCAACAGCGGCAGGAACATCACGGTGCTTGCGGGACGCTTCACTGCCACGGCCACCAACGGCTCCTCCATCAGCAATATTTTGCTCATCGACGGCGCCAACAACGACGCGGTCACGGGCCTTGGCTCCGAGATCTCAGACAACTCGACTTTTAGCGCGGTTGCCATCCAAGGAGATAACCTGTTTGCTGGCGGCAATGTCACCGGCACTGTCAATGGGGCCCGCATCAACGGTCTTGTTTCCTACAACCTGGCCAACAAGAACTTCAACGTCCAGCCGCCCGTCCTCCGCGGAGGCAACACCACGGTTCATGCCATCGCCCTCCGTCCCAACAGCGGTGATGTCTATGTCGGTGGATCTTTCACCTCGGCCGGATCCCTCGGCTGCCCCGGCGTCTGCTTTTACAGCTCGTCGGCAGGGACTTGGAACCGGCCTGGCCCTAACCTGGACGGAACGGTCCACACCATGATCTGGGCTAGCGACACGGTGCTGCTGGCTGGTGGCTCCATCACGCTCAATGATACCATCAAGACCAGCCTGGTCAGGTTCGACACCAGCCGAGGGACCTGGGAGGCCTTCCCTGGGTTTGACCAACTCCCCGGTCCTGCCCAAGTCATCACGCCAGCGTCTCGCGATGGCAACGAGGTGTGGGTGTCGGGGACCTCGACTGCCAACGGCGCCATCTATCTGATGAAGTACGACGGCTCTCAGTGGCGCTCGGCCCCTGCCTTGGGCAACGGCTCCGTGCTCCGCAGCCTGCAGATGTTCACGGTGACGTCGAACCATGACGGCTCGCCTCTTGTCGCACCCAACCAAGTGCTCATGCTCACCGGGTCCATCCGTATCCCCGGCTTTGGAACCGCGTCGGCCGCCATCTTCGACGGTGCTGCCTACCGGCCCTTCGCCCTGACGTCGTCTCGCGACCGGACGTCGGGCACCATCTCTCGCATCTTTGTGGAGAAGTCGCAGTTTTTCACCTCGAGCGAGGCCGGACGTCTCCCTCTGGTTGCCATCGTCCTGATCGGTCTCGGAATCTCCCTCGTGCTCATGCTCCTCATCGTCCTCGCGGGTCTGCTCTTGGACCGTCTTAGGAAGAAGCGCGAGGGCTACATCCCTGCTCCCACGTCCATGTACGACAGGGGCAGTGGCATTCAGAGGGTTCCCCCGGGAGAACTTTTGTCGACGCTCCGCCAGGGTCGACCGGGGCCACCGACATTATGATACGATGATGACGATTACGAGAGAGACGGCCGGATGCAAATTTGTGTCTGGCAGGCGTTAACCACCCCTTTTTGGGCGCGGCGTTTTATGGTCTGGATTTTACTCACATTTTGGTCGGCGTTGGTTTTTTTTTTCTCCCCCTCTTTTTCTCCCACACGAATCTTTTGCCAGCGAAGCTTTTTCGTCCAAGACGCCAGTGGCATTTCTCGACTCCTATCAGTGGACTCGAGCGTCATGATACCCTTTCGACCGTCGATCGAGCATTTGTCGAGGTTAGTTGGGCACCTTGACTGGTCGATGATGGCAAACCTTAATTTTCTTTCCATTTGATACCCAGTTCCTGCTCTATGGATGCTGCCAGGCCCTTTTGGACCACCCAGGCAGGGGCAAAGGCATACGGCATATGCCCTGCGGGATTCGTCTCTCGATTCGGCCACTTTTGACAATCTTTTCATCCACATTTGCTGTTTTTCCCCCTTCGTCTTTGTTTTTCTCGCTTGTTCTTCTCTTTCCAATCTTCGAAAAAAAGCCCTTGTTCTGTTTCGCTTCTACGAATTACGACCGCTCACATATGTCGGTAATGTTTAACCTGTCTATTTCCTTCCGAGGACTTCTTTTCAACCTAGCTACATCTCTTCCTATAAGAAGACACAAAAGAAAAAAAAACACATACCCTCGGGCGATGTACGTTAGTTACACTTTATAGATCTCGAGAGGGCTGAGGATACGCGTCCTCTTCTTTATTCGTCTCATTTACCTGAGTCCGAATGCTTTCGGGGAGCTCTCCAACCGCATTGCGTGCCTGGAGTTTTTATATATTTTGCCGCACTTTGTTGTTGCTCGTGGCCATGTCCCAGGTATCCTGCACTGGGGCTCATCGTTCCGTGGGATGGTCTGATAGATTGTCTGCTGTTGTGCTTTGGCACACATGGCAGACCACCTAGGTAGGTAGGTAGGTACGTATCTGAACCGGTTGATCTTGTTGTTGTCGCCGAATTGGACGAGTCTTGGATCACCCACCTGCACCCCGGACTGACGGACAACGAGCACGATCTGCCGGACAACCTACATAGCGTATGGACTTCCGGCTACACGCCAAACCGCGTTCTTGCGTCGATATCAAGGAGTTCATGTTCTCTTCTTGCTTTCGTTTGGTGGTGCACACATGAGATGCCAAAACACCGGTAGATAGGTAGATAGATGGACAAAAAAGAGGCCCCTGATGAACCAGGGACCGCTGTGTTTTCCGCGGGTGTCGAATAGAGTAATTACGTAGATAGGTACATAAGTAGATAGACATTACAAGTTGGAGATAGACATTATAAATGGGACAAAGCCCGCGACTTGTCCGTCCCTGCCCTCTCATTCTCTCTCTCTCCTCAGGCTTGGGCTCATGTTTCACCCCAGCCAGCCCTGCGTGTCATTAGATTGCCCGGTCGTGGCGAAACAGTACAGTAGCACTTCGCGGTTCCATGCTTTGTGCAGGATCGTATCCATATACATGGGCAGGTAGGCAGGCACCTAGGCAGGCACCATGAGAGAAGAAAATCCGACAGAGTATTGACCGTGAATTGACGGCTGCGGGTGCGTATCCAGGCCTCTATGGAGGTAGGTAGCTGGTGTGTATGTACCCAGGTGTGTAGTTAGGTACCCTACGTAGGGCATGTGTGGTGTCCGGCTCTAATTTCGTGCCCGCGGTCGGACGCCCAGCTTAATGACGCAAGGCCGGCGGGAACCAGGCGTCTGCGGCTCAGCTGCAGCGGGATGGTGTGGCCCGCGCCCTCGCGCGGCCGGGAGCCCGGGAGCGTGCGCGGCTTGAA
>GL876970.1:1531747-1543637 GCA_000193285.1 Magnaporthiopsis poae ATCC 64411 | reverse complement strand
GAGGAACAGCATGAAGAGCAGGCCACCCTGGGTGGACGACTTGTCGCTCTCGACGCTGGCGTCGTGCTTCTTGTTGGCAAGCACCACCTGCATCTTGTGCTCCTGCTTGATGTCGGGCACACTGGCGGCGGGGTCGATGGCGGCGGCGCCAAAGTCGGGCATGTAGCCCATGCCGTCCCAGGAGCCGTCGACGGAGATGCCCATGTCGGGGCCGAAAGAGCCAGGGAAGCCGGCGGCGTTGGCGTTGGGCATGACCGGCAGGCCCGAGGTGCCAGAGACGTCGGTGCCCTCGGTGCTCTCGATGTGCGCCGTCAGACACTTGACCTTCCTGCGGAGCTCAGCCGTCTCCTCGGTGTGGCGGCGGACCAGCTCCTCCTTGTCGAACTCGTGGATCTGGATGCGGTTGACGAGCTGGGTGCGCTCTTCCATGAGGTGAGACATCTGAAGGCGCATCTCCTCAAGCTCCTCCTCCAGAGCAGAGATGTGAGAAGTGTAGTGCTTCTTCTCATCCTCGAGGCGCTCCGTGTGTTGCTTCTTGCGTTGCCTCGAGTCAAGGCTATCACAACGTCATGATACATGTTAGCGACGGGGATATATACGTACGTCATGGCTGTTAGTAGTGGGAACACTTACGCAGCCTGCCTGTTCCTCAGGAGTCTCTTCTGCTGCTTCAGCTCCTTGGTCTCCTGCTCGTCGGTCGATTGCGCGATAAGCTGGTCGATGTTGGCCAGGTTGCGCTCGGCCGGAATGTCGAAGCGCGCGTTCTTCTTGCGGATGCCGTCTCCCTTGCGGAGCTCGTTGTGCGAGCGAAGACCGGGGCTTCCGGGCCTGACCTTCTTGTTCATGGCCATGTTGCCGGACCAATGCTCCTTCTGGGGCGACGTCGGGAGCGAGGCCTGGCTGGGAACGGCGGAGAACATGGCAACGTTGTTGGTGGGGTTGCTGAAGGGGATGGGGGTGCGGTAGAGGGAGGCGCCGTTGGAGTCGAACTCGACCGGCAGGCCGTCAAAAGCCGCGACAGCGCCCGCCGAGGCGGCGGTGCTGGTCCAGGTCTGTTGTGGCACAAAGCCGTGGGCCTGCTGGTGCTGGTTCTGGTCCATGCGCATAAAGGGGTTGTTGCTCTGGGGGTTGGGGGTCTGGTCCAGGAAGGGGTTGTTGGACGGCACCGACTGCATCTCCACCGACGCAGACCAGTCATCGTGCCTCGGCGAGAATAATGAAGCGCCCATGGCGAAGGACTCCCGGCGGCTGTCGACCATGTTGGGGGACATTTCCAGTCCCTGCTCAAGGCCGGTCTGCTCCAGGATTCCCTCGTCAAGAACGCTGTCGTCCTCCTCGTCGAAGAACTTCTGCGCCGTGTCCACGGTCAGGGCCGTTGGCCTGTAGTATTGCTGCATCTGAAATGCCGAGACCATTTTGTCGGTCTCTTGCTGTGTGTGGTGTGTGGTGTGTGGTGTGGTGTGGTGGGTTGGTGGGAAAAAATTTGAGCGAGAGAAAAGAATGGCACGTTTTTGGTGTATGGTGCCGAAAACGAAGCTCGTGTGCGTGCGAGAGATGCTATATCCTGTCTGCCTTGTGGGCGCTGTTAGTGGTGTTGCTCATGGCAGCACAGGCGGTGAGGGTCGGGCAGTGCGTCTTTGTGGGGAGATGGCCGCTTTTTTTTTTTTTATTTTTTTTTTTGGCGCGGGCCCTGGGCCGAGACTTACACACAACCCGGTATGTACTTGTGTGCACAGCCAAGCAGGGTGTTGTCTCTTTTTTTTTTGTGTGGAGGGGAAGCAGATTTTGGAGGGGCAAAATAGGCTGACAATGGGAATACAAAATGTGATTGTGGAATGATTCCTTGCTTTGTTCGGTGTAGGGCTCAAGACGGCGAGGTCTGATAACTACAAAAACAAAAAATAGGAAAAAAGCAAGAGGGTGAGGGGAAAAGAGCGGGTGACAAATGGAGCTCGTGCGAAGGGCTAGCGGTGCTGCTAAGCACCGGAAGAGGTTGGGTTTGGTGGTGGGAGGCGGCGGAAAAGGGAACGGGCAGGAGGGTGGCGCAACTTTTCCGCGCCAGATAACAAAAGCAAAACGAACAAAGACAAGAAAATAATCCACTTACGATCAAAAAGACCTGTCTTTCGATGGCCGAGCGCAGGAACAAGGCTGGGAGATGGCGGTGCTCTTGTCTCACTGAAACAGGAGAGCAATGATGTGGTGATGGAGAGCAAAGAGTCTCTGCATCGAAGAGAGCAGAGGATGATGGGCTGCTGATATACCGCACGAGGCGTGGTGCTGTGCGGTGCTCCTTCTGCTGGGCCGATGCAACGACCTTGATGAACAGCAGGAAGATGTGTGGGTGTGGGTGACCAAGCAAGGTGATCTTGGGAGAGGGGGACAGACATGCGCCGTGAATGATGGCGGCAGTGGTGGTTTTGTACTTCAAATGGTCATCTGTGGGAGACGCACCACCCGCGATGGGAAGAAGGTATTTGCGCTACCCCTCCGGGGCGTACGAGGAGGAGTACCAGGCGAATGTACCTAGCCCACCCCAGTCAAGCACTAGCGGTGCCGACAGGGGTCCCCGACCGGCTTGAGGAACGCGAAGAACAAGAGGAAGGGGGTGGATGCCGAAAAATACGCTCCTTGGACGACGACGGCCGTCTATTGGGTGGGTCCGGACGGAGGGCGTGGGTTGTGGGCAAGTGGGCTGCGTCTGCCAGTCCCGACGAGCACCGGCAAGCCACCCCTCTTCTCTTGCTGCGTGCTCTCTCTCCCCTCACACGACCCCGTTTACTGCGTTCAAGTGACATACCCACCCCAACTGTGGCAGTTCCCCCGTGGTACCAAACGCTGCGCGCTGAGAGGACCAAAGACAGGCGTGGGCTCGGGGAACCTGTGGCTTGCTGCGGCATGTTTTTTGCACTTGCACATGGAGGCGTCAATGGGAACGCAGGCTGACTGGACGCTTGCCCTCCAATCTTTGGTCACAATCACATTGGGCAGAGTTTCTGGTTGGGTCTGGCAGAAACGGCCACCCACGCTGGAGCCTGCCGAGAACGAGTGGTTGTGAGCAGCCTGTCCCTTTGTGACAGCCAAGCCGAGTGGGAAAAGATGCATGTCGTAACGGAAACGTCGGACACCTAGAGGAGGTAGACCAAGACCGCCATCCATCCTCAAGTGTGGGCAGGAAGGGAGGGGGAAAAAAAAACGGAAGAAAAAAAAAAAAAAAACTATATCCGGAAAATGGAACAGGAGATGAACTGGGTTAGGTACAAGAGCGCCACCCTCTCTCTCTGCGAGACAGTTATGGGAATACATTGGACGAGCGGTGAAGGGCGGCCGAAGCTGCCAGTGCGGGCAGGTACCCGCCTAACCACGGAGCAGGGGTCTCGGGATGTTCGCCGGGGAGTGCTCCCGAACGGATACAAAAGTGGGAGGCAGAATGGAGACAAGGCCGCACAGGCAGACCTCGCGTGATGGCCGATGGGCAAACCGGCCAAACACTGGCCGTTTCCAAGGAGGATATGGAAGGATCGTCCTGACGTACGTTAGGGGACATGCCGCAGCACGAGGGTCGTCAACTGCTCTGGCGTTTTTCCATGTTACGGTCCAGGGTTGGGAGTGGTACCCTTTCCGCGGGGGAGGAACAAGCGGGACCGAGACAGGTCAACGGCGTCAGCGCCCAGGACGAGTCCGTGACCACAGTCGTACTCTTTTCGGGGTAGATAGAGACAAGGGAAGTGCGAGATGGCGGCGTCCAAAGGGGCCTAGCCCTCTTTCGGGGTAGAGCAGGGATGGACGGGCGAGGCGATTGGGCAGGACATGACGAGTGAGCCGGCCTGGAGCTGTCGCCGAGGACAAATAGGGAGAGCGGGCGCGCGAGGACGCTGCGGGGACCGGCAGGTTGGGCAGAAACGACCGCTTCGGGGCATGCCTGGGCATCGCTACCCAACGTGCTGGTGCCATTCTAGCTGCGGTCCAGTGGGAAGCTCCCCCGGCGCGACAGCAGCACCAGCCATCCACATGGCCCGGCGCTGGCCAGTCACAGGCAGCGGCCGCGGCCAGTAAGCAGCTGGGCTCTACTGCCCACACCACCACCACCACCACCACCAGGTCGGTCGACGTCGTCCAGCACAAGGCGCGCGCGCGCGCGCGCAAGGGAGTGGGGTGGCAGGAGTAAGGCGCTGTGGATGCTGAAGAGAACCAGAGGACCAGCAGACGAAGCCTGGAGACAAGACAGCGCCCGCTCTCTCCGGGGCTGAAGGGGCCAGGTAGGATGGGGTTTGCCTGTGGGTTTGCCTGTGGCAGGATGCACGCTAACTGCATAGGTAAGGCCTGGGATTGTTGTCTGGCATAACGGGCGTGAGAGACCCCAGGCGGCGGGCGAATGAGAGGCCCGATGGATGGTCGCGAGGGTCATGGCAGCAGCCGGTCTGCAGCGGATTGCTTTTTTTGGGTTGAGTGATGTTTTGGTTTTGCGAAGCAGACTTTCCACCTTAGTGGCCAGCTCCCCACAGGGAAATCGTGGCGACCCGCCCTGCTCAGGAGCTCCTGCCCGTGACCAGCGCCCCAGCAGCCCCGTTTTAATTGCATACCTCGGTGTCCTATCGTTTGATGCATGCACTCAATGCACCCACGGCCACCTCGTCGCTCGCTTCCAAGTGCTCGCGTCGGCTGGATACCTCGAGATACTTGCAGACGTGCAGGCGTGCAGACGCGCCATGCCTGCCTCTGATCACCAGGCCTGCTGCCGTGGTTGCCGTGGCTCCAAAGCACGCTGCTGCAGCTCTCGACTCGAGTCTGCATACTTTTTTCCAAAGTACCCCCACCTGCCCCGTGGATCCCCGATTGCAACTCGGATTACTGCATCAACCCCACCCTTAACGGAATGCTGGCGAATGTCAAGCTCGGTTAATGGGATCGCGATTGATCGCTGTCCCCACAGGCTGTCAGCTGGGCGCGGAGATCGGATATGTCAATACCAGCAGAACAGCGGTCAAATTGATTGCTCCAATTCCTGTCCACGCCATCCAATTTTTTCGCCCCCGAAACCTGCCCATCACCGAATCGCAACGACGACGCCGGTGGCAGCAAGAAGCAGCAGCAGCGACAACAATAACAAAACAACAACAAACAAACAAACAAACAACAGCAGCAGAAGCAGCTCCCCGATCCAGCCTGCCCCTCAGCGAGAGATCCCCGAAAGACGCGCGCGTCAACCTCCCAGCCACCGCCTTTTTTTTCTTTGGCTCACGGCCCACCTGCCCAGCTGGATTGACTGGCCAGCCGAATTGAGGACGACTCCACCCGGTCGCATAATGCGCGGCCTAGTATCGTCGCCCAAGCGCAGGGAAAAGCCAGCCCGAAGATGCGGTGTGTTTTTTTGCTTTTTTTGTTCACTTCTCTGTTTTCCACTTTGTGTCTTTTGCCCAGGCGCGTCTGGGGCTACGCGTACCGCCCTCCTCCCCTCCTCCCCACCAGTAGAAAAATGGCAAAACAAAACACACCATACACAGGCCATCCACAGGCCACAGGGATGTCATTGTGCCTGGCGGGCGGACAGCCTGGCCGCGAGAGTGGCCAGCACCACACACACCACACACACCACACAAAACAGCCCCTTTGATGCTCGGCTTGCTGGACGGGCTTGTATTTGCCCGGGACTATTTGCTCCGCGGCCCCAGCGAAATCCAACCAAGCCCTTGGCTACACTTTCTCTCCCTCTCTCACCTTGTCATGCCATCCCAAAACAGCCCTCCCTCTCGGGAACGCCCTCCCGCTTTGGGACGAATGTGACGGCCAGTTTTTGCGGCCCGGCAAAGCCACCGGCCTCGCGGTGACGGCTGCCAATCATCAGCGCGAGGCGAGCTGGCCCTGTGACCCGAGGCAGGCTGATGTCGGCCACCATCACCACTATCACCTCCATCATCACACTCGTTTCGTATTCCCAAACCGGCTGGCCAGTGCCAGAGGCCCACTACCGGGCACCTCTGGAGGGCGGGGCTGGTAGTGGATGGAGGGGTAGAAGGGCCTGCGTCCGATCGGCCTCTGCTCCGGCGCCTGCGGCCCCCTCGGCAGTTGCCGGGATGCGGATGCATCGAGTGATGCCTGACTTCCGACCGCCAGCTCGACCCGGGCCCGACGGGTCCCGGAGGCGGTGGACGAAGATACCTCCTTGACACGGAACCTGGTGGAGGAGGTACCTCGAGCCCTGCGAAAACTCGGTCGTGGTGACTCATACTTGGACTCCTCCTTTGGCTGGAAACACTTGTCAAGGATCTTGGCAACGCAGGCCGATGGGCCGAGCTTCTAGAAGATCACGACGAATTTTGGGTATCTACGCAGTATCGAAGCTGCAGTTGTGGGCGGATAAGACTCCATTCATGCCTCAGGACCCATACTGGCTCTGTCACATCTCACCTCCTCTGCATACACTTGCCTGCGATCTGGCCATGCCACTCTATCTTGCAGCATACCTCGCGCATGGGGGAGGCTTGGGCACAAAAAATTTTTTTGTGCCCCGGTTCTTGGACGTTTCCTGGCCTGGCAATTGAGCGCGAGACGCGTTGTCACTCGCGATTCGAAATTTTGGCGCAATATCGAATGACTGTTGCCACATAGCTTTGTTGTTGTGTGTTATGGAATCTCACTTCCCATTTCGAGGCATATCCGGGTATATCCTCTTTCTGATATCTGTTCGGCTCCTCCCTCCTGATAATGGCGTTTCGGCGGCCACCGAGACAGGGGGATCCCTTCCATGGCGTGGAATCAATGCGTCCACCTACGCAGAAAAAAGATGTGCGTCGGGTCCAAAGAAAGGTCCCCTGAAAGCCGGCCATGTGCGGCCCCCAAACGCCTCCTCTCTCCGTATTTCGGGACGATCTCTCTCTCGTATGCAGCCAAACAGGTTCGGTGCCGGGGCAAGCTTCGTCGCATGGGCATAGTGTTTTCTTTTTTTGTCCACTTGCGAGCGAACAGGTCTAGCGGTGAAGCAAGCAAGTCCCTCACGGTCAGATTCCCAGGCAACGACCCCAGTTCCCTGTCAGCCGAGCGCGGATACCTTAGGTGTGCTCCTCCCAGAATGCGAAAAATAGCGAACGAAATGCCTTCTTCCTTCAGCCGTTGGGACGATGCGTCTCCTGACTCAGATTTGGCCCAGAAGCTAAAGGAAGCGAGAGCTTCGAGCGAGGCTTCGGACCTGCATCAGCCCCAAGGAGGCGGGCGAGGTTTCCGTGTCTTTTTGCCTCACGACTGCTGAGCGCCCTCGTTCGTTTCTTCCCAGGTACGGGGAGGAAGAAGCCATGATCCTTGCACGGGTTCTCTGCAGCTGGATCAGCCTTCCGCTTTTTTTTTTCTTGTTTCTTTCTTCTGTCTTGGATACCGACTCACCGGTGCGGCGCTAGGTGTAGCAACAGAGTTTGCGTTAGTTCCACGCGCCGGCCCAGAGCTTCCACCTGCTTGCCCCACAAGAAAGAACGAACAAACAAGGGAACATGATCTTCTTTGCTTGCTCTAGGAGGGAGCATCACCACCAACGTTCGCATTACCGCTAGTTTGGGTAATGACATAATCCTTGTCCGTGCGAGCTCCCCCCTGCCCAGTTCTAGGCTTACTATGCAGCGTCCACCAGACGCTATGCCTACACCGTCCCGGCTTGATATACGTTTCCGATGGAAACGGCCTTTCCAAACTCGGTCCCGAATATGCAGCAGCACGGTATATGGCATGGCGAGCAAGGGGAGAAGGCCCAAAAAAAAAAAAAGCAAAGGGACAAAAAGAAACTACGCCCCCCCTGGCTTGCGCGTCCCACGAGCTACCCATGCGCCTCCCCTCGCTCGCTCGCATGTGCGGCTGCCTTTGCTCACCGTACCCAGCCCCTTGGAAGCGAGAAGACGAGGAAATCCATCAATCTCAAACATGATGCGAACGAAAGGAAGGGGGCTAAGCCCGTCGGTGAGGGCCTAGAGACGCAAGATGATGGCCCCGTAAATCTTTTTTGCTTCTGTTCTTTTGTTTCTCCTCGTTTCCATTCTCTGGGTCGCCCGGGTCCTCATCCTGGAAGTCTCGTGTTTTGATGGTCCCGAGCAAGAGTGGCGGTGAAGGATCGAAAAAAAAAAAAAAAAACTCCGCGTGGGCTTGCTTCCAAGCCTCTTTTTTTTTTCTATCGTTCCTGCTCGTTCGTTCAACTGTGTATCCCCACCTCCCCTGGTTCCGTTCACGAACGTTATCTTGGAAACCGTCCGTGTCGTTGGACTCATACATCGCATCCCGCTTCTTGTGAGCCTTACACGCCCCTCCTTTTTCTTAGTGTTGTGGCACGGTGAAGAGAAGAAACAGAAATAGGAACAAAACTTGAAACGCCAGGCACCCAGGGGGGGTATTGCGGTGCCACCGCAGTAAGCAAGCACAGAAAGCAGGCCAGGAGAGGGAGGAGAGGTGCAAGGAATTTGCCTGACTGTTGGCTGCTGTGGACCGTGGCGACGCCCCTTCCCACCACCGCTTGGCAGATCCCTCCCCCGCCCTGCCGTGATACGGAGCCCGTCCGGGACGATCGGGGTAGGACGAAGGGGACAGGACAGACTGGCTGGCTAGCCTGTCCTGGCTCGGGAGGTGGGAGACGTTTTCCGTCCGCCAAGAAGTCTTCCTGTTCCTTTGTATCTTTGCTTCTTGTCATGTACATGCCTACTTTGCCAGTACACCGTACTTACGGAGACAGAGAGTTAAGAGAACGGTGGACACTGCTCCGATCTCGCCTTGCCATGCTGATCGTCTGCTTGTCTGTCGGTCTGCTAGTCTGCCCATCGGCCCGTCTGATCATCCCTCGGGCTGGATCGAACGGTAATGGTTTGCCTCTGTCGTTTGACTCTTTCTCCACAGCGAGCCAGACAGACAGACGTTGCATCTCCGCTTGGATCATGACAGAAAGAGACGACATCGTGCACCGTTCGTTCTCTCGTGACTGAGTGAGTGAGTGAGTTGAGTGACCATGGTCCGATCGCGCCGGCCGGCGGACGCAGGTGTTGAACAGAACAAGGACACCCCCAGCCCCGCCTCCCTGCTAGTTACATGTTTGCTTTTTTCGCATCGCCTCTGGGCAGGGAACGGGGAGACCGTCACGGGGCGTGCCTAGCTGGTGGCCTCCCACGTGCAGAGGGCCTGCAGGAGACCGGCGGTTTGCTTACTCTCCGCGCGCGTCACGGCTCGTCACCGTGTCACCATAGTGCCCGGTTTCTTCCCCGTTTCCCCATTGTTGCTTTTGTCTCCCTTAGAGGCTGACTCACGGATGCTGTTCTCTCAGAGGTCGGTTGTACGGGAAAGCTCGGGAGGTTAGGGTATCTATCCGCTATTTTTCAGTGTTTGGTGTGTTATGCTGAGTTGTCAAAAGAAAAGTGTATCAAGCGCGAACACCATCTCCTCATCACAGTTTGCGGGGAAGAGCGGCCGATCATGGGAGCTCACCCGCCCGCAACACGACAGGATGTGAAACTGAGGTGCGTGAACGCCAAACTGCCCCGGCTACGTTAGGTAACATCACACGCGACGCCGGTAGGCTCCGAGCTTCTCCGATATGTTGTCGCACGCGATTACGTCGTACACGCTTGTACGTATGCCTGAAAGCCGAGGCCGACCTGCTATTGGAAGTCCCATAGCTTCACAAGCAGGCTATCCTGCTGCCCGCTTTCCCGATCGTGAGGGAGCAGTATCCTCTTGGGGATCTGAAACTCCACCACTGGGCTCCTCTTGATCTCCTTGCTGAGTTCCCCTTCGAGGAGCTGCAATTCATGTCCGTCAGTCACACCATGGATTATGCAAAGCAAGGGCTAGCGTAGAGCCAAAAGGCACTTACACTTGCGTATGAATGGTCAAGAAAGTCCTCCACATTGTAAAATTGCTTCGTAAACTGCTCGGAGATGATCTTGGCGATGGTGGCCACGTTTGGATGATAATGCGACTGTAGCTGGACAATCTCCCATAGGCAGCTCTCGATGGCCTGTGTCTCCATCGGGTCCTTCTCGTCCGGCAAAAAAGGGTCGTCCATGCCCTCGTTCTCCAGCAGCTCCCGTTCCTCGTCCGTGCGGACCTCGCGGTGCATCATGAACGTGCACAGAGGGTGCTTCTTGAACAAATTATAGAACCATGGAATGACAACCACGATGGCACTGGGCGGGGCGTTGAGACACAACCTGGCCAGTCTCTTGATAAAGCTCGCTACGAGCTGCGCCGGCAGGTGGGACGACGACAGGAACGTGTCGAGCAGCCGGAAGAACCTAGACCGATGCTTGGAGTGGAGGAGGTCGGCATCCAGGAGCGAGTAGAGCTTGGTGTAGAACTCGGGGTAATCCAAGTTCCGCTCCTGTATCAGGTAGAAGACTCCAGACAGCGCTAGTAGCGAGACCGACCCGCCCTCGTTGAAGCTGTCGGTGAGGAAGTCCATAAGCATCTCGGGCTTTGTGAACCATGGCGCAACGACAGTCGAGATGACAGCCAGAACCTGCTTTCTCTGCTCCTTGTCCAGACCCAGGTTCAGCAGCTTGACCCAGGCGTCCTGCGCTTGCCTCTTGTGTTGGGCCACCGAGTACAAGGAGTGAGACTTCTTCCTCGGTGGGTCAACATAGAACTCGCCTATATCGTCGTTGGACTTGGGCACTGCCTCTGCTGAAGACAGCAGCTCGAAGACGCCGTCGAAACAGGGAGGGACATCAGGTGTCTGCGCAGCCAGTGTCTCGGACACAGCCTTGAATGCATAAAACCGGACGTCGTCATACGCATTAACGAACTTCTCAGCAAGCTCTGTCCGAAGCCCTCTGGCACATGCGCCCTTGGAGACGGCAGCCGCGACGATCTGGGTCATGAACTGCCTCGGAAACCAGTACTCCTCGCTGTCCGAGGACGTGGCTGTAGCCTCGGCCTTTAGCAGACGCATCGCCAGTGTGAGAGCGGTGGAGCATGCGTCCTTCCGAAGCAGTAGCCTCTGAAGCACAGCCTTGTATTCAGAAAGACGGTCCTTGAGCCATGCCACAACGACCGCATCTTTCTCCGAGCCATCCTTTTTCTTCCTCAGGGCGCCTTGGGCCAGGAGCCGGATGAAGACGCGACAGAGGGACACCGAGGCGACCAGGTCGGTACCGTCTTCGTCGTCGTCCTTTTGCGCAAACGCAATGAGCGCGGCGATATTGTTGTAGTTTTTCTTGGACTCCACGATGCCCTCTTCCAGGAGCAGAATCTGGGCTTGCCGGTCGTCCTCAGATTCGTCGCTGCTCTCTGACCGTGCTCGTTTTTGAGGACGCTCGGCCGCAACCTGGGGGTGTTTCCTCTTTGCAACGCTGCTAGGAGCCATGATGCAGTCCTATTGGCAGCTGGTACGCTCGGTCTGGTCGTCGAAAGGTCGATTGGGCAGTTCGCGCATTGGGTGGTGAAGCGCCGTTGGGATTCCTTTTTTCTTATTTTTTATCTCCCGCCCTGGCGGCACCTTATCGATAACCACCCGTCTGCCTGTTGACGGCGCCTGAGCCTCGTTGAAGCGGGGAAGCTGGGATTATGTAATGCAAATAATTCCCAACTTTGCGAGATGTTCCGGGCATCACATGACTTGGAAGCCGAATTAGCACGGGTCCGGTAAAACCTCAATCGAGATCCCTCAGCCAGGTCCCCAAGCTCCCGCTCCGAACCCATCGTCCAGGTTGACAAACACCCATCTCCGCTCATCACAAAAATGGCGTCCCGCTTAGCCAGAACCGCTCTCGGTAAGCTCGTCCCCGCGTGACGGATGTGGTCAATGGACTCAATTGGCCGAGATGCCCGAGATGCCCGAGGGGGGAGGCCCATGGATCGTGAAAGGCCTCACAGCCCGCAGCAGGCCCAAGGCACCTGGTACCTACCTAGTGCAAACTTCGCTCACACT
>GL876970.1:1502683-1520796 GCA_000193285.1 Magnaporthiopsis poae ATCC 64411 | reverse complement strand
GCTCGGCGAGAGCGACCCAGGGCGCGATGTTGACCTCGTGGTCGAGCGCCGAGACGACGATCTCGTCGCCCTCACTGAACTTGAGGGCGTATGAGACGTTGCGGAAGAGCTGGGTGGTAGATGAGCCGAGCACTGGTGGGGGGTTTCAGGGGTAAAAACGATCGAGTCAACTCAAAGGCTGTTTGTGCGAATTTATCAAAAAGACGCGGCGGAACTCAAGCTCACGAGCCAACAGGTCGTACCTATCTCTTCGGTGGATGCATTGATGTACTTGGCTGCTGCCTCGTATCCTTCGCTGTACTTGGTTGTTGATTTCACGCCTGTGGCATACGATGCCCCTAATTGGACGTTCGTGTTGGTAAGATAGTCACGGATGCTAAGACGGATGTTAGTGAGCGGACTTCACAGTAACACATGATGTCCAAGATGCTGTCAAAGGATCATCCAATTGACATACGAATCTATAACAGTCCCTAGGGTCTGGCTGCCGCCAGCATTGTCGAAGAAGACTTGGTCTCTAGCCAGGGCTGGGAAGCTACCCCGCACTTTGGCTATATCAAGTTGGGCCCCGGCAGCCATTGTGTTGCAGCTGCTGGGGGTGGGATGGCTCGAAGAGTAGTCGTGATTTAGATGCGCGTCCAGGCCTAGTGTGGAAGGATTAACGTTGATTCTATGAGGCTTGATACGTTGGAACTTTCTACAATCCCGGTAATCAGGCCGCGGAGGTGACGTTCGCCTGGCTGGTAGGTGTAAGCCTACTCTTCTGTTCCCGATGTCGTCTGCCCCGCTCCTCGCTCCTCCCCGCTCCAGTTACATGTAAGAGCGAACTCGACCGATAGTACAAGCAGGTCTAGGGTACATGGCAAACACCGATTTCGGCAAACGGATGGCCTTAAACCCACAGCTTGTCAAATATTTTTGATATAGGCATATATATCGTATCCACCCTCTTGATAGGTAGCTTGTTGAACCGAAACTTGTCCCCGCCAAGAAGCGCTTGGTTCAAGGACAAAGGTATAGGAACCCGATAAGAAAAAGCCGAGTAGATGGAGAGAAGGAGCAGGAGCCTGCGAAGGGAATTTGAGAGATTACTGACAAGCTCTCCGAAGTGCGGTTGCCAATACCTACCTATTCTTACTCCTTTGATTTGGCGCCGGCAATGACAACCATTGCGGAAGATTTAGCAGCCTCTGACCCCCAACCGGATATGTCCAACAGCCATGATGGGCGTAGAAAAAGTCCGGTTGGCTGTTTGCCGAAGCGCTGAGGAGAGGCCGATAGTAAAGCACGGCCCCGGGCGTCTCCTGCATGAGGGTTACCAAGTAGGCTGTGAGATGGTTCTGGCGCTTGTCTGCTCATGCGCGACATCGCCGGTGCTTGCGGCATGAAACAGGGGACTAGGCGCGACATGCTGCTGTGCCAATAGGGTGCCGCAATGCGCCCTGATTGGGGGCCACCAGCACCTAATACTCAGCAAATCATTGCCCTTGGGCGCAATCTTGACACCATCATGGGGCAGCCGCGCGCGACTTTGTGCCACTTGAATGCCTCACTTTGATGATGCAAGCAACCCTCTGTCGCCCAAGCAGAATACCACCAACCGCTCCTGGCTAGACCATATTGTCGCCGTGTGGTCTGATATGCGGCAGCTCAGTTGAGCTGGAAAGGATTTTTTTTACACTTTGAAGTGGGGGACAAAAGTGACGCGATTTCCATCAACGTTTTTTCTTATCGGCTGATCTTTGGATCTGGTGTGGGGAAACCCTTGCTCGTACCTATAAAAAAAGTCCGCCCGCAGCCCGCCTCAACACCTTGCGACGACAAGACCCTGCGCAAAAACCTGCTACAGCTCCCAGAGATATACGAAACCCCTCAATTGGAAAGTCAAGATGAAGAGAAAAGCCGAGACACAAGGGCGGGCAAAAAAGCCCCTGAAGAAGAAGACCAAGACAGGTTGGTGCTAGCCTTGATGCGGCGGTCGCCGCGACGAAAAGGCCAGCTCCAGTGGATCGCGACTAACGGCGCTCAACGCCCCTTGCTGCAGAGCTCACTGACGACGAGGCCAAGCAGAGGTTCCGCAAGGGACTGTTTGACAACAGCGTCCGGGACAAGTACGCCAGCCAGTATCGGGCCTCGACGCCGTACAAGCACAGCG
Source organism: Magnaporthiopsis poae ATCC 64411 (assembly GCA_000193285.1). Classification (NCBI taxonomy): domain Eukaryota; kingdom Fungi; phylum Ascomycota; class Sordariomycetes; order Magnaporthales; family Magnaporthaceae; genus Magnaporthiopsis; species Magnaporthiopsis poae. The sequence continues at coordinate 1,518,641 of GL876970.1, read as the reverse complement.
TGATTCACGAGCTTGTCGACGACAAGCTATTGCGCTCCGTGCGCGACGAGATCCGCGACAATGTCTCCTTCACCCCCAAGGAGACGGACATCTACAAGATCCACCAGTCGGGCGACCTCGCCAACCTGGATGGCCTCGACGACGCCGCCCTGGCCAAACTGCCGTCGCTGCTAGCTCTCCGCGACGCCATCTACTCGGACACTTTCCGCGCATACGTCTCCCACATCACCGGCTGTGGCGCCCTGAGCGGCCGCAAGACCGACATGGCCATCAACATCTACACCCCAGGCTGCTACCTGCTGTGCCACGACGACGTCATCGGCAGCCGCCGCGTCAGCTACATCCTGTACCTGACCGACCCGGACATGCCATGGAAGCCCGAGTGGGGCGGCGCCCTACGCTTGTTCCCCGTGACCGAGCGCAAGGGCGAGGGTGACGCCGTCGCCAAGACGGTCGAGCCCGACGTCGTCAAGGTTATCCCGCCCGCCTGGAACCAGCTCAGCTTCTTCGCCGTCCAGCCGGGCGAGAGCTTCCACGACGTCGAGGAGGTCTACCGCCCAGACACCAAGGAGGAGCTCGAGAGCCAGGGCGGCCGCGTGCGCATGGCCATCAGCGGCTGGTTCCACATCCCGCAGATTGGCGAGGAGGGCTACGTCAAGGGCGCCGAAGAGGCCCAGGTCAAAAACAGCGGCCTGATGCAGCTGCAGGGCAACCCGGACCAGCACGATCTGCCCCGCGATGAGCCTGTGCCGGTCGAGGAGGGCGACTCGCAAGAACTGCTCGAGTTCGAGGAGGCCGACCTCGAGTTCTTGCTCAAGTATTTGGCCCCGACCTACCTCACCCCAGACACGCTGGAGCAGGTGTCGGAGCACTTCGAGGAGAACTGCTTCGTCACCCTCACGGACCTGCTGCATCCAAAGTTCGCCGCTAGGCTACGCGAATACGTCACCAAGCAGGAAGCCGCGGAAGCTACCCTGCCTTCTGGCGCGGCCGACATTGAGGCTAGAACCGCCTGGAACGTGGCTCGGCCGCCGCACAAGCACCGCTTTCTTTACATGCAGTCGGGAGTGACGAAAAAGGGCGAGGAGGAGTCGCCGCTGCGGGAGTTGCTGGACACGCTTCTGCCCAGCAGGCAGTTCCGCGCCTGGCTGCAGATGGCGACAAAGTGCAACATCAAGTCGCACGCCGCGCTCGCACGCCGGTTCCGAAGAGGAGAGGACTACACTCTCGCTATGGGTCATGAAGGGGACGCTCGTCTGGAGCTGAACCTCGGCTTGACCCCGACGTCTGGCTGGGGCGATGATGAGGACGAGGAAGATGAGGAAGAAGAAGAGGAAGAAGACGATGAGGCTGCCAGCAGCAGCAAGGCCGCCAAGGCAAACGGCAAGCCCAAAGATAAGGGCAAGGTGAAGGAGAAGGAGAAGGCCAAGAGCAAATCTGCGGAAAAGACGAAAGGGAGGGAAAAGAAGGAAGAGGAAGAGCCCGAGGACGTGGGTGGGCACGAGGTGTACATGGCGGGCGAGGACGACAACGACGAGGACGCGGCGGTGTACAAGTCCGGGGCGCCCGACGAGGACAACATCCTCTTCTTCCAAGCGGCAGCGTGGAACAAGATGACGATCGTGCTGCGCGACAGCGGCACTCTGCGCTTCGTCAAGTACGTGAGCAAGAGTGCCAAGGGCGACCGGTGGGACATATCAGCCAACTTTGACATTGAGGACCAGGACGAGGACGAGAGTGAGGGTGCGGGGGCTATGGTCGGTGTCATAGATGACTCCTCAGAAGAGGAGTTTAGGGGCTTCTCGCCCAGCGAGGACAGCGATTCGGACTAGGCCGAGCTAGACTGTGGTAGTGCTGGTGTGAATGATAAAGTGAAATACGATTGTTATGGCGGCTGTTATTGTTTGCCGTGAATGTCCAATCATGCTCACTCAGGGTCCAGCCCGTGACGGCCAGCGCACCAGATGGTATCCCCCGTATGTTTCATTTGGCTGTATCTTCTCGGCTCCTTATTTCGTACCGGCGAAATTCAACTATCGACCAGACTCTTGCTCACTTCTGCATCACATATTAGTCAGGAGAGTGTCTAACAAAAATCTACAGGCACCAATTGTTCAAACTCAGCCACAAACAGTCCTCAGCACAAAATAAGACGGCCCCGAACGAGAAAAACAAAGCAACCGATTCAGGAGCACGCAGGGAAAAAAAAAATGCTTCCAACCCCATCGACATCACACGTCGACTACGGGCGCATCTACGAGCCTGCCGAGGACTCGTTCCTGTTCCTCGACACGCTCTCCTCAGCCGCAGAGACGGCCTTCCTCTCCTCACGCTTCGGCAGCGACGACGACGCTGCTCCCGCGCCGCTCGTAGTCGAGATCGGCACAGGCTCAGGGGTCGTCATCGCCTTCGTGGCGGCGCAGTCGCGCCGCATCCTGGGCACGCACTGCGCGCTGACGGCGGGCGTCGACGTCAACGCCTTTGCCTGCGCCGCCACCGCCGAGACGGTGCGTCTCGCCACCGACGAGGGTGGTTCCGCGGCGGCGGCGCTGTACCTGGGCTCGACCCGCGCGGACCTGACCTCGGCGCTGCGGCCGGGGTCCGTCGACGTCCTGCTCTTCAACCCACCTTACGTGCCGACGCCCGATGCGCCGCCGCGACTAGAGGAGCAGGAGGAGGAGGAGGTGATGGACGGGTTCGCGCGCGACTCGTACCTGCTCGAGCTGTCGTACGCCGGCGGCAGGGACGGCATGGAGACGACGGACCGGCTGATCGACCAGCTTCCCGCCGTGCTGTCGCCTAGGGGGTGCGCGTACGTGCTGCTGTGCAAGCAGAACAGACCCGACGAGGTCAGAGCCAGGATCTTGAGGTTCGGGCCGCAGTGGCGTGTCGTCAAGGCTGGGGACAGCGGGAAGCAGGCTGGCTGGGAGAAGCTGCAGATTATTAGGATATGGAGGGAGGTCGGGATTGAGTGATGTTGAGTAGAGGAGGGACGGCGTGGGCTGAGAACCACAGATGCCGATATCTGCCTAGCTCGACTTTATGAACTCGGTAGCGTAGGCTAGATCATCATTCTATTTTGATTCGTGGTATATTCGCGGACGCCGAGCATTTTGTTCCCCCAAACCAGTGCCTCAGCCGCTGATGCTTGTCTCCATCGCCCGTCCTGCACCATTATTGCGGGATACAGACTCGGCGGATGGACAGACCGGCCGGATAACCTCATCCCCAGCACCAGCACTAGGCTCTTCGATGACTGCCCTACCTAGCACCATACGTGACCGAAAGCAATGACAGGTTACCCGAGCAAAACAAAGAAGCTCACAGCCATTGGGTGACTCCCGTTTTGTAGCTGCCGTGCGTGAGGTACCCAAGCATCAACTCCAAACATGACGATGCAAAATACAGGCGAAAACCCCCCCAGACGCATATATATGTCTCCCTTCTTAACCCCTTCCCCTGCCAAAACCACGACCGCGGCCGCGGGGGCCACCGCGACCCCTGCCTCCCCTGCCTCCCCTACCGCCGCGCTCGGGCTCCTTGCGAGCCTTGTTCTTGGGCTTGGGGGCGTCGTCGACCAGCAGCGTGTCGAGCGGCAGGCTGTCGGGGAGGATAAAGTAGCGGATCGTGCTTCCGCGGATGTTCATGGTGTCGAGCGAGATGGGCTCCTGGCCCCTTGGCGTCATCTTGACGTTGCGCAGAGCCGTGTTCATCTGCGGCGACACGGACGCGATGGTGCCGTGGACGATGGTGCCTATAGAGTTTCGGAAGGAAAAAGAAACGGTTCTCGGTCAGTCGCGGCGCAAAGACGGTGAGGGCAGGGTGGAGATCGCTGCGAGGTGTTGCTTCACGGCCGTACCATTTTTTAGCTCGAGGGTCACCGTCTCGTTGGTGCACTTCATCAAGAACCTGTGGTAGAATGCATCGTCAGTAAAAAAGAAAAAAAATTGGGCGCAGCCGGAGAAGGTCGTGGGTGAGAGGCGGGACGCGATTCGATGGTGCTTCTTCCTTACCTGACAAGTTTCATCTTGGCGGAAAAATAGTGAGCGTTTTTCGACGCTCTGGTGGTCTGGTGGTGGTTGGTTGAGAAGCGACGGCCGATCCTCGCCTTCGTGGTTGGCGCCGAAGAGGTCAATTCGCGGGAGCTATGGCGGGCTGGTAAATCGTGAAGCCTTGCGATGAGGGCAACAAGCTCGGGCTCCAGGGTCCACTCAGCTTCCGCTAAAAATCAACAAGGCTGACGTAGGGTCAGTGGTAGGCTTGCAATCACGTGTGTCCTTGTGGGCCCTTCCGATGGTGAAGCCCAGGTATAAGTGCACGGACATTATTTGGATGTACAGTAGGTATGTACTGCGGGGTTATTTACAGGTGAGGTGGGCTTGTCGCGGAGTTGCCCAATCTTTCGGGTGAGATCCGCTGTCGGGTCAGCAAAAGGATAAAAGGAAGAAAAAGCGCACGTGGGAACACGCGGGCGCAGGTGACCCTGCTACGATGGGTTCTGGAAGACGTCACTTCGGGGGTGTAGAAGCTACGTTGAGTTCAAATAGGGTTGGTCGCAAGAACACAAGAGATAGAGTTGAACGTGACGCTCGTCAGGGGGCGAGCCCTGCTCCGTCTATGACCTCTTCAGGACTGGTCCAAAATCGGCTGCAACCTCTATTGCTGCAGGTGAACGCTCGCGCAGTTATGCAGTAAACTACTAGATAAGAACGAAAGGATGTGAGCAGGGTGTCTAGTGCATGAATGTGCGATTGCTAGGCCGCAGTGGCTCGAGCAAAGCCACACTGCAAGAAGCCGGCACAGGAAGGTGGCGATCCAACCGAGCCGGCTCTCCTCATCTAATTTGCACCGATACAGAACCAACTCCGGACGGCCCGAGCGCCAGGACGTAGACTCAACAAACGCGACTTTCCCCCGCGACCCTCAACGGTCCTTCTCGTTCTCGTTCTCCGACACCTTCTCCCATTCATCCTCGGTGCTTACACCCGACTTGGTGCTTGGGGCAGACGGGGTAAGCGGCTCGGCAACGGCGGCGGCCCGTTGCTTCAGCTCTCCAGCCTTCTTCTCGACGGGCTCGACCACGCTGCTCACTGCTGATGCTGCTGCTGCGGTGGCGATTGCTGTTGCTGCTGAGGCGCGCGCGGCCACCGTCTCGACCTCGGTCTCGGTGTCGGAAGAACTTGCAGGAACGGCCCCGCGCTTGGCCTTGTCCTGCTCCTCGCGCCTCTGGGCCACCTGGAGCTCGCGCGCGAACCAGTTGATGGCCCACCACAGGCCGCCGCAGAGGCCCGACAGGATGAAGAAGTGGATGCTGTAGGTCGCGATGAGGAGCGCCAGGAGCACTGTCTGCAGGGCCGCAAAGGTGACGTTGGTGGCGATCAGCAGCGACGGGGTCGGGCCCGGCGTGAAGATGGATTCCCACAGGTCTTGGAAGAAGGACATGGTTTCGAGCCTGGTTGGGTTGTCGTGTGCCCGTGTGTGCGACGTTCGTCTTCGGGTGATTTTTGGTCCCTCTCGTTGCCGTTTCCAGCTGTTCGCAGTGGGGTCGCGAGGATAGGGAGATGAAGCAGGCAGACAAGCGTGCGCAAATTTGTGCTGTCGCGTTGTGTCGCGAGCCACCCTACTTTTTGACCCACGCGATCGCTGTTGCTTCTGCCGCTATTCTAGGTTGCTTCTGGCAGCTTGTTCCTTGCGACGTGTTCGAGGCTGCGATGCCGTGAGCCGGGATGGTCAAGGTACAAAAACTGCAGGCCTTGACTCGCTGGTACCTGGGTGGAGGGGGAATTCGGAAGAGGAGCCCGATCGATGATGTCGGGAGAGAGGGGAATTTTTTGAGTGGGCGGTCAGTTGAAACGCCGCCTTTTTAACACTCACGGGACCGAAAATGAAGTGGCGACGTATTCATCCGCCAAAGACAACGTAGACAAAGAAAAAGGACAGCTTGGCTGGGCTGTCGCTATTGCTGCCTATCACCAGACGTGTCAAGACTGGAGTCAACGAGCCAGCCTGTTTACTTGGGTTGTGACCCCTCTGCATGGAAAGCATGAGCGGTAGGCGCGCCCAACCAAAAATGGAAATGCCCGTCTTGCCTGTGTGGTGGTGGGGTCGGTTACTGTGCGTATTACGGGCGCGACGATGCATCAGGCAAGGCACAAGACTTGATGGAACAACCTAGGTTGGTGCAGCAGCTCGGGGGAGCACCGCAAGCTGGAGCACCTTTACCACGAGTCTAGGTAGTACTCTTCGCATCTCCCGCTGTGCTTGTGCATTCAGGGCTCTCGAAATTTGGGGCGCTTGACTGCCGCCGCCGCCATCATGGCATGGATAAGCCTTTCAACCAGGCTGACTGTCGTACCGCCTGCAGCCGTTGACTCTCGAGATCTTGCGCGCCATTGTATCCGGCCAAAGAAGGAAGATGCAGGCAGGGTTCGTATAGCACGGAATGGAGAGATCGAGGGTGTACTTTGTCTCGGTCGCCGTGTCGCTGGGTGCCACCCATTGGCTTCGCCCGCGGAGAATGCATGTTCCTTGTGACACCATTCCACGATACTTAATTTTTTGCCCCTTGACGCCTCTGTCGATTCATACAGTCAACCTTGGTTTTTGCGCGGAACCATCTGCAAAAGACAGATCCTGGCTGGCTTCATCTTGACTGCAAATGGCCGAATCAGAAGACGGCGGCCTGACCAGGTCGTGCACGTACCCGCCCGAACAACCGTGGGCTAGCCCCCATTCGGTGGCCCCTCAGTGCGGATGCAGCACTGGGGAAATCAATTCTAGGGGATTTTGGTTACAACCCCGCCCTCCAGCCAATGGCAGCAGCACGTTGTGTTGGGGAGCCTCATGCTGTCGGACTAGGTTGCGCCACGCCCGAGATCCTGCCGTTGTCAAGCTGATCAGCCCCAGCCGCCCAGCGGTTTCTTTTCTGCCCTTCTCGACATGTTGAATTTTGATCCCTCCTGTCCACTTCCCCTCGGTCCGCCACGATCCAATCCCACCACTCGACCAATCTATCCATCGCTCGAGTAGGGGTTGGTCACGCAGGCCTCTTACTTTTCCGGGATCGAACCGCAGTTCCGACCGACCACTCCACTCCACTCTCCGCAGAGTCCGCCCCCTCCAAGCACCATCGCTGGCAGCGGTGGAAACCGCCCGCCCAGCAGCTCGTCTAATTAGCCTAGCTCTGTGCCGTCGACGCGCATCCATCTCAGCTCGAGGCTCTGGTGGGCCCCATCCAGCTTCGGCCGTCTCCAATGCATGTCGACAAGGACGGCATCGCCATGTCGCCTACAGACTCGGACATGGACGACTTCGACTCGGCCGAGACGTCGTCCACCGAACGCGCCCTCTCGACGAAGCCGCCTGCCCTGGCCGGCTCGCCCGGAGCCAAGATGCTCAAGGGGAAGGCAAAAGAATGGAGCAGCCAGAGGGAGAATCCGCTGACCCTTCTCGAGCTTCCGGTTGACATTCTCCGCCTGATTGTCAAGGAGGTATGTATAACACTGCTGCGCGTCTCTGATAATCTCCCGGGTTGACCATCAGACTTACCATGTGCTCGCCTGCGTGCCCTCAGATAACGCACACGAACGATCTCACCTCGCTTGCGTTGACCAACTCTACTCTGCACACCCTGGCGACCCCGCACATATACGCCAGGTTCGACATTGTGTGGCCCGATGCGCACATGACGGCATCAGACACCAAGAGTGTCGATGCCTTGACGTACGGCCTATCGACGCTGAGCCTGGGCAGTAGCTTCAGTCGTATCAGGCAACGACTCGCCCGCCAAAGCTCTCGGGACGACGGCCGCCCGCCCTTCAATCCCACGGGCAACAACTATGCGCTTCACACGCGCAAATTCTCGCTCGGGAACGGCCCGCAGGACTGGGTCGCCGAGTACATGATCACCAAGGAGAGCGGCAAGATGCTGGGCACTCTTGTCGCCATGGCCGTCGCCAAGATGGCAAACCTGGAAACGTTTGTCTGGGACATGCCCACTGGTGTGCTTGCCGAGATCTTCCTGGCCCTGGCGTCTCTGCCTGACCACCACAAAGACGGCGAATGCAACCTGGAACGAGTCTGGATCCGCTGGCACGACAACAGCGACGCTACTCCTGATCCCGGAAACCCTGTGACGGGTCCTGGCCCTATAGTCTATCATGTCATTCTTCCCAACAATAGTACCATGACCCAGGTTGGCATCAAGCTCCCATCCAACACCAACCACCCGAAGCCGAAGCCCGCCATACCCTACTCGGCCAGCGTTGTCGAGTACCCTACTTTCAGTGTTCTCCCACCTCTCAAGAGCCTCACGGTTTTGGACATTGACGAGCTCGCCTACCTCGACGAGATGGCGATGCTTATCGAGAGGTCGCAGGACAGACTGAAGGAGCTCCGCGTGGGCATGTCAGCCAAGGTCCAGCACAAGGAGTGGATCCAGCCGTGGGACGGTCCTGACCTGCAGCAAGTCGATCATGACGCACACTGGCCTGGCGCTAGCACGATCGGGAGACGCAGGCTTGGCGGAGTGCTTGGAACGCTTGTCGGGCGAATTTATGACATTCCACGCAGATCAGGAACCAGAAGCCGCGGACGGCCTACGCCAGCTCCGAACCACGTCTCCAGCGCTAGCGTGCCCGACGCAGATCAGCCATCAGTCGATACGCCAATCGAACAATTCGGCGAGGCCGAGCCTGTGGCTTCAAATGGCGGTGGTCAACCCATATCAGATCCACTGAGCGAACAGCCGTCGACGGATAGCGATGGATCAAAGCCGCAGGGCGTTGAGGCTCACAGCCAGAGTGCCGACCAGATTCAGGATACTGACGGCAATGAGCACGAGGCAGTAGGTGGGGCCGGGCAGCGGCCCAACGTCTCGGACCAGGTACAGGCGAACGGTCAACCAAAGCCTAAAACCGAGGCTCAAGGCCGCGAGCGTCTGGAGGGAAAGTTGAGGCTACACACCCTTGAGCTGGAGAGGGTCTCGTTGTCGATCCAGGTTTGCATCCGAGCATTTGACTGGACGACACTCACAAACCTGACCATTCTGGAGTGTGCCCAGCACGAGACTCTGTGGAAGGTGCTCAGAACGCAGTTCCAGCCAACTCAAGTTAGTGGGGGATATGGAATATCATCATCAAGCCGGCAGGCCGCCACGCCGCACTTGCAGTATCGCCTCTGTCTGAAGCACCTCCACACCGACTTGGTGTCGCCGTCCTTGATCGCCTTTATCAATGAGACTCTTGCGCCGAACACGCTCGAGGTGCTGTTCCTACAGGATCGACGCAGGGGCCCTGCTCCTCCCCAAGTCACGGTTGATGCCATCTTCAGGGGCGCTTTGAAGCGCCACAGATCGAGTCTGCGGAAGCTCTTGTTGGACAGCTCAGCAAGGATCATCCCAGACGTGCCGGCCAGCTCGGCGGAAATCAACAGGTGGACTCACTGGGTATTGACGACCGAGATGGTGCTGTACATTACAAGCGGGCGCATGAGCAAGTTGCGGGAGCTTGCGGCCTCTCTGGCCTATCAAGATTGGGTGAGCACTCGCGCCGATTCTTTTGACACTCCCTTTCGCAATTTTGGTAGCTAACCTCATCGCAGCACACCTTTCTGCAACGTCTGCCAAATGTTGCGCAGTTGAGGTCCCTGAATATCCCCCGGATCGGAGATCACATCATGAACAATGTCGACCCCAAAGAGTTGGCTATGCAGATCGCCGACATCATAACTCTGCGGCCCGAGATCCAGCTCTGCTACATAGGCATCTCGACCAAGTGTTTTGAGGTGCTCGAGACCCCTGTTGAGGAGCGCAGCAATAGCGCTGTCAACGGAGGCACAGGATCCGTTTCTGGGAGTCCCGTCGGCGAAAACGGCACTGTGGGAGCGAATAACAACACCGGCGGGCAACAGTCGGACAACGAGTCTGTCGTCGAGGCCGAATCGGACGGCGAGCCTCAGGACGAAACAAGCGAGGAAGAAGACGATGACGAGACTGAAGACGAGGATGGCGCAGCGCCGGCGAACGCCATGGGCGACGCGGACGGGACGCAGTCAGAGGGCCACTCGGACGCTGGCGACGACTCGGACGACAATGACGGATTCGACGACGCCGACTACGTGCGAGCGAACACGAGGCTGCGCCTCCGTGAAATCTTGTTTTATGATGACAAGGTTTCCATCTTTAAGGCCAGACATGCCAGGTTGTAGTATTGAACGGGCTACCTCGGCCTTGTTCGCCTTGAGCGCCTCTGATTGCTCTCAGCACCTCGCAGCCTGGTGGCTAACCGCGCTGCGCCCAACATCATGCCCTGATATGAATGATGAAAAGCCCATGGGATCGGAAGAACGAAAGCGATTTTTTTTGACCTGATTTTCTCTCCTTTTATTTTGCCCTCACCGGATCTACCACCAGCTTGCGCCGCAAGATTGTCTCCAATTTTCTTTGCTGTTTTCTCTCACAATACCCACGAAGAGCGTTCACGACAACGACGGTTTATGACATTTCGCGCTGCTTGACTACCATGTGGCGCCTGGATGAAATGGCTGGGTCTTGTTGGTCTGGCCCCAGGACATTTGCTGATTATAGGACGGGCCGGTGCTTTACTACCCAAGTATATCATGTACGTTTTGGGGATATATCAGGCGTCATTCTGTTTTCCTTGTCCACACTAACGCATGGCGCACATCAACTAAGTTCAACACATGATATCGGGGCTGTCCCAATTTGATGTGTTGTTGTCTCGTAAATATGTCAGGAGGTGGCGGGCAGACTGGGGCGTCAGCTGGTGTCTGTGATAATAATTTCTATGGTTTGGCTTGAAGCGCAAGGGGCCGCACAAAGCGGTGGAATGGGATCTCACCCAACAACCAACAGTCTCGTGCACAGCCTACCCTGGCTCGGAGTCTCCATTTCCGATGAATTTCAAGTGCTGCGTGTTTTTTTTTTGTCGGGAGCCACCAGTACGGCACAAGCGGCACAGCCTTGTAGAGCCCTGCTACGCCAAGACCGATGGCTGTCACCAACAGACCAGACTATCTAGGGTATCCGCTTGAAGCCCCGTCTTCCGAGATTTTTTACTTTTTGCCCGCTTGCTTCCTACTCTCGCTGGATTTAATGTAGGATTGTCGGATTTGACCTCAGGACCTTGATCTACTGAAGAAAAAAAAGAAAAAAAAAGACAGACAAAAAGACAAAAAAAAAGAGACCCATATCCGGACAAAAATGACAACCATGTCAACTCGAACTACAGCAGCCGGCGCATCAGGCACGACCGCCGCCCCTGCCGCCCCTCCTACCACCCCGACCAGGCAGGCCTCATCGACCTCAATGTCGATGTTTAACAACAGCGGCAACGGAGGCGGGAGCGGTCGCGGGGGCCACAACGGCACCCCTCCAGCGGCGGCCCTGACGACGGTGTGGAAGCCGCCGTGCTCCGGCGGGCCTATAAGCTGGGACCGATCGCGGACGGTGCCGCAGGTCGAGGCGTTCTCCCCGTGCCTGCCGGAAGGGTGGGCCGCGACGGGGTATTTCTCGCCCGCCATATGTCCGAGCGGATACGTTTCCGTGTGCGGCCGTTTTAGGAACGATGTCCAGGGGCCGCCGGTTGAGGAGGGGGAGACTGCGGTCATGTGTGGGCCTTCGTGAGTTTTGTTCCTCTGTCTCACTGCCTTGTTTTACCCTCTCTTTTACAAGGCCACCAAGCGTGTGCGTATTTATGAGCAGCTAGACAAGAACTGACCAGGAAACAGTGGCTACACGTGCAATGCAAAGGACCACATCTACGCAAAGAGCGGCTCGTACGACGCGCCCGTGATCCAGATCCGCTGGCAGGCGTCAGACCTGTCGGTCCTGCAGACCCACCAGCTCTCACCTACTACCACCTCGCAGACAACAACCACAGGGGACTCGATTGCTACGGCCGCCGCCGATGACAGGCGTCGGATGGACAATGGCGGCGGCGGCGGTCGCGGCAGCCTCCCGCCTGGAGTCATCGCAGCCATCATCGTCGGCTCCATGGTCGCCGTAGCGCTCATGGTGCTGGCGGGGCTGCTGATCTACAGGCATAGGCAGGCTTGTGTTGGCCGAGGTGGGCATTGTCGCAGGCACAGTCATGAACAGCAGCCTCCGCTACCGTCATCGCCGGGTCGGCAGTGGTACCCGGGCAATCTGGGTCTCCCGCAGGAGGCGGAACTTCCAGGGAACCAGGCGTGGATGGGCAATAAGAATCGGCCGCGGTTCTACAGCCGCAGGGGCAAAAGAGACGTCGCCGCCGCCGCTGTCACATCCACAGCGTCCAACAAGTGGCAACAGCAAGAGCAGCAACAGCAGCAAAAGCACAGAAGCATCCAGGAGCTGCCGGGACACGACATCCCCTGGGAGATGGGAGACTGCTCGCGCCCGTCCGAGTTGACGGCGCAAGAGGCGGTGTGCGGCCCTCCTGCGCTGCCCAGAGAGCCTAGCCCGCTGTATCACCACCATTACCATGATGGCGCACACCACCCGGTTTCGGAGATTACACTGAGTACCATGGCAGATAGCAGAGCGTCGCCGACGCCGGTATCGGCAGCAGCGGGGGGCAGCGAGCTGGAGGAGCTGCGGGCGAGACACGCACGCATCGAGGCCAGGAGGGAAAGGCTGCGGGAGCTGCAGCTGCTGGACGAGGAGGAGGGGAGGGTGCGGAGGAGGTTGGCCGAGATACAGGGTGGGCGTTGATTGTGATTCCCTTGGGTCGGGCGTATCGAAGACCAATGGGGATGTCCTTGGGACTGGCTGGGGTACAATTGGTAGGTAGGGGTATAACACCATCATAGAAACTGAAAGAATGTTGAGTCTAGCCCTTCCCACTGGAGAACATAGACGAGCCCCTGCCTTCCAACATACGCCACCAGTTGTTGCCTGGGCCACCCTCCAATGAGCAGCCCTCGCTGCCGATCAGAGCGCGTTGTTCGTTTTCGCCAAGTCGATCCTGATATGCAGGCCAAGAGGTCCGCCCAGGAAAGATTGTGACATCTCCACGGCGCTTTCACGGCGCTTCTTGCTTCGGCACCTCTGGCCCGAAGCAGGCAGTGAGATGAAAGGGGGTTAGGAAACGCATGAGGTAGGGGTCCCGGAGAGAGGATGGTATGTACGGGACCGAGAACATCCCCGAGGCAAGAGGGAAAGAGAAACATGCTCTGTGATCGGGCGTCCATCCCCTGGTCGTGGCTGCCAGCCATACGGGTCACCAGCAGGCTGGCCTTGATGACGAGGCCTATGACAAGTGCATCAGCAAGATGGAGGCCTGTGACAGTGCATGCCGCTAGATCCAATACATGACATTGGCGTTTTACCAACACGGCTGCTCGTATTTCTTGGAGGGGGAGGGGAGCAGTGATGGACAACTGACATTGGCCGGTGGTGGCGACTCCTGAAACGGATCATCTTCCGTCCATACATACGTACGGATCGTCACCCGGGGGCATGCCAAATAGGGTTAGCTCGCAGGGAGCAAAGGATCCGGAACTATGTCATCTGGTTCAGCTGCCACGGAGGAGGGGGAAACTGGGTGCCCAATGCGCCCGGGATCCATGGGTCTAAACGAGAACAGGACGCCGTGATAGGTCAGAGCCCTAGATCGATACTCGACCGGGCGGCAGCCACAACTGCCGACTCGGCCTAGACGAACTTAGAGATCCTGGCCTGCGTTGTATTGCGTCGTCTGCATGGTACCTGGTTAGTTAGCGAGATACGAAGAGGTGGAATGCTCGGTCTCCATCTCGATGCAAGGGATAGAGAGGCTTTTTTTTTCAGGTGCCAAGAACGGCGGGCAACCAGTCGCGAAGGCCGAGACCGGCTCCTCCATAGGTATCCCATGTCCGTGGAAAGAAACGGAAAGTCGGTCGGTGAGACTGCGTCGGCGGTTGGAGGAGGACTCAACAAAACCCACACACACCTCTCCCCTGACCGCTTGGTTGATGACGAGGCGGCAAGGTTTGTGTTGGCAGTGTGACCAACCACGGGCTGGCTCTGGCACATAAGCGAGATGCCTCCCTTGCATGGCCGACCGACAAAAGTATGATGCCAGTCCCAAAGCTCCGGGGCTCGATGACCGTGCAAGGAAGAAAAGAAAAACAGTGCAGAGGAAAGGAGGGGGTGTGTTACAATAGGTCTGATAGAGACCCAGGAGGCTGGATCCGGCGGCCCTGGCGGCTAACGATCTGTTGTGTGTTTGGAGGCTCCTTTTTCCTAGCAGAAACTTGGACGCTTGGGGGATAGACGGGACCCGACAGTCCGGGATGGTGGACCGCCAAGAGGAGGAATCTCCAATAGTGCAATGCAAGGTCTCGTGTGATAGGCAGACAGCATGCAAAAAAGTTGGCACTGCCAGCCGGGAAGCTGGTTGAGTGTGACCGAGGTCGAGCGAGGCCTCGGATGGATGTTTGTTGGGTTTGGGTGTGTGAAAGTGCGATGGATGGGTGTTTGCAATCATCGAGGCTGCTGGGATAGAGCCACTCTGCTTGGCGGGCCCCACAGCTTTCTACCATGCCCAATAGGATCGCATAACACGTCCCAGCGGGTTGGTACGCTAAAGGCGCTAGGCCCACATCGCGCTCAGTAGCGCCGCTAGGCTCGGGCGCGGTTGGAGGACAATACTAAGGAAAGAAGCAAAACGGGCAACGATTGTCGCCCGAGAACAATAGCAAATCGCACTGTGCGCCACGGATGTGTTCGCTAACCATCGGACGCCTGTGATTGGCTCCCTCCAGACCACAAAGTGCTGGGGGCGCCCGCATGAATAGCAGCCATGTCTTACCGTGAATAGGCAGGAGATGATGAGGAGAAAAGCAAGGCAAAAGAGGGGAAATAGCAACCATGGATGGTGAGTCTGTGGCGTTTTGCTGGCACACAGCCTGCCATTTCGGAACCACGGGTTGCACATGGTTTTCCCTATTGTTCTCCGATTCACAATATGTGGGAGGCTGCCAACTGGGCTTGTTGGCTGCGGCAGCCGACCTCGCGCCTCCCATCCTTGACATCTCCGAGTATATAATTCTGGCGTCTCTCCTCCGTCCGTCTCTCCCTTCTTCTTTCTGTTCCATCCTCAAGGCAACATCCTCTCATCTTCTTTGAACACACGCATCGCACCGCCCCTCCTCTCGACAAACAATAAACAACCCCCACACAGTCTTGCCTCGCTTTTCCCACCTACCAGCGCCCTTCCTTCCTCTTCACCACCGCCACCACCATGAGGCAGGAGCAGCAACCGCCCAAGACTATTACTGCCTCGCGTGCGGCGCGGAACGGCACGCCTCAACCACCACCGGCCAACCTCCACGCTCTCCCGCGCATGCAGATCCCGCCAGAATTAGCTACTGTTCTATACTACAGCAGAAACCCACAATGTGTCCCTGCGGGCGCAAACATCCCCGCAGCGCACGTGCACGCCGCGAACATATTTGCTTCGGCCGCCTATCAGAACCTTTCTAGGAATCCTGAGCAATACACGCGGGAGCCGCCGGCGCCAGGGTACCGCGTACCCCCGGTACTGGTGCCCGGGGGCCTGGCGTACGATGCGGCAAACACGGAGTCTGAAGCCGGTGTTCCCAACGGCGTCATCCCAGACGCTGTGACTGGTGCTGTCACCACCAACGACACCAATGACAACAACAACGGCGACGGCAACGCTGCCGCCACCACCCCCACCGTTGTCGGCGGACAGCCCACGGCGGCCGTCGCCAACAACAATGACGACGACATCTTCAACATCGACGACTACGCCCAGCCGTCGGCGGCCTCGCCCATCGAGCTGCGCATCAACACGGGCGTGACCGTCTCCCGGAGCGACAACGTGGTCGTGATCCAGACCAACCCTGCCGACGTCGCCGGCGCTGTGGCCTCTGCCGTCATGACGGCCATCGAGCAGGCCAGCAGTGGCCGCATGGGCATTCCCATGATCGACGAGAGCGGCGCGCCCCGTCC
>GL876970.1:1466889-1495197 GCA_000193285.1 Magnaporthiopsis poae ATCC 64411 | reverse complement strand
AGCATCGACCCGTTCCTGGTGCAGCAGCTGCGCGGGGCCCTCTCCGGGACGGACGAGATGACGACCATCACGGAGCGGCTCGACTCGCTCGAGGAGTCCATGTCGCGCATCGAGGACATGCTCTCGCGTCTCCTGGGGGACTCGTCTTCGGAAATGGCAGAGGAGATGGCAGCTGCCGGCAAGACGGGCTCGCTGAAGGACCTGGATCGGACCCAGCTGGACGAGTAGAAGGCGTGCAGTGGGTGGTGAGGGGGTGTAGTTGGTTAGCATCAAATAACGGGTACTACGGGCGGTTAGTTCTTAGCGATGTACAGATTACTCGTTCGTTTGTTGCCGGGACGTAAAGTCCACGGTCTATCGCGTTCGGCTCGGGTTGATATTTTTGTTGGGCCGGGTCTGGCCGATGAGCGGGCTCTCCATGTGATCATTATATTATTGTCCATGTGCACGTTGTCCATGGGCCCGCGAGAGTTTCAAGTGCGGCGATCTCGGATATGGAGCTGGCCGGCTTGCATAGTTCCAAAAAGACGTGCCTCGTGGCTTGCAGTTTCAGGTGTCAAAATCGGTTCGTGCTGGTGACCGAAACGTGTTGGGGCAGCAAAGGCCAGCCTTCCTGGTCGAGGCAAGCAGAGCCGCGTCACACCCGACCCCTTTTTCACTTGCCCGTCAGATTTCTTTTATCAAGCCGAACATCCCGTCGCTCTTTGGCTCGTTCCTTTTTTTTCCAGTCCTTCATCCATCCCAACCTTCATCTTTCCACAGCGACCGCACACACTAAACGCACAAACACAAACAACCCAGACTTCCACCTTTCAAAATCCACATGCAGAACATCCGCGATCCCGCCCACGAGGAAGTGGCCCTGAAGCATCCAACGCCTTGAACCACGCGCTGCCTCTTGGACGACACTCCGCTCAAATTACCCGTGCCTTGGACCGTCCAACTGCCAAACA
Organism: Magnaporthiopsis poae ATCC 64411; assembly: GCA_000193285.1. Classification (NCBI taxonomy): domain Eukaryota; kingdom Fungi; phylum Ascomycota; class Sordariomycetes; order Magnaporthales; family Magnaporthaceae; genus Magnaporthiopsis; species Magnaporthiopsis poae. The sequence goes on along the minus strand of GL876970.1, from coordinate 1,494,244 downwards.
AGAACCCATCAACCAGCCTGAACATCAACCGAAGAAACCAGAATAAACCACCGCCGCACCGCCACACCTCTCACCTGACCCCCACAACTAGACCAAAGAAGAAAAAACTGCCACCATGTGCCAGACGGCCTTCTTCAAGGACCCGACTTGCGGCTGCAAGTGGACGGCAGTGACGCAGCCGTGCTGGCCAGGCTACGGCTTCAGCACTTGCCCCTTCTTCTTCAACGGCATCCCCAAGGAGGCGCCGCCCTACTTCAAGGCCACCAAGCTCTGCTGCCCCAAGCACGACCTCAAGGGCCAGTACGACCGCAACATGGTGCGCATGGTCATCCGCGTCGAGAACGGCCTGCGCTGGGGTCTGGGTGCCGGAAGGCGCGACCCGGGCGTTGATCTTTCCTGCAACGTCATGTAGATGGTGAGCAAGTGAGTTGGGAGGTGAGTGTTTTATGAAGTGGAGTGTGGGCCAAGTTGCTCTTATAATACTAACTGGGATCCGTCTTTAGCTCCATAGTTCCTCGACAGGAAGCAGCGAGGTTCAGCAGGGAAGATGCCAGGGAAAGACCGGGAATTAAGTAGTCTTGACGCGGGAAATCACTGGGTCGTGCACATCAGCGTCATACGCCGCAGTCATGGCTTTGCATTTGACGGATGGAGTTTGGAGAATCTCTGTGAATGACTATGCCTGCATATCTTGATAGTCGTCCGCCTCGAAGAAAAATTCCAAATTATTCAAAAGTGAGAGCTAGTGGGAGCCATCAAGATATTGTGTCCACTCAAGTACTTCAGGATATGCCAATGGAATGACAAACCCCACCACTAAGAGATGGCTGTCAGCAGATGCGAAACGGACGCGATAGACAAACATGCCGCGCAAAAACCTTTCGTAAACTGCAACATCCACGGAGAATATCTATACTACCCATTGACTATCTATCTCCTCAGCTTCACATATTCCTTGTCCGCCATGTGTCTATATATAAAATCCCAACACACCCATATCTCTCCCGCAGCCAGAGACGGTGTATTAAGTTTGAGCTGCAACCCTCAAGATGCACATCCCTTCATCTCGCAATGTTTCGACTCAACACCACTCGCCCCGGGCAAAGAAACATGTCGGAGCCAGAATCCCCCAATCTACCCTCCAAGCCCCCGTCTCCGCCAGACACGCCGGGCACGGACGAGTACCTGAAGAAGGCCTACGCGCGCAACGCCGCTCTCGCCGATGCCCTGGAGGCCTTGGAGGAAACACGGTATATATTCACTATCCTCACCTGGGCCGCGTTGAGGTTGAGGAACTACGACCTCCGGATGGTAGAATGTTTCCCTTTTTCTCTATAAACCTCTTACGGCATTTCTGTTGGGTTGAAGCGAGGGGTGTATTTCCCGGCTCACACGGACCAAATAACACTCCCTCCAGTCGAGCTTCACCAATACTACGTCTTTCAACTGCCCCTACCCTACGGCGACCACAAGGACCGCTGGTACCTGTTCATCTCGGAGGACAAAACCGAGGAGCCGCAGGACGGCACCGACGGGGATGACGAAAGGGCAAAAGACGCCAAGCGCCTCGGTGCCATCGATCTGATGGTGGGAGTGCGTGACTGGTACAAAAGAAGAAACGGGGATATCAAGTTGATTTATCTGAAGAAGACGGACCTCAGCCCGCACGTGGACTGCGTCGGGCCCAGGGAGCGTGTGCCGGATGAGGTTAGGCGGCGGCTGTACGAAGATGCTGAGGAGAAGGCGGAGGGGAACAAGGAGGAGGAGGAGTGATAGGCAAGGATGGACTACGTAGGCGCAACGGTGATTCGGACGCGGGCGGCTGGGTTGACACCAGCGTTGCTCCCCTCCGGTCCAGGCCGCTCTTTCATCTCGTCTCGTGTTTCCCTAACAACGTTTCCCTATCTTTCCTTGCATCACCGGGGTAGAATCACCTTCTCCTTTCTTTTTTGGGCAAAGTTCACAGCCCCGTTACCCACGCCCTCGTGGAACAGAGACAAGGGTCACAAGGTCGCCGACTCTAGTTCCGGCCGAGATGAGGCCAAGATATTCGGCCCTATCTACTCCCTCATGGAGCTATCACGCAGATACAGAGAGAGACATGCAGCGCTTGAGGCTGCGTCGAGTGCCATCTGAGGGAGCCACTTCGCCACGTGGCAAATAAAGGCAGCTTGTTTCTCTGTTTCTATTCTAGCAAAAATTTCAAAACATGGGGCGCGGCCAGGCCATGATACCACGCCTTTCGAGCGCGTGATCCTCCTGGGGGTGTGCGGAAAAGGGGAGGACGGATATAGATGGATCTACACTCGTGCGATGACGGAGCTGGGCCATGGGGTGCACCAGATGGTGGCAAGACCTGGTATTAGGGTAGAGATGATTCGAAGAGGGGCGTGAGGAAGAGGGTTGCATATCTGATTACGGAGCGATGACAAAGGAAAGGAACTACGATAAAGAGATTCCAACGAGGGACCGGGGGTGGCAAGGCCAAGAAAGGAGGAGGTGAGGCCTGTGACATCTATCAGCGCCACGATACCATGGTGGATGGGAGGATAGATGGCCTTGGGGGCGGCGGAAGAGGGAGAGACGTAAGTTGAAAACAGGCCAGAACTGTGAGACGGTGAGCGCGGGGTGGGTGGAGGGCAGATGCTGGACCAATGGGCACGCTGGTGAGGGATGTTTGTGTCCTCCTGGGCGACGCACGCGCCCCTCTCCACGTCGGAAGTTGGGCTGCCGTCACCCGACTCCGGTTGTCTGGTTGGCCGTTATGGATGCTGAGGACTGGAGGCACGGAAGAGGACGAAGATGAGGAAGAGGAGAAGGAGGGGAGGGAGTGGCCGGAGGAAGCACGGATGAGGCATGGCCGCCACCCTCGGCGGTTCTCACGTCTATTGTCTGAGCGGCTAGGCATTACGGTGGATGGTCACGGGCTGTACGGGGCGGCCAGGGGCCACCCCTTTCTCCCTCATCCAGACAGCGTGGCGGACAGGCTATGGTTACCGACCTGTGCATCATAGCTTTGAAAGTATGCACATCTAGATGCTGTGACTGCGCAGCAAGATACGTCAGAGCCTCTCCCGCCTAGATTCGCCAGAAACGCCCGGCGGCAAATGGCTCGCGCCGGCATGTACGTTGATGGAAACCACTCCTTCCGTGCCTTGTCGATCCGCAGGGGCCACCGGGGCAGCGATATGGCCAGACTGTCAGCGTGTGTATACACCTCCCCTCCTCATAACCCCGAATAAAGGACGCGGATGAGTGGCGAGTCTGGTCCGCCGAAGGAATCTGTTTACTGCATGCACTCGGTCGTCCTGGTAGCCCGTTGAGAGATTCCCCAAGAGACTCTCCGCCTAGGAAGCAAGCATCATGATGTGAGTGTGAGAGGCGCGGAGGCGAGAACAGATTTCAGGGGCTGGGAGCCCAGAGGCCCCAACAACAGTGTTACTCTTGGCCTGGGCGTGTGGGCAAGATACAACAACAGCACGAGGCAAAGATATTCACTGAAATGCTCTCAAGATGCGATATGACCAATCAATGAGAGTCTCACTAATTCCTGGCGAAAAAGAGCCCCCATGAAGGAGTTTGTCCATGCGGTTACACAGCTAGGCACGACGCCGTAGAGGAGAGCAGATGGGGGAATAACAAAAATCCTCCATGCATAGGATTACAGCCGCGGATAAGGGGCGCAGGCTAGCCTTCCATGACGGCATCAAACGCCGTGGCGGGGAAGCCCCTGAGGGTGTATTCTCACCCTCATCTCATACGCCCTATCCAGCGACTACCTGGTGAGGTGATAACAGACATCTCGGTCACGAGGAGGCACCTGAAGGTTCATCTACGGCTACGGGAGTAGGTTTGACAAACGAGATATGGCTGTGGCGCTCGCCACCACTCCTGGATTTTGGGGTACACAAAGAAAGTGGCTGGTTTTGCTGTTTTTAGAGTTGCGGGATCCATGCCCACATGGCAGCGGCGGCTCAAGATCTTTTCCCGCGTGGTTCTCATCCTTCGAACACTTGTGTGCCCGTCCGTAGCGGTCCCTGCCCAGAGCCAGCAGCACGCACGGCGCAGGAGGCCGCATGAAGGAGCGGTCAGTCGGTTGTTGGGATATTTGCATGTTCGAACGCCCATGCGAACCCAACGCGGGGTGGCCCAGGGCCAAGGAAACAAGGAAGGTGAGAGGGAAAAAAAAAACGAGCCGCACGCCCTCACCTCTTCGCGGCTCCTTCTTCGTGGCAGCCATGGTGAGAAACAAAACAAAACCACTACAGCGGGATGGATTTAGCCCCGGCAATCATCAGCCGCATGGGACGGGCGTGGGAGAACGCTTGCTGTCAGAAACCAGGCCGCTCTGGGCGCTCGCGTGGCAAATAGCGGGAGCGCCATTCGAGGCGGGCCAAGGATGATGGGATTAGCTATTCACGGTGAGCCAAGGATGTTGTTGAGTTGAGATGAGGTTTTCGGAACCGAGGCGTGGATATGCAAAGGAGGGAGATGAGCAGCCCCAAGAGGCAAACGACGCCGCAGGATAGGCAGCAGCGCCGGACGAGATGCCGTTTAGGTAGAAGCTATCGCCGAGGCTGTCCGGCGCTGGGTAATTTAGTAAAATAGCTAGAGTGATCAGGCTGGGGGCGGGCAAGAGGCGAAAACAAAAAAAAAAAAAAAAAAAACACAAGCGACATGAGAGGCGCGGTTAAGCTTAACCAGTGGACGGGAAGGGTGTGCCCGTCGGTGGCCGGCATCTGCGTGTTCCGATCTAGAGTGCTCACAGAGAGGGAGGGGGCGAAGCGACGGATAATGGCAATCATCGGGAGCAGGAGTCGGAGGAGTAGTAGGCGTTGCAAGCATCGGAGGAACAGCCTCAAAGAGGATAGCAGCACCGGTAGGGCCATTCCATCTCCCCGGGGCAGTGAGCCCCTTCGTTTTGCGGGAGGCAGGCCGGGTACCCGGCGGACGGGCGGCTTCCGCTCGGGCATGGGCCAGGGGTTTTAGCCCCCAACCACGGCGGGCTGGCAGCCGGCTCGGTCACCATCGTTCTGCTCTCGCGCCCGAGCAGCCGTTACACCAATCCGAGCAAGTGGGACTGCCACGACAGCACCTGGGGGTAAGCAGTGGGATACGTACGCACTTTTTTGCCTGCCTCTGACCAAAACGCTGAGGCGAACATGTGAAGATCAGCATCGCCGCTTGCTGACCCCCGCAAATCAAAACAGAAACCCCCTGCCAATCACGATGTCATTTCGGATGGGGTATGTACATGCCACACACACATTCCCTGCACTGGTAGTTTTCTTCATGTCGCGGATCTGTGAGACTTGATGATGCTATTTCCAAGAGCGTCCAAGGCCCGCCAGACAATCTCTTCCTCCAGACGCGAAACATCATCCAGAAGGACACGAGCGGCGGTGATGGGCCTGGCATCATCTCTCTGGTGCTATGTTTGTTGTCTTGGCTGCGGTGCAGCAAAACGGGCCCCTTTTGGCGCTGAGATAAGCCGGCAGTCGTTCTTGGTGAGCGGCTTTCGTGTTTACTGTATTCCGCGTACCGTGTGAGGCACCACCACCTACTCAGACGACGTGGGCGCTGCCGCGAAAGGCGAGTCAGCGGGGGGCGGGCGAAACCAAAGACCGTAAGCAGCAAAATCTGGGAGACCAGAACGTTCTGGTTTTGGTGCTTGCTCGCTGTGCTGCGCCGCTTTCTCGGGCTGTGGGGTTGGGTTCATTCGACCACCGCGATCAGTGCTCTATGGCCGCAAAAGCCAGCCAGCGCATCTAAACGGGGCTGGTTTGCAATTTAGCCCAGCCCACACAAGCCACAACAACGATGTGTCCCTGGCTTAAGGGCTCCGCACAGCAAATCACTCCAATGAACCTGCCTGCTTTTCTCGCTGCTAAATATAACCACGCAAAAACGTGTCATTTCGCTCGGACGGCGGCGATGAGCCGGGAGACCAACGAGCGAAAAAAGAAGGCCTGCCTGTGCCCGGTGTGGGGTGTATGTAGTAGGCTTCGCTTGCTTGCTTACCTTGCAGGCTATCAAAGAATTCCAAGTCCCACCCGGATGCGAGGTACCCTACCGCACTGAGGAAAGAAGAAACAAAGGTCACGGGATGGATCGGAGTCTGTCCAGAAGCGAGAAAGCCCGTGTTTCCGTGCCTCGATTTGCGTGGTCGTGCCGTCGTTTCCGTGGCGTGTGTGTGTCGGCGACCTTTCCTGGTTGGGACAGGAACCCGAACGGGTTTGTTTCTCTGGACCGACACTGATTCTGGAGGCTCAAATACGGGACAGCTCCTACGCCGTATTCCGTATTCCGTCCCCCGCACCAGGACAAGGGGGAGGAGAAGAGAACAAATCTCCGGAACGCCCCTTTGGGTCTGTTTATTGGCTGGCCTTTACCTAGCCCATCTTTAATATTTGGTCAAACAAGGAACAAGGAAAGCCCGACCGATACTATTGCAACAAACAATACCTGGATTATCGTATGACAGCACAAACACTGTGCCTCTCAACCCTCGCGACTGTGTGACCCGAGGCAGGTTGCCGTCCGTCCAGTCCTGCAGCCCAGACAGCAAGCAGCAACCTTCTCTCCCTGCAACCCTCCCCCCGACACGATGAACCAACCAGGGCCCAGATCTCCCTTCCCAGAAGGACGGCTGCCCGCCGCCCGGTGACGTTTCGTAAGGCTGAGTCGGCGGAAGAACGTTACCGGATTAGGCGGAAACAGGCGAGACTGCGGCCTTTCTGTCTGGTTTATATTGCTCCTGCCGCAGGTGTGGGTTATATGCACCATACAGTAGGTGCCAACCACCCGCTGCTGCTGCCCACCACCACCCATTTTTGCCTGCTGTCGGTCTCCCCACACGACTGAAGTGCGCCCTTCCCCCAAAGCTTCGGGTTTTACTCGTGGTCTCTTTTTCCCTTGGAACCCTCAAACCCGTCGGCTAGCGCACTGAATCCCAGGTAATTCGCGTGGGCTGTGACGCATCGTAGAAAAAATTCTTGCCCAGCCCGGTCTATCCACCCTCTGGTCTCGGGGTTAGGCGTGCGCAAAGGGCGTGGTAACCCCGAACCGATGCCCGTCTATCTGCCCAGAACCATTAAACAAACCTCAAAAGCGACGGGTGATGTCGTGACCCGGAGTGACGTCAAGGTGGGCTGGACATCTGATATCCATTCCTGCCGCGTAATGGGAGCTGGGCCCCCGTCCGTCGCGTGGCTCGATAGGGCAGGCAACGGGAAGTCTCGGGCCAATCAACCAATGTTTTGATCCCTGGACCGGCCCCAATCCCCGATCGGCCGACGGGGTTTGCGAAATCCTTGGGAGTCAAAGATCCCGTGCCGGAGTTGAAGAGGAGACGCCTGACTGGCCATTGTGCGGCGCAGCAAAAACGCACACCGTATAGCTGTCCACTGCCCCTCATTGCTTTGTTTTCACCCCCTTGTGGATTAATGAGCATAATGTCAAAGCCAAGACGGAGCGGTTCGTTGTCTGTGTAAGGAGTTACGACGCCATGCGGTGAGAATATGTGATGTGACCCAAGGCACATCAGGGAGTTAGATTTCTTGATCGATTCCGGTCCTGGTTGGCCGACGGAGTTGCAGGCCCAGGCCGATAAGTTGGGCTGGGCCGGGTTTTGCAAGCAGCAAATAATCGGAAATGAAAAGATTGCAGCCGTATCTCGTCTTGGGGCCAGTGAAAGTCATGGAGGATCTACGTAAGCCGGGAGTGGCGCTGCCGTCGCGGATAGCCTGCCGTTCGAGAGTGAGAGAGAGGTACATAGATGTCTGTCAGAGAGGGAGCCCCTTATCCGACAGACATGCATGGGACGGCCAAACCTTGTCACACGTAGAGAGCCTTTTTTCAGCTCGAGGGTGGGTGAGGCAGATGGAGACGTAAAGGGACACTGCATTCGTGGGGGCCGAAGGGTGGCCCGAGGTGAGAGTACAGGTGGGTATTTGAGGTTACACAAAGCCAGATGGCGGCGGTACCGCGACGCCGTAACAGCTGCTAGCCCTCCCATGCTGCAAGCCCTGCTAAGGCGGTACGCCCAAATCGACCCCTCCCGTCAGCCAGCCGGCGGTGTGAATCGAATCGAGCGAAACCAACAGCGACGAGAAGCCCGATCGAGAGGGAGCGGAGAAATTCGCTTGTTTCTGCTTGTTTGGTGGGGTAACCGACGCGGCTCGACATTGGGACAGCGCAACCGTATCATTCTTGAATGCAGGTGCTGTGCACCCCGAGAGGTCGCCCCGCTCTTGTCCTTTTTTTTTTTTTTTTTTTTCCTTTTTGGTGGTGGGTTCCAGGCAACCCCGCGCGCCCGCCGTCCCCAGTAAAAGAATACACCTCGGACTTGGGCCAGTAAAATGGTCCAGGAAAGATTCCAGGGTTTGGTCATTTGCGAGTTGCGAAACCTGGCGGGCTCGCATCAAATGGAGACTTTCACAGCGGGACTTGCAGTCTCCTATTTCTGTCGTACATTTTGCCGGCGACAGCGAAGGCTACCACACTCCTCAAAGTAACCAAACGCCCGCCGCAGACGCGCATTCAAAGATTGCTGCCGCTGTTTGTGTGCGACGATGAGTTTGTCTGGGAAATCAAATTACAACTCCCCTGTCTGGCCAGCCCACCTATCAACCGGCTGTCATCTTCCACCACCCATCTACCCACACTCAACACGCGTCGGATCAACACCACCTTCGCTTCTGCAATGGCACTTTGGACCATTAAGCGCCGCAGGATTAAACGCTCAAAGGATTTGATTTAAGAGACGCGCGAATTATCGAGCGGACCATAAGGCAACCACTCGGGATGACTGCATGCATGCCCTCTGGGAGTGCCCTTGAAGGATGCATCTGGCATATGCCGAAAGTCTTAGCTCGCTAGCACCAACCGTCTTCTTCTCATCTAGCTACCCAACCCGGGGCTGCTGATACAGACAGCTGTCGACATACCTACCGTGTTGGGGCAGATAAGATACCACAGAGTAATCGAAGATGCTGCTGTCAGCTGCGAGTGAGGGCAGCTTCGGACTGTAGAGCGCCCAGAATCCGAGCGTGTAACTGTCATGCGATAGATAAGTTGCCGCAAACGGCCACAATTTGGTGGTGACTCTCTCAGCTCCTGGCAGCAATTTTCCTCAACTTGAGGCTTTTATGCCTTATTGCAAGGTCCTGAGCACTCCGGCAGGAAATTCGTTTCCCGCGTGGGTTTCACAATCACAGGTGCCTGGGCTATCTCACCCTCTGTCAGCGGAGACAGGCGGGACTCTCAAGCCCTTCTCGTGGGGTGTCTGGTTTCCGAAAGGGGCAACTCGCCGTTCGGGTGGGGATTACAGAGAGTGGAATCTCGAGCGGGAGGGCAAGAACACACGAGTATGGGGCTCCCCGGCTTGCCGTCCAAAGGCTCGTCCGGACGGGAAAAGGAGGAGAGTCAGAACAACCTAGTCAACGGAACATGACAAGAACCGTTTTCCCGGACGAGGACCCGCTAATCGGACGGTTCAAACTCGAACCAGGTCCACGGTGCCGGGTAGCAGAACGTTCTCTGGAGGAACCTCCGGGTTGGCAAGCCTTGTGCGTCCGGAACTTGGAGTATCCGGGCGTTAGAAGGACAGGCAAGAAAAGAAGAGAGCAAAAAAGAAAACCTTCACCTCGACGTCCCAATCGGAAGAATTCAACATGCCAAAGGGCGCCCCGCTGTGACCGACCAGGGGGTGGTGTGCGCCACCTGGTCTGGTTCTGCGGAGTCCCCTTGCAGTGGGCCGACGGGTGCTTCCCTTGGTTGGAAACGACCGTGTTGCCAGCCAGTCCAGTTCCATTCCCGGACTGGCGGCCCTGCTTCTGCACCGTGCGAAGGGCAGTGGAGCCGAAGCTTCCATGAGGCCAGTCAAAAAAGATTGCGGAGTTCGGCCGCATGGCAGCACAGGGTCGTGGAAGAAGCGAATGGAGGGCAGCGGCGAGCTTGTTCAAACTGCAACACCACCACACCTCCCCCACCACTGTCGAAGGCAGGCTTCATTGGGCTGGCTCTCTGCATGAGGGTTTTTTTTTTCTTTTTCTTTTTTTTGTGCGGGATATCTGTCAGAGTGACATAGTCAAACCCCGGTATGTCCGCCGCAAGGGAGAGCTGACGGGTTCCACATCGGATTTCGCCCAACGCCAGGTGTGGTCCGTTGGCGTGGTCTTCCCGTCGCCGGAGGCCACGGATCGCGGCTAGATAAAAGACGGGCTACGCTTGCGATTGGCCAGAATAGGCGCCAGCAAAAAACGATAGTCTCATCAGCAGCCCATACGATGCGCGGCACGTTTACCGTTCGCGAGAGAGCCTGCAGAGCTAGGTAGGTGGGTTGGGAGGGGTGCGGGCCAACTGGGAAGACAAACCGTCTCGCATTGCCGGCCCAACATGGGGAGAGGGGGAAGATCGACCTCCCCGAAAGGGAAACCTGGACGAGTTTCTAATGAGAGCTAGCTGCCCAAAGACCGGTGACAAGGGCAAGCTCCTCGAGGCGACGTTACAATCATCCCGCCACCCTCATCTTTGATGAACGGCTAGCCGTCCATCCTACCTACCTACCTATCCCGATGACCTCCTCGTTCGCGCGAACATGAACAGGAGGGAGGGGGCGCGCCCCTTGTGTGACCGCGTCTAGTCGCGTTCTGGGTTTCCGACCCACCCCTTTTCTGATCTTTCGACCCCTTGCTCGCACTCACACACACACACTCTCTCTCTCTCACCTTTGCCGTGGCGACGCTCGCTGCGGAGATCTCGCCCAGGCAACAGCGAAAAAGGGAGTCCGAGCCGGGAACTGGGGAAACAAAGGTTCTCTCTCGGTTTGCTGTGCCGCACCACGGGCGAGTGATGAGTGGTCAGTTCGGTCGGTCGGTCGGTCGGTCGACCGGGTGCCGGCCAAAACACGTTTTTTCTTTCCGATCGCAATTTTCTCCTCGATAAGATGCTGCGAGGTCCTTTTCATTTCCCGTCCCTTTTGGCCAAGCCCCAAACAACCCATTCGCTTGACGACGGCTCAGCAGCCTCGTCGCCAAAAGGTCCGCATTGCAAGCATCGGCCGCGGCCCTCGCGAATGTTCCAATGTCGGCAAAAGATTAGTAGACATCTAGAAATAGCAACATGCTCGCAAAGCGAGGACAGGGAGGGAACGTGGCCTTGCGTGGAGCAGAGAGCCCTTCCGCCCAAGGATAGGTGAGGCGAGGCGAAGGAAGAATCAGGTTTGCCATCGCGCTGGGGAAAAAGTCCGTGACGTAAACGGACTTTTTCTCCACCCCCAACCCGCCCGACCGACTCCAGCTCCAGCTCAGCTTTTGAAGCCGACTAGATATGGGTGCATTCGCTGCGGGCCCGCGGGAAGAACGTGACATTCCCGGCCTGGCTGTGGTGTGCGTGCAGCCCCTAACATGGACGTGCCCGGATCTGGAAATTCGTAAAGATGTGCAAGGTTCCTGGGCGGCGTGATTAAGAGAGAGAGAAAAGAGAGCATAGGGAAGACGTATCAATAGTTCAAACAGGAAGCTCAATAAAAGTGACGTTGTTGTTGCCAGGCAGAGAAAGCACGGCAGCCGGACAGAAACAACCCGGTTCTGCCGCCACCATCGTATCTCCCAATCCTCCCGCTCCGGGCGGCGGCCCTCGCCGGACACACATGGCGCACTCACGCCCTTGGACGGCAAGATGGACCCGAAAGATAGCGGCGCCAAGTACACCATGCTAGGGTTCATTGATGACCGGGTCATCCATGGATGGCGAGGGCCATCAACGAATTTTGGCCGCAAATTTGCTAGGAAGGAGCGTGGTTGGGAAAGTGGGCTTGGACTTGGGCCTAGTGGTGGGTGTGCCGAGTGGCCCTGGCGGCTTTCTTTTTTCCCTTATTTCTCCCGTGCCTGGGCCAGCCCTGGAGCCCCGGCCGCCCTAATCAGAGCCGGAAACGCGCCAGCTCGTCACCAGCGACCAGCATTGAGCGCCTTCATTTGAAGGAAGCACTCGCTCCCGGCGTCCCCGGGCGAATATCACGCGTTACGGCGCTCCCGCGGGCCACTGGTCAAACAAGGGAAATCTTCGAGAAGTTGCTGTTGGTTCCACAACGAAAGGGGTCCGGACGCCCGTGCATGCTTCACTTTCACTCCTAGGAACTTTTTCTTCTTTTCTTCTTTCCCTCGTCGCTTGGGCTTGGCGCCCTCAACTGTGGTGCTTACCTGCCGGAATGACATGGAGCACAATCTCAAATCTGAGGTGGCAGGCAGGGGGGCGGGTTGCTACTGTACCGTGGGTAATATCGGATGACTGCTATAATAACATAACAACGATTACATAGGTGTATAATTTGGGCCATAATTATGAGGCAATGACAAGAGAACACGCCCGGGTCCCGAAAGCCAGGTCCCCGACTCATTTCACACGAACCACATGGGAACCCCGCCCCTATGGATGGGTGCGCCGCACCATCGACATTGGCAGGCGTAGGGTGCAAATGAGTGCAATGCAATGCGGGCAGAGATGTCGAACCTGGGTAACGATCGTCCTCTCTCATGATTTAGTCTCTCATGATTTAGACATATGAAAAGAAAAAAAAAAAAATTTAATAAAAAATAAAGCGAAACACGCAAAGTACAGTCAGGCCCGAGAAAAGGTTAAAAAGCAACACAAAATAGCCCATCACATCATACCCGACGTCACGGCAGGCAGGGGCTGACGGGGTTGGCTGACGGGTTTAGGCCACTCGGCCTTCGACTTTGAGGCCCAGCTTTTTGTGCAGGGCTGGAACGGCGTGCTCGGCGAAAAGAAGCACGTCCGGGGCTAACACCAGCTCTCTTTTCCCGGGGCCGACCAATCATGGTCGAGAGAGGCGCGGCTGGCCTTTTTTGTGGAGGTTTACTACGATACCTTTTGCTGCCAAAAATGTCCATCTTCTGTGACACAACAACGAGGCCGGAAACAACAAGCAAAGAAAGGCCAGCACCGCCTCCCTGCAGCCGAGAATGAAACCTGGCCTGCTGCGTCCCTGCTTAGGTAAACCGGTCAAGAGGCGAGTTTGGTGCTGTGCTGGCTGAGCTTATTGGACGCGCCCAGGATGACGGCCAAATCTCCCGGGCCACTGCTATTTCGCGCTCGCTTCTGGCTTCCCCAACAGGCGCGCGGGGTGAGCAGGGGGGTTGGCTGGTATTGGACGACGCGAGGAAGAGGGTGTCGAGCGTAGGTACTTCATACCAGGCACCTACAGTAGTAGGGTGGAGAGAACTCAGAACGGTTTTTCTCCTTGCATGAAAATCTCGAGGCAGTGCTCATCACGCCCTAGACTGCTACGTCAAGCCAAGGGGAAGAAAATCGTGACGGGTCAAAAAGAGGGCAAATGGAAGACCGATGGTGGCATGTACGATGGTGGATGTTTGTTTTTGGTGATGGGGAGGGGGCGCCATGCTTTCCACCCCTTCCCCTCGGAGGTCACTCCGCTCCGAATCACAGCGAGATCGCCGTCGAGCTTTCCCAGCCCCATCGGGCTGGCGGGCGGGCGGCTATTCATCCAGTCGCAACTGTTGTGGCGTTCGCAAAGCCACCCACGACGCATGCATTCAGTGAGGGGTAAAATAATCAAAAAAAGAAGATAGGAAATAGAAAACACACACAAAAAACAAAAATGCCTAGCGCGTCCGGGTGAGCCTTGTGCATAGTAACAGTACAGCCGTAGTGTACCAAAGACCAGGCAAGGTACATGGATGCATGTATGTAGGGTAGGTAGGCTTCTGCGGCCGCTTTCCAAGGCCGCCAGGAACGGGATTGACGGCGGGACCTCGAGCCTAAGCCTCAGCTGGTACCCGCCGGTGCAGCAAAAAACGCATCCAGAATGCTACATGGCGGGGGATAGAGGGCTAGCCCCGACGCCTTGACACTCCAGGACAAGGTTCTCGCTGTGTGATGGGGGACGGAGTTGCATGTTGTTAATATTCGAAGACTATTTCCAGAAACTTGTTGTCGTCCGTGTGGTGCTGCTTTCTTGCGTCCATGCTCTGCTCGGCTGCATGGGACAGCCCGCGAGGGTTTCGGACAAAAAAGAGATGAGAGAGCGGTCCTGCCACTTTACTATGGCTGCGGGCCGGCCGGGGGGTGCTCTGGACTGGCCTGGACCTGGTCGGATGGTAGGTCGTTGGTACAAGGACGACACAAGCAACGGTGCAGTTCGGCAAGGAGATGCCATGCTGCCCATGTCTGTCGCTCGACGCGTGAGATGATGGCCACTGATCGACCGTGTTTTCTACTGCTTTCCTCCGCGACCTTCGGCTGCCACGCTCGTCAACTGGACCAAGCAAAAAGGGTTTGCCACTGAATCAAGGAGGACATGTCGGCAGTGCTAACCTAACCAGGAGAGGACTAGGCCTCCCTGGGGCACCTCACCTCACCCCTCCATGGACAGGGATGACGATCCTTCATGGGTTCTGGTAAATCACCGTCTTCGAGACTTCCACGGGCCCCCGTCAACGCTTGGAGCAAAAGACGTAGGTGCCCACAGCGCTGGCCTTCAGCGTTGAAACCCCCGCTCTTTCTACCCATCTGTACCTACCACGGTGCGCCACCAGATCTTGACCTTGGGCAATGAACGAAGGAGCTGCCAGCCATCGTCGTCGGGTAAACGCACTGCTTCATTGACGTCAAAACGCCCTGCTGGGCGTATTCCCCCGAGGAAAAATAACCGGCCCAAGGCGTCGGCTGAAGATCTGGTGCAGTCCGTTCGCTTCCATGGCCGCTGCGTGTGGAAGGGGAACTGACAGCAAAGTGATCCATGCATTATCGCTGCAACGTGCTAGCCGTCGAAAGATGGAATGAAAGAAAAAAAAAGGTCGGCTGCTCGCCGTTGTGGATCTATCCCCCAGGGAAAATCTCTCCAGTGATCACCATGCACACCCACAACGTTTAAAAAGCACGAGTCGCTTGCCGCCATCCCACCCACCACCACCCAGCACCGGGCGGGCGCCGACCTGTACTGTATCCTCTTTGGATGGCACAACGACGGTGATCTCGTGCTGGACGGACGCGGCAGAGGGCTGGAACGCTGGCAGTGAAGTGAAGGCGAGCGTGCGCCGGCTGGGATCTGGTGGCCCTGCCGTCTGTAACTGCCTGGGCTCAGGCGGGCAGGTGCTGGGCTGCAGCGCACTGCTCTGCACCGTACCGTGAATGAAACCTGACAGTTTCCCCGGTCGAGGGTCCCATTTGCTGGTGGCCTTTACGCCGGGGCCCCACCCTGCCCGCAGCCACAGAGCGAGCACAGTGATTCGTCCCGCCACGCAGGGGGTGGGGACCAGTTTGTTCCGTCAGAAATTACTGTTCCCAAGCGCAGAGTCGCACCAGGCCTAGCGCCGTCCGCCAGACCACACTTTTTTCGCTCTCAATCTTTTTTTTTTTTGATTTCGTCGTCCAAACTTCCTCTGGCAACCATCGATCCGATGCATGCCCTTCTGGCCACCAACTGCCCATTGCACACCGGGAAAGGTCAAATGGAAACAAAACAAATTTGGCTGCTGCCACATAAGCCGCGCACCGGTGTTCCAAATGGCTAAGGGTGGTTTTGACATTCTGGCAGGGGGGACCTTCTCTCTGTGCTCTTTGTTGATTCCTAACCTAAGCTGATGGTCAAACGGCCTGGGCCCAGCACGGTGGCCGGGCACCAGCCAGTATTACTACGACCGTCTTCTCGGGCTTTGCCTGCCTGGCCCAGTGCCGGGCTCGCGTTTTCCCCAGACTCTAACGGCAACGAACGGCCAGCGCAGCCAGAGAGTTAGTTGCCAGTGGTGTTGTGCTGTAGTAAGAGGACCTACCGCCATCTCACAGCCGCCCCGAGTAAACTTGTGCGGGACCGGCTGGCTGGCTGGGCTTGCTGTGCCCGCGCCACGCCACGGGCCCTTTGCGCCGACCCCAACCCTGGCTCCTGGCTTTTGCAGCACGACGGCACGCACCCTGACGGTTCAAAGAACGCTGCTGCTCACTCGCTCGCCCAGGATGGAATGGGACCGTTGACCTGGGCATGCACACGCCCCATCATCCTTGCCGCCTGGGGATGGTGGAGGCGTGTGGTTAGGAAACACAAGTCCCATTCCCACACCCTTACCATCGTCGCTCAGCTCACGCCCTCCCCCCCAGCACCTAGCCCACACCCCTGCTCGATTTTCTCTGAGTCTCACACCCCGTCATACTCCCGTCCCACCCTGGAAGACCGGGGGCCTTTTAGGTGTATCTCTTCCCACCGCCTGGGGTATGCACCACTGTATCAAGGTACGTCGGTACCTGCCTGTCCAGCTAGGCCCCGATCTCCATCCGGGACGTTTTTCTCTGTAGTGATAAAACCCTGCCTGGCCCATCTTCAACAGACCCTCCTCTCCCTTTGAGGCTGAGAAACTTCCAAGTCTCACCCCCTTTTACTGTCCTCACCAGCTACCAGCTCCCTTGCTCTCCATATTTACCCACGTCCGTTGTTGGCGCCTGCATAACCGGCCTTGTTGATATATACCTCGAGTCCCGCCTCGACCTCCCCTCACGCTTCCCCTCCTGTGGGTGACTTGCCTGGATCTTGGTAACTACAAAGCAGCATCAGCGTCTTGCATCGCCTCCGCCTTCCTCATACTACGCACTCCACGCCAGCTTCAGCATAACATCTCTGTGCTTTCTTATATCCGCCACATCCCGAATCAGAGACAGCCGGCAGCAGCGCCGGTGTCCGATCGTCTTGAACTCAGCTTGCCCGGATAAAAAACAAAACAAAAACCACCTTGCACCCGTATGTGCCATCGGTCTGTTCCATCACCGAGCAGCTCCATATTTCTTTTGTCCCCTTCACACACACACCATGGATTCCCTCCACTCTTCTTCAGATAGCCCCTTCGAGGACTCTCGCTCACTCACGCCTAGATCCCGAGCAAGCAGCGGCGTGTCTTCGACCCAGAGCCTCTTCAACGACCTGCAACTCGCGGCGTCTTCACCTGGTTCCTCACTTGAGCCGAACCTGTCGACGCTATCACGGAGACTAGCAGCCCGCTCACCATACCTTAACCCTGTGGCAGCCCCGCAGAGTCTCGTGCCGAACTCGGTGTCCCAGTCGACGCCCTCGGCCTTTCCGCAGCTGTCCGAGGACCTTTTGAGCGCTGCCTGGTTCAACGTCGACACGACGACATCATCAACGCAAGACGCTCCACTGCTGAGGGTAGATGCAGTAGAGGACTGCTCTCACAGCCGTACAGCCTCTTCTTCTATACCCCCACAGTCCGCTAGCATGAGGTGAGTTTTTTTTTCTTCCCAGCACCACGCGTCACTCGCATGTCAGCTACTAACAAACTTTGAAAGTGCCGTCGCCACATTACAGTTTGACCCTGTGTTCAGCATGGGAAACAGGTCGTCCTACGGCTGGCCTGGTAAGTTTCCTGACCCCGCAGTCCGACCACCGGCCCAGGCGGGTTTTTTTGCTAACGGTGCCTTTTTGCAGTTCTCGACTCTGGAAACAACAACAGTCTCCTAGGTCACGACTTGAGCTCGTATGGATCCGAGGCCAGCCTTACCCCTCCCAGCGGACCCAGCTCAGTAACGGCCAGCCCTCCGCGGAACATGTCGGCAGAGCAGCGCGAGCTCAGGCGACAGAGGGATCAGGCCCGCCGCGACACCAAGAAGGCGGTCCGTATCCGAAGGGCAACCGGCAGCAGCTACGGAGGCTCGCCGCCTGTCACCATGGCCGACATGGCCTCGCCCACTAGCCTTCCTGTCTACACCACTGGCCCGACCCAGATCTCTCTCCTGACCGAGCCGACGAACCTGGCTTCTACCTCGTCTTACAGCATGCCGACTTACGCTACTTCACTGCCCACGGACCCGCAGACTCAGCCCCTGTTCTCGGCGCCTTACCAGCCGCACGCCGCCTCCTACCTGGGAGAGTACCAGCCCGCGTACACGACGACGCCACCGAGTCTGCCTTCGCAATACGGGTTAGATGACCCCTTTCAGCTCCCGGACGATTTCTCACAAGCCAGCCTGCTAACTCTTTCCAACAGTCGCACTGCCATCCCGCACGACCAGCAAAGCATGATGTACTCGGCGATGCCCGTCCTGGGTGGCGGCCCAGGGGGCATGGCGCCGCCAGCGCCTTCCTCAGCCTCCTCGCCGCCCCACAGCCACCACGAGGCGAGCGGCAACGTGAGGGTCGTCGGCGGCCGGCCCAAGCCGCAATGCTGGGAGCACGGATGCAACGGACGCCAGTTCTCCACCTTCAGCAACCTTTTGAGGCACCAGCGCGAGAAGTCTGGCCAGGCGGCCAAGGCGGTCTGCCCCAACTGCGGCGCAGAGTTCACCAGGACCACGGCGAGGAACGGACACCTCCAACACGACAAATGCAAACAGCGCCGCAGCACATGATGGAAACCGACGAGGAAAATAAAAACGAAAAAGAAAAAAAAGAGACAAAAAACAGAGTGAGAGAAAGAGAACGGAGATACCAAAGAGCTTGGACGATTTTTTGACACCATTCGATTCCTATACCCACTTCACATACCCCGCGCTCTTTGGAAGGACGCGTCGACTTTTGCCCTTTTTGGGCTTTCCACATCAAGGCTCGAAAATTTTGGCTTGGAAACCTTGTGGTGGAGAATTCCCAAGGAACGACAGGATATGAGGCGTTATTTTTTTCTTTTGGTGTTTTTCTGGATTGGATTTTTTTTTTGGCTTGCTTCTTTTCTTGCTTTTTTTTTCCCCCTCGTGAGAAAAAGACGCTGACGCTAGGGAAAGGGGGTTGGGTATTCTTTGGGAGGTGATACCAACGAACGGAAGGTTCAGTACATATTTCTTTTTCTTGATATTTTGAAGCGGCTTTCTATTTTCACTCCTCCTGTCCTCTTCTTTCCTCTTTTTCTTTTCTGCTTGTATCATTCTAAATCCTCCGCTCTCGCTTCCGGTTGGATAACTGTTGATACATTTGAGCAAGTGTACCTCTTTGTTCTCTTCCACTGTAGAAGAGCTACATGGGCTGCTCTTTTTCCGGATATTCTACTCACTAGACTTATCGCGCCATAGCTCGCATTTACTCAAAATTTCCCAGGTATCTAGATTTTAGGAAAGAAATTGCCGTGTTGCCACGAATGAAACCCTGCATGATCGTGCCCATGTTTTGAACCGGCGAGCGAGCGATATGCGGTTGCCTAGAAAGACAGGGGTTTGCACGCTATTACATTTTCCTGCTGGCAAGCAAAGTCCGACACGCGCGTTCCGAGCGCAGCAGACTGACTGCTTTGCTTGGCGCGATCATCGCCGTCTGAAGTTCTATTCCTCGTCCTTTTTTTTTTTTTCCCCGTGCATAAACCGGAATGTCGCATCCCGGAAGCGCGAGTGTTGCTAAGCGCAGACGCCACAAGCCGCCGCGGCCGCTGGTATTACTGCGCATAACCTGCCCAAAACTTGGAAAGCTAAGCTACGTAGGTACCTACAAAGCTCCGCCCTCTTACTGTGCTCTGGCCGCTGACATCTAGGCCAGGCCGAAACAATGGCGATCGGACGGAAAGATACCGAATGGGTGACATTTTCTTTTACGGGATTCTGCTTGGGTATTTCTCCATAGCGGAGGGGTGTGGTTTGTGGAAAAAGCCACGCGCACACATACGCTCACCGAAACCGAAGCTCAGGCGATTTTGATGTGTGCGCATTCGTATCTACATCTACGGGCGGGGCAATATTGAAAGAGGTTTCCCTGGGATAGGGCCATGGTAAGGGCCACTCGTACTCTTGATGGATGGGGCCGGCTGAGCTTGCCGGACGTAATTCCCACCACGATAGCGGGGGACGGACGGACACCCTTTTCGCGGAAGTCGACGATGGAACCCTTGGTCGACGCCCTGCCTGCCTGCCTGCCTGCCTGCTGAGCTGGGGCTCGGGTTGGGTTCGTGTCGTCTCCACCGTCCATTCCAGGGCCGGGTAACCCTGGATTTACACGAGCCGAACGAGCCCAGGGAAACGAGACGATAAACCGACGTGACATGAGATGAAAGACGCAGTCAGGCAAGAAAGCAAAGAAGAAGAAGAAAAAAAAAAAGAGCAGTTAGGTGCGGTACTTAGCTGCAGTTCTGGGCCTAGCGCACGAGTCGTCTAGTCCAATTTCGGAAGCGTATGGGACCAAGACCAGCCGCACAACACAACCTCACCGCTAGCCCGCTAGCCCAACGGACAGATGAGGACACAGCCCCGCCAGCAGAAGCATAAAAATAGAAACCGGGTCGAGCTAGCCTAAGACTAGGCCAGCACTAGCACGGAGTGGGGAACGCGTGGAATTTTGTATGACTTTCTCCACAGGTGGTGACATCAATCTTCCATCTTTTTTTCCCTTAACCCCTTTGGGGGAATGCGTGGACATTTTTCTTCATTTCGTTGAGATGGTGATTCGACGAAAGGGAAAAAGAACGGGGTAAGCTACCGGAAATGCAAAAGACAAAACCGGTCCCCCGGCCGTTTGATGCTTTTCCATCCCCTGGTTTTCTTGTCGGGCACATCTACCCGAGCAAGCAGCCATCAACCTAGTTCGCGGCTGTGGCTGTGCTACGACGGGCAGCAAGATTGTCTGCTTTTTTTGAAGTTGCGGCTGACTGACCGACGGACCGACTTATTGCGGGAGCCGAGAATCCTAGTGGACGATAATTTTGACAACAGAGAAGAGAAGAGAAGCCGGCCGGCTTTCGAGCCACTAGAGAGGAGATCGTCCCGCCGTTCATTCGTGCTGCGCCGCGTCAATCGGCGGGGGGGTGTGCGTTTACGATCAATGTGATTGATGTGCCCACCAGAAGAGAAGCGAATAGGCTACAGAACCCGGGGCAGGCTGAGAATAGATATGCTGGGAAATGACAAGACAGGACGGAAAGAGAAAAAAAAAAAAACGCCTTGATCGCGGCTGGGGAAAAAAACACTGCCCAGCTGGGGGTGTGTGTGCTTGTTGGAGGCCGAAAAGAAAAGAAGAACCCAGCCTGGGAGCCTCCTGCTATGCTGTCACGGATGAAAGCCCTGACCGAGCCAGTGGGTTTTTATTTGGGGGCTGCATGAACGAACGTTGTCGCAAAAGCCCGGGCAAGCATCAAGAACACCAACAGGCAGAATGCGTGGATTAGGTAAGCTCATGATGTTTGAATCAACGACGTCGACGGTACCGAGCCCCGCACTGCATCTGCATCTACGTTGCGTATTTATTTGCACTGCGCATTTGCAGATAAAGACGGTAAAGTTGGGGCTGTTCGTGTCTTTCACATTCCCAGCAACAACCCAGAACAAGAGAGGCTGACACGAAGTTATTTCTAGCACCAAATGTGGATAGCACGCACACGTTTGCTTTTTTGGTGGCTGACAGAACCCGACTTAGCGCGGGGGTCTAAAGCAGCAAAGTCCCCGCGTGCAACAGCAGCAGCAAGCAGCATCACCAGCATTCGAATCGGCCGGTGCCAGCAGTCAGGCGCCATGCATGCAGCAGCCAGCCCCCGGTTTCCCGCAGCAGCAGACAAGGCCACCACACCCCCCTCCGTTTTTGTTGGCGTTTTGCAGCGAATCTCTTAAACCCGCACGCAGTGGACTCTGCTGATATGCTGTGTCTCCGCTGTTGGTTGGACAGGCGGCCTAATTTAGGTCCGATTGGTGTCGCCAACGTGCTGTGCTGTTTCTATTTTCCGTCTGGTTAATTTCCCTTTTCTGTCTGGCCTATTTTTTTCTTCATTTTTTTTTTTTCTCCATCTCTTCCCAATCCCAAGCCGCTAGGTCGATACACAATTCCGTGGTGCGCAAACTTGGCGCACGGGAAGGAGTGCGGTGGCTTAACTTGCCCAGCTAGGGTTTGGCTGCAGATCTTTACGGCACGTAGCCCCGATGCCCAGCATCAGCAAAACCCAGCCTCACCGGGACTGCAACCCTCTTCTGGCAGGTTCGTCCAATCAGGAACCCGGCATCGCGGAGAGTGAGGAGGGTGGCATGGTGTTTCAAGTTCTGCAGCAATGCAATGGTGTGGTGGTGGCTCGTGCCGCTCAGCTTTGATCCTTTCGCTATTTTATTTTATCTTATTTACCTGCGACTTTTTATTTTATTTTGCTGCGTCTGTGTTGTTTGTTATGTGAAGCGTGTTTATTTTGCATCGCATAACGCTAAATTAGGCTTGTGCCATCATCGGACAAGTCAAGATTCAAATCGTCAGCCTTCATATTCTTCCCCCTCGCGGTCCCACATGGGCCTGCAAAGCACGCACACACGCACGCACCGCACTGAAGTGTTGCTGCCCGCTCGGCCCCTTCAGCCCTCAGCCCCGATGCTGGGATGGCGCGGGCTCTTGCAAGATAGGGGAAGAAGGAAAGAAGGAAAAGAAGAAAAGAACTTTGTCCGCGGGTTCGAAGCCAGTGCGTGCGGCGGGGACTCGGCGCTATAACGGTGCGGGAAATCATGGAGCGGGAGATGTCTCGACCAGGCGCTCTAGCGGCAGACCAGTGGCCGTCCTAGCTTTTATCTGGATCGACCTGCATATCGTCAGATTTCCCTTGGGATTACCGGCAATCCCGCAGACGTCTGCATTTGTCATGCCCGCCACCGGTTCGGGCATGGTCTCGTAACATGGCTCCGTAGTCGCTGCTCGCGGCGACCTGGCTAGTCTGCGACTCTACGAACAGATAGCGATGATGGCCATGTTTGGGAACGGCAATGCATTTCGTCTTCGGACTGCGGTCTGTCTATGATATTGCACAACGCCGACGTCACGGGTTCTGCTATGATGACATGTTGTGCATCAAACAGCTAATTTTTGCAGTTATACTCCAAAAAGTGGTGCCTAGTATAGCACATACCACAGGGCTGTCACTCAGCCCCGATTACTACGGCGTATGTGGCCAAATAGCTGTACATTATGTCCATGCCCTTGCATGCGGCGGCCGGCCGCACAACGGCCTTGTAGTCAGATGGCAGAGTCCGAACGGGCTCGGCTCACCAGGCAAGCCACCGAACGACAGCCAGCATTCTCCCGCCCCCAGTAAGCACCTTGTCTCGACCCTATCATCAGACAGAGAATGGGAGGCAGAGAAAAGCCATTTTTGGGTACCGGCCAAGCATCTGTTGCACCAGCCTAACGAACGCCCCCGTGTCAGCTCCGCGGGTGCGGCTGGGGCTGCGGACCCCCAGAGGTTGCGGTTGCCTCCTCTGTCCGGTTCGTAGTCGACCCTCGTACCTGGGTAGCTAAGGTAAGTACCTACCTACCTACCCATCTGCCGAGCTGCCTCGGCGTTGGACGGAGACTTCGCCATGGCTGATGCTTGCATTCGTCACTGCTACATCACCGCCCCGGCGCCAAAAGAGCTGTGCAGAGCGACAGCGGCATGTGCGGGTGTGGAGTCCGCACGCTCTATCCACTGGCTGTTGTCTCAAGACTCTGCCACCTGCCCTGCATGGCTTCTATTTTCGTTACTTTCGTTACTTTCGTTGATATGAGGAGGGGCGTATCTCGTGAATCATACATACAGGTCATCGTCGACACATTCGTCTTGGCCCTCCCTCCTCAGCCACAGCATAGGTGGTGCTCACTCCTTCCTTGTTACCCCGCCAGCCAGGCACCGGTGCCGGCCTCGCAGCAAGCTCACAGGCGTCTCTATCTGAAGAATGCCATAGCCACCCACCGTGGCAGGGCGTGGAGCATCTGACTACAGAACCACTTCATGTACACTAAAGTGATGCTCGCTATCGAGCACGTTTCACCTTTTTTTGGTAGAGTGGGCGGGGGGGTGCGTGAGTGAGCACATGTCCTCGCCACTGGTCATCGCCCGTCACCCTCTTCTACCATGAATGGATGGCTGGAGGTGGCAGGACAAAGAGTTGGGGAGGGGACAACACCATACTCCAAAGCCCAGTTCCGGGCCCTGTCCTGTGCCCCAAGACTCCAGACGAAGCATCTTGCCGGGTTGTCGCACAGCATAGACCCTGCTAGGCTCCATGTATCCGTCATCCTCGTCGCCGGATAAGAAGGGGTGGAAGAAAAGCAGGGAATAGGGGCTTATCGGCAACGTGTAGGTGGAACCCGCAACCACCATCCTTCCCGCCAGTCCTGGCTAGTATGGCGGACTGGCTCCGCCTCCCTCTCTGAGCCGGGCGCGGACAAGACTCCGACACGCAAGGAAAAAGCTGTGCCGCCATGCGAGTGCACACCCACGCGCGCGTACGCCGCTCAAAACCCGCAGTTCTTGACAAATAATGTCGCATTCGAAACGGCGGGTGCGCGCGTGTCAGTATACCGCTTCTCCACCCTCTTTATTGCTCCTTTGCCTGCTTTTATCCCCGTAGTGGCGGGCGGGAGGGTCGGCGGCCAAGCCGATCCCCCTCACTTCGACTCTGTGCCACCCTGTTCAGCCCAGACGGACACATGTTTCTTCTAGGCATGATCATGCTTGAGAACTGACAGACAGGCATGGGCGACTGCTTGGTTGCGGCGAGGCCCGTCTGGGAGTTGGGCGACGACGCTCAGGTGCTGGTCGACCTCGAAGGCCCCGAGGAATCCCGCTGGCTCGGCCCGCGGTAGAAGGACCTCGCCCAACCCCTGGAAGACAGACACCGACAGGGGAAGGTCTAGCCGCCGGCTAATGCCTCCTAATGGTGCTGCTCATGCCATGATACGTCCCTTCCCCTCCAGCTGTCCCGCTCACCGTTTTCCAGCAGCCGACAAACAAAACGGAGGCACTGCTCGGCACATGATCCAGGGGGTTCTTTCGCTGTCTCTTTCGGGACGGAGATGCGAACGGTGTAAGTACAGCCCAGATGTTAGCCGCACGCCCCTCTATGCATGGGACTCGAAGATGGGAGAGAAAAAGAGCCGTCCCGGAAAGCCGACTGGCCCGCTTCTGCTTGTCTATAGATAGGCTCGGCGGTGGCAACTCCACCACAGGCATGCGTGACTGCCAATATGGCGGCTGTCGGCGGGCTCACCAATGGCCGTCGACCAACCGGCGCCAATTCTGCATTGGAACGCCTGCCGCCTGCATGCTGGCGGCAGCTGGTGCTGTGTATGGCGACGCCATGGCAGCATCGCGGGTGTGCGGCAGTCTTCTGTCCATCTGCCGTGGGTGGGTATGCGTTTGCAGCAGCCAGTGCGGGAGGAAGCCAGCTCGGCGCACGCCTTTCCCATGTTTGGCGAGCTATAGCCGGCCTAGTGGTTAGTGTTGGTGGTTTACGGCCGTAGAGTTGGTCTTCGCCATGGCCGTCCACCCGGTCAATAAGTCTGCTGTTGGCAGCGAGTCTCTATTACCATTCGTCAGCATGCGGCTAACAGCTTGCTCTAGCCTGCATGGCCGCCAGAGCTACCGACATCACCAACAACTAGCAAGCCTGACCGCCTCTAGGAGCCCAGGCTGACTTTCGCTTCTTGCGGGCCTCGCAGGCGGCCCACTAAACCCTGTCGTCAACGAAGCCGTCGGGCCAATGCCTGTTTGCGGTAGTCTGCACAAGCCATGAACAGGATGCCTCGTTCCCCGTGTACACGCCCCCCTGGGACTAAACAGGAAGGCGGCAAGGAGTGGAAAACTCCCCAATGGCCTTCCAGTTCGGTGAGATGACCTTTGTCCTGTGGTGGCTGCAGATGCGCTATCGAACATGTTGGCCATCCCTCATGCGTGTTGGTGCCTTCTAGTGTAGGCATTGGCCCTGCGAAGATGCGGGGGACTTGTGTGTCCATGCTGTTAACTGGGCGAGGCGTCCCAGTGCGCGCTTACAGGTTCCAATCGGGCGTCAGCGGTGCGTAAAGGGGCAGCGCCGGCCGGCATGGCGGTGTCTCGGAAGCCTGGAGAAGTGCCCCGAAATGTGAATGTGAGCGGAGAGCAGCAGGCTGGTGGCCTAACACAACCTGGCCTCAGCCCCACGACATCTATACCTCATCCTTCGCTTTTTGAGATACCCCCCGGCCCTAGGTCTTGCGAATATTGATTTTGCCTTGGCCATGAAATCCTGCAAATATGTACTAGCACGTGCGACCGTCCTGCGCGCTTAAGACGCGGCAAAGAAGCGACGGCTGGCATGTCAGAAGAGGGGGCCCTGGTCCAAGTCCGAGATGTAAGGGAGGTATGGCATCCGAAGGTGTGTGAGGTGTGGGAGGGTAGGCCTAGCAGCAAGAGCAATGGCACTGTGGTGTCGCGTCGATGCAAGGGGGTGTGCATTATTCTACATATTGGTAGTGACTCTGGCGGCGAGCCTGCGGTGACTGCGAGAGGGTGAGTCGTCCTTGGTCACGAGCAGTCAGGTGGTCTTGGTGTGGGAATATTGCCCCGTGGCTGACCGGGGGTCGCTTCCAGACTGTGGAGACGGAACGTACGGAACGTACGGAACCTAGAAGGAGGGTCTTGGAAATGCAACCTCTGCGCGTGGGTTGTTGGATTTTCTATCGCGAGGCATTCGCGGATCGACTTATCTCAGGTCGGTTGGCATGGACGACCGACAAGGAGGGGGTTGTCAAGGTGGGGTAGCTAGACGGTTCGGCCAATCAAATCCAGAGACTGTGTGGACCGGTCATTCCTCCGGCGGCAGGTGGGGCCCGATCGGGCGTGGTCTGGAGTTAAGCGCGCGTATCCGCCACCAAAAGGCAAGCTCGATTGGAGCAGCTTTGGACCTCACAAAACAACAACCACCAGAGGGAAGGCAAGAACTCGAGAAGCCGCCGGGACTCCACCCACACCGGCTGTCGCTATCGACACGACACGACACCACGACGCCAGCGCACCCGCTCCCTCCTGCGCCAGAGCACAGGACTGGTAGCCTCGGCCTCCCTTTCCCAGCTTGGCTAGGCCGCATCGGCCACAACGGGCAAATCACGGACAAGGGAAACCTCCAGCTGCTTCCCTAAGCGCCCAGGGCTGCAGGCGGCCGCGTCCAAGCTACCTACCCCGGCCTGCCTGCTAGCTTCATTGACAAGCTTTTCGGGGCTGTCTGCGCCTCTCGGTCATCACCTCCGAGCCAAACTGCTTGTTCCTGATTCGATGTTTGCACTAGGAGCCTTGCTGTAACTGCTTCGACCCCTGTTGCTGCCGTTCGTTCTTGTTACCGGAGACTTTCCTGTCCTGGCGAGGCATCTCGGCTTCCTCACGCCCCCTTTTCTCCTGCACATCGAGAGAAGCCAGCTTGGATAGGCTCGCAAGCAAAACGCGTCACTCGGCCTAGGCTGCTGCCGGACGTGGACATGACTGCCGCCGTCGCGTCCAGCTTCAAGGCTCGTAGGCGCCAGGTGTGGACCTCCGTCTTCCCAGAGGTCTCGCAGCCCACGCCCCAGGCACCCGCCATCGCCGTATTTCCTGACCAGAACCAGCGGTCTGGGGCGTTTCAGCCATCGCCAGCCTCGGCGTCG
>GL876970.1:1453460-1466113 GCA_000193285.1 Magnaporthiopsis poae ATCC 64411 | reverse complement strand
GACTTCGCGCGTCGCGCTTCCCTCAGCCGCGTCCGCCGAGGACTCGTTCGGCACACTTCCCTCCATGTCAAGGCTCCAGTCCCAGGACGCCACGTCCGAGGTCGAGTTTCAGGAGGCGCTCCGGACTGTGCTGGACGCAAAGACGCTGCTCCCACGGGCCTCTCACACGGAGGATGTGCTGGCCTGGCACACGCAGCAGGTCCGCCAGCATTTTGCCCAGCACGTGATGCCCTTGCTGTCGGCCTGTGCCGCCGGCCCCGCTTTGGCATCATCCGGCCTTGCTACGGCTGCCGGGGCCAGGCGGACGGCCGGGGCCGCAGCCGGCCCCACCGCCGCTAGCATCTTCGAGCAACACCTTGTCGCCGTCATGAATAGTGTCCGGACGCTCGACGGGGCCTTCAGGCAGTATGACTTTGGCCTCTCCCTCATCCTCCGTGGCTATCACCAGAGGGGCGTGGTCCAGGCACAGGACGACACCATGGACGTGGACATGCAGGACTCACCCGCAACGGCTGTCGAGTTGCTGGCCAAGGGCTTCAGAAAAGACGTTCGCTCACTGGTGGGAAACTCTGCGCCCCCTGAGCTCATGGAGTCGGTCCGCGCCGTTCTCGTTGCTCTCATCAGTCGCATCCTGGGGTTCCCTAGCCTGCAGTCCGCAGCGGGTAATGCAAAATTGTCCAAGCCATCGGGTTCTGGGCCCGGCAGGCCTGGCAAGTCCTCATCGACGACACCCTCCTCGACTGCCGGCGCCATTCGCCCGGCTCCGCCTAGCGACGAGGACCCTCAGGTCATCGCAGCGAGGCAGCGGCTGCACGAGCTTGTCGGGGCACTCGCCGACGTCGGCCTGGCTGGCGAGCGGACGCAGGTCCTGTTCGCCGAGATCATGGACAAGCTGATGTCTGACTTTGTGCACGGGGCTTACGCTGGCACCTGGGCATCCGAAGACCAAAGTGGAGCGGCCGATGCCACTAGGACGCCTTTGACGGCAAGGCGCGCCGGCCTTCGGTCGGCGGCGTCCAAGCTGGCCAGCAGGCAGCAGTCCTGCAGCTCGACGCTGTGCCAATGGGTCGAAAATCACTTTTCGCGCATTGCTTTTGAGGTTCTACGTCTGATCTCGGTTGACGACGAGTCGGGCACTCGAGCCGTGTCCTTCACGGACGTCACCAAGTGGAAGGACATTGCTCTCGGCCGCCTGGCCGCCCTGCGCGTGTCCGAGCTGTTCGACATTGTGCTGCACTGGCCAAAGAGCAAAAGCGGGCTGGACGACCTGCGTGCGAGCGTGGCTACGCCCCAGCGGCGACTGCAGCTCACAGACGCCTTCTCGGCGGCTCTCCAGGCGCGGCTGCTGCATTCTTCCCGCTCCACGCTGGAGATACTACAGGTCTACATTGCCATGATCCGTACGTTTCACGTGCTGGACCATTCCAAGGTCCTCCTCAGCCGGGTGGTCCCGTCCCTCCAGCTGTATCTGTGCCAGCGCGAAGACGCGATACGCCTCGTGGTTACGGGCCTCCTGGCGAACCCTGACGAGATAGAGCAGAGCGAGGCGGGGGCGAAACCCTCCGCCGAGGACGCCGTGTTCGCAAAGGACACGAGCGTGATCGCCGGCCCGAGGGGCAACAAAAACCTCATCGAGCTGGCGGTGCTGCTGAACGACCCCACGCAGCAGCGGCGGCAGGTGGTCGAGGACGACGACGCGGACTGGAACGATATGGACTGGGTGCCGGACCCAGTGGACGCGGGGGCCAACTACAAGCGGCCCAAGTCTGAGGACGTGATCGGGACGCTCATCAGCGCGCTGGGCGCCGAGGACGTCTTCATCAAGGAGTTCCAGAACATCATCGCCGAGCGGCTGCTCTCGTCGCAGGGCCGGTTCGACCAGGAGATCAAGGTGCTGCAGCTGCTCAAGAAGCGGTTCGGCGAGGCGGCACTGCAGAGCTGCGACGTCATGATCCGTGACGTCAAGGAGTCGGGCCGCCTCGACCCCTACATCCGTCGCGCCCAGTTCGTGGCCCAGTTCAGAACGCCGCGGGGAGGCGAGGAGGTGGAGGCGGAGGAGCGGGACACAAAGTACACGGCCAAAATCCTCTCGCGCCTCTTCTGGCCCGACATGGAGCCCGACGCCTTTGTGCTGCCGGCCCCCGTGGCGGACAAGCAGCAGGAGTACGAGCGCGGCTACGAGCGGGCAAAGGCGTCGCGGCGCCTCACGTGGCTCAACAACTACGGGCAGGCCACGGTCGAGCTGGAGCTCCGCGACCGGACCGTGTCTGTCGAGTGCAAGACTTACGAGGCTGCAGTCATCTACGCGTTCCAGGAGGAGGGCGGCGATCAGGGTGGGGGCGGGGTCCGGAAGTCGTTTGACGAGCTCTGGCCCCTGCTCCAGATGGACGAGGACCTGCTGCGGGAGGCGCTCGAGTTCTGGACCGCACAGGGAGTCCTTCGCCGGGTCGGCGGTGACACATTCGTCGTGGTGGAGTCGTTGCAGGCCGAGCAGGAGGCGGCGCCTGCGGACGACAACGGTGACGAGGAAGTGCCGGCCGGCGGTAACAGCAGCAAGCCAGGTGCGGGCGGCGGCGGCAACAGCGCCGTGTCCAAGCAGCGGCAGCAGCAAGAGACGGTGCACTGGCAGTACATTGTGGGCATGCTGACCAACTCGGCGGCGTCGATGCCGACGGCGCAGATCGCCATGATGATGCGCATGATGATCCCCGGCGGCCTGCCGTGGAGCAACGAGGAGCTGCACGAGTTCCTGGGCGCCAAGGTGGCGGCTGGCGAGCTCGAGGTTGTCGGGGGTAAGTACCGGCTGGTGAAGAAGTGATCGCCGGGCTGTTGGCGGAGACGTATGATTATTCCCTCGCCCAGAGGAAGCTAGAAGTGCAGATACTCATCCATCCAATTTTTTTCCCTATGCCTTTGAGATCCGCATTTCTTCCGTGAGGGTTGGGTCTCATCCGGTAACGGCACCGCATGGGCATCCCCTTTGATGCTCCGGTTGCGTTAGACTGCCCAGCCCCGCACGGGCTCAGCTCTGTGCTGCTCCAAGGACAGGGAACGACATCCGCCAAGCAAAGAGCCGCCCCCGCGCCCCCGGGCACCGCCGATCAGTGTGATGGGCGGCAGGCAAAAGTAAGGGATAGGGACACCGGAGGGGTGCGTGCGTTAGAAAAAAAAATGTGGAAATGAAGCGGCGGGTGGGCGGCAGGCAGGCTAGCAGAGGTAAAAGGATGCAGAGCCCTGTCATTGGGAAGAGAGGGAGGGGTTACATACTCTGTGTGCGGGCAGGGCAACACGAGAGGGGCCCTTGCGAGGCTGGGTTGGGTGGTTCGGGTTTGTGCGGAAGAGAGTGCTGGGGAGGGAGGGGCCTGGTTTTTTTTTTTTTTTTTCGCCTTCATTTTTTTTCCTTGTCTCAGAAATGATGTGGCGGTGAGTGTGGGTGAGGAGTCACACGGGTTGTTGGGCATGGTGGGATTTCGTGTTGTTGGGGGAGAGGCCAGAGAAGGGGAAAAAAAAGCAAGGCGAACCAAATTCAAGGGGCGAAGATCGGCGACATGCTAATGAGCAAGTGGCTGGCTGGATGTTGGGTTCCGTAGCCGCCTGCCAACATATGATTGAACCAGGGCAAGCAAACATTGCTTTTTTTTTTTTTCTTTTGCCTTGCTTCCAGCCAGCCGCGCTACTCCAAATCACAGCACAGCTCGACAGGGGATGATTTGGACATGGGGGTTTGTTGGAGGGAGAAGGTCCGAGGGGGTTGGACGAATGATGGAAGCGGAGAAGGTGACGATTGGACGGCGGTGGATGGGATACGGGCCAGCCATTGATGGCAAGATAGGTAGGCTAGGAAATGGGGAAGGTTTGCGCGGATTATGAACGAACCCTTGGAGAGCGAGAGTTGCACGACAGGCAAAAAAAAGGGAGGATGAGGCCGGCCGGCCCAGGTTCGTCCGCCGCTTTGTTCGCCCGCCCCGGGTTCTTCATGTGGGAGAAGGGAGGGGCGTGTGGCCAGGCGGGCGGTGGTGGGTACGATATATATTTGTACATTTGTCGTGATGGCTTGCGACACCGTCTGGCTGTTTGCCGTGACTGTCGCAAGTCGAGGCGTGCGCGTGACAGTCTTTTAGAGACTACTTCTTCTGTCTGCCGAGTCCGTCTCCTCTAGCCTGCGCTCGCCTCGGCGGGGTGGATGGGCTGGAGCGGAGGCGATTGGTTGGCGGACTCTTCCATCATGGAAAAGCCAAACCCACCTACGCTATGATAAGATAGCAAGATAGATTTTCTTCGCATGCGGAGCTGACGATGGCTGATGACTGATGATGATAAAAAAGCGTGGGCTGGAACTCGGACTGATCAGGCCTTTTTTTGCGTTGTGTCTCTGTCGGAGTTGCAACAGCAGGAAGTCAAGCGGAGCATAGGGAGGGGCTGGGCCAACTGACTGGCCTGAAAAAGCGCAGGGATGTCGCTTCTTTTTTAAGTGGTTGCATCACCGGACCAGGCATGCCCCTCCCTCGGCCAGAGCGGCCAGCTACAGCGGCCGGGCCACGTTTCTCGCCCGGAATGGGTGGAAACGCCGCCCGCCGAGAGAGTGAGTGCGAGATGGGAACCCAAGCCAAGGCAGGTGCGGGGGTAGCGGCGGCGGTTTCTGTCATTCGATGGGATGTGGGTTTTTATTTGAAGCTTGGGGAGATGAGTTGATGAGTTGGTCAGACTCTTTTTTTTTTTTTTTCCCCTCATGACTCTTTTCATTTTATTTATTTTTCCCTTGCGCGACTGGACGAGCTTGCTTGCTGTTTTTTTGTGGCTGCTGCCCATTTTATCGTCGATGATCCACGAAGCGAACACCGCCCGAACGAACCCTCATGACCCTGGCGCCAGAGGGACAGGAAAAAAAAAAGACATCTCCACACGCGAATATAGGCCTGTTTCGCTTTTTGCCGCAACCCGCACGAGTAAGTTGAGAAGCCATGGGCGGACGTGTTTGATGCAAGAGGTGCTCGCCTAGAAAAAAAATATCGGCATGAGGCGACGCCCCTTCCTCTCAATATCCGAGGCCTGGGCGCTGTTTCTGGTTTCTGTGTGTACGACCAACAAGCCCTCTGTTATTGCCCTTCCCTTCCCTTTGCCCCGTGCGAGCGTGAGATTGCCGTTCCACAACAGGCAGCGGAGGCCAGGGAAAGTGGAAACAGCACGTCCGTCTGTTTTTGTTGCTGGCTTCTTTTTTATTTTATTTTTTTCAACCTTTTGGCGTTGGATTTCCTTGGTTGTTCGAGCTGTTGGTCCCGTGCCGTTCCAGCTGAACGCGCAACTCGTCGATTTATTATTTCACTCTTCCCTCACCGTCCATCCTTGCGGTTCGATGACTTGTGCTGCTCATGTTTCTCTTGTTCCCGCGTTCCAGGGAGGAAAATGGAGCGAGGATCGAGGACGAGGATCGAGCGGGCTGGGTTGGCTGGACTGGATGGTTGGCCTGTCTAGCCGCCTTCAGGTTCACCTGAGGGGGAAAAAAGGGAAGGACCAGCAGGGGTGGGTGCACCTCGGTTCCGGGTTCGACTTTCAATGGCCCGTGGCCCCCGGACGGACACGGCGGGCGGGAAAAGATGGGGGAAAAAGGGAAAGAGAAGCGAACGGATGTCACGGCAAAAGCTGGCTGGCTGGCTGCTGGCAGGCAAAGCAGGCAAAGCTGAAAATAATGCGTCGGTCGTATCGCCCCCCCGCCCATCCTACTTACCCTTCTCTCCGCAGCAAGAGACATGCAACTTTTTCCATTTCGGGTCAGGCATGCGTGCGTATTGTGTACATTACATAGTCGAGCCTGCACACTTGCTGCTGCACATTGTTGCTAGTTCAGCCGGGGTGCTTCAAGGATGTCTGTCTCTATTTCTTTCTCGGCGGGACTGTCCCTTTTATCTCCATCTCCGCTGGCTTTGGTTTAAGTTTGGCGTGGTTACTGGAACAGACACAACGGATTGCTTCCCTCTTCCGGCGGGTCAGCTGAGTGAGCTCGTTCATGGATGTCGCTGCTGAGGCACGGGCGGTGCAGCGCCCGAGACCAAACCTAGCGGGGCCTGCTTGGTTCCAGACTCGCCCCCAGTGGAGGGCTTTTCTTCTTCCTTTCTTGCCCGTGCTGCCCGTCGCTTTTGCCGACAACCCCCAGCATCCTCTCGGCAAAGTCTCTCGCCGGCAGGAAATGCAACAGCGATCGGTAACAACAACAAACAACGGCAACAGGCAGGCTTTTCTTTCTGACGTGTTCTGCTTGCTGACGGCACCGCCAAGTCAAGTCAAGTCAAGTGGCCGGCCATTTCCCTCCGATGACGGGGTCCCGCCATTGGAGCCAGCCCCGTCGCCGTCAATGGATCATGCGAGAGGAGGCGTCTGGCCTTTGGTGGTGGATTATCTTTTTCTTTTCGTGCCACTTACTACTGCACAGTCATTTTACCCTGGCGGGATTTGGCCACCAATCCATGTGCGTGCGTTGCCCTCCTCTTTCTGCCCCACGGATTGTTCCATCTTCCATGAATCAACAACCTACTGCTTCGTCGGATGCCGGCTCTTGTGTCGGGTAGGTAAGTAGGTCCTTTTATCTCGCTCCAGGAGTCGGTCAGCTTTCCGCCGTCGAGTTTTCCGTGGAATGGCTGGGTCTCGCGGGCGTTCCATGGGCGTCAGCCCAAAAGAGTCCAGGCCAGGCCCCTCGGCACTAAACCCCCATGATGATCCGTCCCATCGCCCATCCGTCTGTTCCCTGGTTGGGCGTCGCCACGAGCTGGGCCAGACGGCGCTTGTTTGATGTCGCAGGGAATGGAAATGGAAAGGAAAAAGGAAAGAAAAAAGAAAAGAAAAGAAAAAATTGTGGAGGGATGGGTGGCGGGCGCCCTGTGGCCAAATCAAAGCTCAGGTTTGTCGGCTTGTTCGCTGTGATAGGCGACTCTGGGCGGTCGTGGGGCCCTTTTAGCCCCTCCAGGGACCCGTCAGCAAGAGAATTATCGAATAAATAAAAAATAAAATCCTTGGTGGTCTGTTCCTTGCAAGCGAGCTGGCGGTCGACGGTTCATGCGTGCGTGCCTCGTGTGCCAGCAAATCCATTCGCGAGGAGCAAGTAGCGATGTGCCACTTGTTGCAGGGCACGGCAGAAACAACACAGCGCATACGCACCCAGCACCGGCGCCTGCACCAAGCACAAGCACACACACACACTCACACGGGCGGTGGGCCGGCCACCCGAGCCATTCCTGTTTTTTCTAGTATTTTATCTTTTCATTCCCCCGCCTTCTTCCTTATTTATGTATTCCCTCGCCTGCCTTCTTTTTCCTTTTGGATGCAGGCGGGCTGGGGTCCCGGCGGAGCGTGGACAGCTGGCACCGGCCCAGGATCGTCCTTCGTCCCGCCCGAGTGGGAGTCAGGCCTTTTTCCCTGGCGCTGGCTAATAAGACTGGGCAGATGCAGAGGACCGGGAGCACTACAGCGCTTAGGGAGGGGTGGTTGGGAATGGGTGGTGGCGGTTTGGATGGGCTCCATATGTGTGTGCTCGACTTGCATCGCTCGGCTGCTGGCCACTTGCTGGAGACGGTCGGGTACCTCTGGGGTACGCGGGATCAATGCAGCAGGGGAGGAGAGGAGGAGGAGAAGGGAGGAGCTGAAGGCGTATTAGAAGAGGGTGGCGGCGGATGCAGCACCCCCAGGCCACTGCATCATTTATTTGCCTCTTTATTTGTGAGAGTCCAAGACAAAAAAAAAAAAGGCCTCGAGCGGGCGGCGACCTGACTTTTGTTGCCGACCATCCCGGCAGTGCTGACTTTTTGTCGCTTGCTGATCTGGTCTGCCTGTTCAAAAGTTCCCTTCGGGTGGGTTTCTTTTCTCGTGCCACTGCCCGACAGCCTGTCATGCCCAGTGCCTGGGGAGCAAGGGAGCAAAGAATGGGAATAAAACACGGAAACAGGGAAGCCAAAAAAGGGTCCTTGCAGTCAGTCCGTGCCAGGAAATGCAAATGATCATTGAATTGCAGCCGTACGCGGGGAGGGTGTGTGTATTGCATGTATGTATGTATGTGCGTGTGTGTGTGTGTGTGTGTGTGTGTGTGACGCCGCACCGGAAAAGCTTGCAAATGAATGAGGAAAGCCCGTGTGCCTTTCCGGACAGGCCGAGTTTCGGCTTATCAGAGAAAGAAAAGGTCAGGTCAGGCTTGACTGGGTTGGCGTCCTTCTGCTTTTTGTTATTTTCCCTCGCACGTCGCATGAATAGTAGGTCCCTTCGGCACAGGTGGCTGACATGGAGGCGGCCTGCTTTTGCCTGCCCCTTGCCCTTTTGGGTTCGCATCCCTTTGGGCCCAGGGCTATCCGGACGGTGGCACTTGGCGATGGGCCGCCGACGCCGCCATGTCCCTGTCGGCACGGATGGAGCACGAGGAATGACAGACATTCTTGGTGTCAAGTGTCGGGTTAAGCTAGCGTCGTGTTTTTGATATTGCTTTTTTTGGGGCCCTCACCCCTCACTGCATTCGTGGCGGCACAGAAGTCTGTTCTATCCGTCGGGTTGGCTGTACTGTGTGGTCCTGCAACAACCTGACCAAGGACCCAGTCAGCCAGCCAGCCAAGCAGTGGGTAGGCAAAGACAGGATAAAACGGCCAGACTCTCGGTGAAGTAAGTTGGATCGACGTGACTGTGCTGTGCTGTGTGCTTGCTGCCTTACTTGCCTGCTCGCTGGCCGCTTGCTTCGCTGTACCTTTGATGTACTCACTCGTGTGTTCGGCTCGACTGGCCTCGCTCTGTCTGCCCCGGTCTTTTGGCCCATCCTGTCAGGCTAATTGCTGCGTCACCCTCCCTGCCTGGTCCGTCTTTCGCCTGCGGCATACCTACGTCGTATGTTGCTCTCACTCACACAAAATACACACACAACACACACATGGGCGCGCACAACTCAGCAGCATGTCCCCACCGGCCACTGGGAGGGACAGGCCTGAACCGGCACATTCTTGTTAGGCGAGGCATTGGCAGCAAACCTACCCAAACAGGACATGGCAAACACCAGCTCCGCAGATGGAACCTACCTGGCGGCTTTGCTCGATTGGATTGGATTCCGAATGCGTTGCAGCCCTCCTTTTGGTAGCCTGCTTTGCTCTTTTTCCTTTCTTTGCTTTTTCCCCCTCAGCTCTCAGTTTCGGGGGTTCTCCCTTTTCGACTTGGTTCTAGTTGCAGGCTGGGGAAGATTCAGGCGGTCGGTGCTGGCCGCCCGGCTGGCTGGGATTGTGCGTGTAAGTGGTGGATTTGATTGAGTCTTGGGCTGCAGGCAAAAAAAAAAAAAAAAGGGCAGGCATTAATGGAAGGGCCAGGCAGGCGGTCGGCGCCATGTATGTATACCACAAGTACCTGCCCGGACAAGGGTGGTGCTGGACGGGCCGGGGGGTCCACTGCAAGCACGTCCAGTCCACCCACCGGACCAGCAGCTGGAGTGAGCCTGATGCTTCCTGCCTTCGCTCACGCACCCCAGTCAAGTGCTCCCAGACACCGAAACCCCTCCACCACAATTCCATGAGACCCAGCACGCACTAACGACCACTCTTGCTCTTAAGCGTCTGGGCCTGCTGCTCCCTCTCGAGCCGCCCGCCCTGTCTCTCCTTTCCTTCTTCCCCGACCACCACCACAACCACCACCACCACCGACCTTTCCCGCGGCTAGCCATGCCCCTTGGATTCGACACCTGCTCCGACTGCTCTTGACCTACGCCGACGTCAAGACTTGGTCCGACACCTACGTCAGCATCGTTTCGCTCCGAACGTCGGCCCCACCGCCTGGGCTTCCTGGAAAAAGAGAGAGAGAGGGGAAAGTCGGGCCAAACGAGGGGGGAAGAGCGCGACGAGGGCGAAAAGCCAAAGACCATCCGACAACGGCCATAGGGCCCCGAAACCCGCCACGAGTGCTGTTCGTAAAGCATCGAGTGATTTTCCGATCAGCCAATTTTTTTTTTCTCTCTCTCCTCCTTTTTATCATTATTCCGTCTTCTGCTACCTGTCGTCATCATTATATTGCTCCTGATTTCTCACCTCGTACCATCATCTTACCGACCGCCAGGACAACTCGATATTCTGTGCGGCCCCAAATAGACACGAGCCTGAGTGTGTTTCTTAGCTGTTGCCGTGTGCCGTGCATGTGGGCGAGGGACAGCTGAAGAAGCAGCAGCGGAGCAGCAGCAGCGACGGCCATTAACACCGGCCGTATCTGCCTCATACTTGCTGCACCGGCTGCCTGCCTGCCTTTACCTGCCTGTCCGCCTGTCTGTCTGCCTGCCTGCCTCGAAACGCCAGCCCGGCTCCCCAGCCTTCCGTTGTCGGCCTCGGGCACGCACGCCACGCAACTCACACCAGCCTCTTCCGTCCCAGTTGTCGGCAGAGCCTCTCTCGTTCGTCGCCGCCGCCCTCCTGCCTCTTCCGGTAGGAACGTCGTTGGCGAGTCTTGCGACGGGCGAGTCTGTGGGAAGTCAATTCGAATCCGCCCCGCTCTTCCCGCCGCCACATCTCAGCACGGCCCATGATGGCTTCCAGAGCTGGGGAGCTGCCCTGGCCCGCGGCGGCACCACCTCGGCTGCCGTCCATGGACGAAATGGACTACGTTATGCATTCTAGTATTCCAGAGCCTCCAGCCCCGCGTCTGCAGCACCCGCCCATAACAGGCGCCGGCACCTGCCCCTACAGCGTAGCCCACCGCGTCGACCACCACGGTTCGCCCCTTCCCAGTCCGAATTATAACTCAGTCTCCTCCTTGCTTTCACCAGTCAGAAATCCACTCCACTCCTCTTCTCCGCCGCACTTGCTCTCGCAGCAGCAGCAGCAGCACAACCACCACGCCCATCACGCCCACGCCCACGCCCACGCCCAAGCCCACCACCACCACCAGCATACGAACTCGCAGCCGCACTCACATTCGCACTCGCACTCCCAGTCACATCCGCACCATCCGTACGACCCGGTGCACCCGCCACCCTCGACAAACCACTGGTTCTCCCACCACCAGCCGCCAGCGCCCCAGCCACCGCACTGGGCGCACCAATTTGGCGCTCCCGACACCCGATCCTCCTCCAGCTCGGGCCTGTTTGCTCCCCAGCAGCTGCCGTCCCTGTTCCCGGCGCTCGAGCACCACCACCACCACTCCCACCCCCACCAACAGTATATGGGCGGGGCGGGCGGCAGCCACCACAATAACAACAACAACGGCAACAGCAGCAGCAGCAACAACGGCGGCAGCGCCAGCAGCAGCACCAGCAACCTCCACAGCAATAGCAGCAGCAGCAGCGGAGGGAGCGGTCTAGGAGCTGGTCCCGCCGTCAATCCCCTGCTGGTGACTCAACACAGCCTCGGCCAGTCTCTTGATCCGTTCGCATCGTCGTGGTCGCTCTTCCGTCAGCATCCCCACAGACTGCCCGAGAGCGCCCAGCGGTTCAACCCCGGACCTCATGCCCACCTTGGCAATCCCCAGCAGCAGCATCCGACTCCTGCCAACGCCGCCTCTGCGCCCGCAGTCTCCCCACGCACTCTTCCGAATCCCACCATGCCTGAACACCATGGCCAAACACCGCCCGCCAATAGCCAACAGCCCGAATATGGCTCCTTCTCCCACTCGTCTTCCACCTCACCTTCGTCGTCGGCCCGTGCAAGCCCAAACCCGACCGGCAGCGGATCGCCCGCCCATTCGTCGCCCGGCACGTCCGGAAGGCCGTTACATGAGCAGCAAGGTCCCCAAACGCCGACCCGGAGTGAAGCGAACCTGGGGTCTCAGCCACGATCGAATGGGAGCCCTCAAGGTCCCGCAATCGCCACGTCACCCAGTGTGAGCCCGCCAGCTCTGACCCCCGTCGCTGCGGGCGGCATGGACCAACCCGCTGGTCGCTCTGGACCCGGA
Organism: Magnaporthiopsis poae ATCC 64411; assembly: GCA_000193285.1. Lineage (NCBI taxonomy): Eukaryota > Fungi > Ascomycota > Sordariomycetes > Magnaporthales > Magnaporthaceae > Magnaporthiopsis > Magnaporthiopsis poae. Next base: position 1,454,227 of record GL876970.1, on the reverse strand, counting down.
GGGCACGTGTCCATCAGTGATTCGGAGCGACGACGGTCGACTCCGAGTCACAGGAGATCGGCGGTCGAGGTGCATGTCTCCGATGACGATAGCGACTCCAGCGAGGAGCACATGGAAGAGATGTTTATCCAGCAGCTGGGCGCGGCCGGACACCCTTACACGGTCAGGATGAACGATTTCACCGAAGACAGAATCCGTCGCCAACAACTCCTCCGTGGGGCTTTGAACAACAAACGGATTGCCTCCAAGGGTGCCCTCGCCTCGCTCCAGAGCGTCGACATCGACAGCCTTCCGGAAAACGAACGAAGTGAGTCGAGTGTCCCCCTTTTTCTTTCTGCTTCCTTCTATCCTCTTAGTGTCTCACCGCTTGCTGACCGGAGCACCCATTACAGCCTGCGTCATCTGCTACAACGAGTTTGGGATCCCGAACCCCGAGGGTATCAACGAGGCGCCCCTGAGACTGCCCAAGTGCAAGCACGTCTTTGGAGACCACTGCATCAAGAAATGGTTCGAGGAATCCGACAGCTGCCCGTACTGCCGCGACAAGGTTCCCTCGGAACCCGCGAGGCGCCTGACCGCGAGATCGGTCAACAACATCTTCGCGGCTGCGCTGCCAGATGGCAGGCCGGCTTTGTAGGCTGCCTCCACACCCACCCTCGATTCCAGCTTGTCTACAGTTTACTAACGGGCTTTTCACTCTAAACAGCAGCAACTCCACGGGCACAGCGGCTTTGGTGCCTGACATGGGTTTCCTATACCACCGCCAA
>GL876970.1:1431501-1445204 GCA_000193285.1 Magnaporthiopsis poae ATCC 64411 | reverse complement strand
TCGGGGGCCCAGCCGACGGTGAGTTTACGGCGGAGGGTTTCGTTGGCGACGGGATGAGGAAGTTCTTCAAGCTGTTCTTGCGCGGGGTGGTCTGGTGTGATTGCGGCTGAGATTGTGCGTCGTCCTCGTCGTCAGACTCGACGAGGTTGCGCTTGCGGCGCTTCGCAGGCGGCGCCATTGCGGAGCTGGGCTGGTCATTTGCCGCAGCAGTGGGACCCTACATCTGCTGCCTTATCGTCGCCGAGGCAGGCAGCAGGCAGGCAGGCATGGATTCGCACGAACAGAAGGGCCGGGTCTATCTCAGGGAGGCGGTTACGGAGTGGGAACTTGGTCGAGATTCACGCAGCTTGACGTCGGAGCAGGCTACAGAAAGCTGGAAACGTCGAAGGTGCAGCAGAGGTGGGGCCGACCACTATCACGACAGGGGCTAAACGCCTTTGATTGGCAAGTGCCATATCTGGACTCCCCAGACCACTCCATGTGGGGCCTGCATCGGGACTTGGCCTCCACTGTGGAAATAGCGATATCTGGGCATGACGAGCATGAACTTTTGGTGATCGATTTGCTGAGTTGGACCCATCCATATTGGCCGACAATGAAATCCGACATTCTGACCATAACAGGATACATAGAGGTAATCACCTTTTCTTCGTAATGACCCATTACATTCCACGTCAGAACACCCAGCCCTCGAAGTCGTCAACAAACCGAACGGCAGCATTTAAATAGCGATTGTGAACGTCCCCCCACGTCCGCGAAGCCTCCTTCATGGAACGAACAGCTGAGGAAGACTAGGGTTAGCAGAAAGGACCAACACCAAGGCTTGCCGTTGTCGTAAATTATACAGTAAAACTCACCCTTGACAAAGTGTGCATCAGTCGAAAACCTCGACTTCAGCGCCTGCCCCTCCACATACGCCCAGCTCTGGGTCGTGACTGGCACCTGTTCTCGATCGATCTTGGGCCGGAGCATGGCGATGTAGACGGCCAGGACTAGCAGCCACCACTGGCGGACGAGGCTGACGTGGAACTTGACTGGCGCGTGCGGCAGCAGAACCCGCACGGCGTGGCTGCTGGTCAGGAGGTGCACGATGAAGAAGTTGTACGAGTGGGTGCCCGGGGCAACGGTGGCCGTCAGCAGGTCGACGGCCAGCTCCTGCGACTCGCGGAACCGCGCCACCGGGTCGTCGCCCAGGTCCCAGGCGTTCCAGTACTCGAGCAAGAGCGCCTCGTGCTTCTCGAAGATGGGTTCGATGTTTACGAACCCGGGCTCGTCAAAGAGCCCGTCGAACCGCTTGTCGGCCGCGAGCCGCTCCACCAGCTCGGCAGGCGATCCGGACGTAAAGGGCGCGGGCTTTGTATACGACGGGTCGTCGCTGTACCGGTGCAGGTGGTCGTGCTGCACTGCGGCCAGCGCGAGGGCCTCGATAGCGATCTCCCGGCTGTCCATCTCAAAGGCATAGCCAAGGTGGATCAATGGATGGCTCACTACGATGTCGTTGTGTGTAAGTACACGTATATCACGAGACTAGATAGGTCCCTCGGTAGCACGCGCAGCCAAATACAAAGGTCAGTGCTGTGTATCTTACGCCCGCCGATGAGACCGTTGACAAGCGGCTCGTCGCCCTCAAACATGTACTGGGCGACGACTTTCTTCCAGTCGTAGGCATGATCAAAGGCCAAGTTGTCCTCGAAGAAGTCGATGTAGGCCCTCTGGTAGTGCTTGTCTCCGAGAAAGTCGCGCCAATCGTCCTTTGTGATTTCGGCGGGCGAGTCCTGCCAGGGCTCGAGCTCCTTCGCCTCGACGTCGTAGATGTGGTGCAGCTGGGCGGCATCGGCGCCCAGCAGATACGCCGAGCACAGGATGTGGGCCATGTGGTTGTCAAACTGCAGGTCGTGGTAGACGATGGAGTGGTTCACGTGATTGGCCCGGAGCAGGTGCTTCAGCGTCCGCGGGCGCTTCTCCGCCGCCGTCTCGACATTGTGCACCTCGACCGGCTCCAGTTTGATCTCACGGGCCGTCCCGTCCGTTCCCACCAGACGGTTGACCAGAGGCACGTACGAGAGCAACGTCGATGCCATCTTCGGCGTATGTGGGTCGCCGTTTTGTTGAGCTTTGAAGGCGAGAAGAGAATTCCAGACAGAAGCTCGAAGCTGTCTTGTCATTAGATCGGACGCATGGGGCTTTTGAGTCGAGCAATGTGCGGTGATGTAATGATTATGATCGTACGTCACAGCAATGAGGGGAAGTTTGTCTCGGAGTCTCGGGACGGCACCTGTGTCCGTTCGTCAACAAAAAGCTGCGAGCTTTGACGAGATTGATGGTGTTGAAATTGCGGGGTGTGCATTTATTGGGCATTTGCCACCCATGATCCCCATCAATTGGAGCCAAACGGTCCACCAGCGAACGTTGACCTTGTGCCGCCTGGGACAAACGATCTGCCATCTAGTTGGTGCATAGTTATGCAACGACTTCTATCATTCCCAGGCCAAACGGACATCCGCGGAAAAGGGGATTAGCCTGAGAGATGAACTTTGTAATCCATAGACACCAATGATCAGACCTATCCGCCTGCCGGAAAGGCTTAATCTGACTTAATTTATGCAAAGACGGGAGATGCCGATCTGCGCTGGGAAGGAGGCGGAATATCCTTCTCCTCGGCGGGAAGGGTCGGCAGGATGGAAATATGGGAGCGCGGGCGTCCGACCTAGGCAACACAGGCCACGCAGCAGACCTAGAAAGATGGCTGGCTTCGCGTTAGCACAATTTCATCGCTCGGTGGCTCTGGTGGCTCTCCACGTGTGGCTGGGCTTGACGATCGAGAAAGCAGACAGGTAGGCTCATCAGGGCACCTCACTTTAGCATAAGGAGTCTACTTTAACAGCTAGTCAAAAAGCCTGGAGGTACTTCATGGTGAGGTGCAGGCAGCAAAAACCAGAATATTCGGGTGTGCGAGCAATCGAGAGACTCAACTGAGATGATATGCCTTGTGTGTGTATAAGTTTTTAATGGTGATGATGCACTGGGACCTACCTAATATCAGACTCTAAGCTTTTATTCACTCCGGAGGCGGTCTACGTCACCCGAGAATCGGTTGCCATAGTACAAAGGCCGGCCGACGTGTATGATGGGTCCACAAGAAGGTCATCACGGAGTAGGACATGAGCATGATTGGGGCTTGCTAGACGTAAAACCTGTTCCATCCGCAGACCGACAGCACCAGGCTCGAATACCAGGCTCGGCCGAGCCAGTGCGGAGACGTCTCGACGCCGTGTAGGGGTCAGGAGAAGCATCCTATAACAGCCGCAGCTAGTAAGGTCTCCTCTGCGACAGGGAGGTCAGATACGATGCAATCAATACCTCCCCTAAACACACCGAGTAGCCCAGCCAGCGTCTCGCCGACATGACGAAAGTGTCTGAGTGGTGAGGACAGGAGAAAGTTTGCAGGGGAAGATCTTAATTCAACCAGTTTTAGGTCCTGGCAACCCTACGCAAGCTTCGGCTCAGCGAGTCCACGATGTACCCTTTCACACGCATAGCGAAAGGGATTCTGCGTTTTTGCCCAAAAAAAGCTATTGATAGCCGCGCGGCGCGCCTGGGAAACTCCCCGAGCAATCCTCAAAGCTCACTCTGCGGGAGCAAAGTACTTCATAAGGCCTCGTTTCCTCTTCTCCGCTTTGGTCTTGGCCATGGCCTCGGCCTGCTCCCGTTGCCGCTCCTCAAACTCTCGCCTCTGCTTTTCCATCTTTTCCCGGGCCTCAAGCTCAATTACCCTCATGGTTTCCTCGTGTTGCCTCTGGCGCTCGGCCTCGGCCTTCCGTTCCGTTTCAAGTCGCTCTCTGGTGGCCCTTTCAGAGTCGACCTTGGCTTTTTCGATAGCTTCTTCCTGCGCCACCTTCATGTCCTCCATGCGCCTTTTGAAAGCCTCCTCGACCTCCTGTCGTATTCCGTCTTCTATCGCGGCCTGTTCGGCAGCGGCTTTTTGGCTAGCCTTCTCAGCCTTGAGAGCATCGATCTGGTCCCTTAGGGCTTCCAGCAACGGATCCGGCGGCGGTGGCGGAGGCGGCATGGGGGGATCGTAGTAGCTTTGTTGAGGCCCAAATTGGTATCCATTGGCCCCAGGTTGTGCATATGCGTAGGAGTCGGGCGGGGGCACGCCGGCGTGTCGAGTGTTGTTGAAAGTGCGAGGTCCAGTGCCTTGATATTCAGGGTTGTCGAAGCCGCCAGATCCGAAGAAGCCCCTAGTGCCATCATCGGACGACTCGCTGTTTTCCATGTGCGCTGCTGCTTCCGAGGACGCGCTATCACTAGCCGGCGCTGGCATATCCTGGGCCTGGGCTCGGTTGACAACTTTGAGCGCAAAGCCGGAAACCATCCTCTGGAGCCGGATGTGGTCGGCAATTCTGACAAATTGATCGTTCGAGATTGTGAGACCAAGTTCGAAGTCAGACGGCGGAGTTTGATATGTTTGCACCCCCGTTTCCTCTGGCCCTCCTCCGTTTATCTTTATGACGGCTGAGGTGATGCTTTCTTTTCCGTCATTTTCCAGTCCGTCGTTTTCCAGTCCTCGCCCAGCGTGGCTGGCCTGGTAGGCCATTTCGGCTTTTTGATCTTGATATTCAGCGTGCAACAAAGTCGTTCGAGTCTGCTCTGACTGCGAAACCTTGCATTGGATCTCGTCGTGCATAGATTCCCTAATAAAATACAATTAGCTATAAAAAAATACCACATACCTTCCTCCCTTACTTACTTGAAATCATTGCCGTCCATAAATCGAATAGCGCAAATGTACATGCTCAAGGTCAATTTGAGTGAGTCCAACGCTGCCATTTTCGTGGTCAGCTTGGGTTTGGCAAGCAGCCATTTCAAGCGTTGCCTAGGACTGAACTCCCTCCCGTCGCGGGAAATAGGCGCTATGCATTCGTTGATATCGTCGATTTCGATCTGGCATTGAGCAATAATCTTTCGAACCACTTCAACTGCGTCGTTAGCGACGAAGCCGTTGGCGTTTAGAAGTCGAACCTTTAGCTCGTCGAGAATCCAAGCAACAGCTTGGGTGTTTGTGGCAATAGCTCTCAACTGGGGGCCGACGGTGCCAAACTCCTCGGCGATAGTTGAAATTGTACGGGATATTTTGAACCCTGTCGCCGCGATCGCGGTAATGGCCGACACCAGGCCGACTACTTCCGCCATGTTGGGAGTCCTGTGGCCTTTTTGGAATGCTTACCAGCTTGTTGACGGTGGGACACCCCTCATTTATCCATTACTTGAAGGTCTAGCTCCCATGCATGCATGCCTGGTGGAAGGCTGCAACTGCGCCAGCTAGACAGTGCTGTGCCGTGTGCATGCTTGGGGGGCTGGACTCTCTACAGGCAGAACGCCTTGCTATCCGCCTTGCCAGTGGATGGAGCCCTTCGGTTCCATAGCCGCTTTGTTTCCCTCCCGGGCGCTGCGTCTCCCTCACTGGTTCACGATCTTCTCGGAGCCGCGGCTGTGCAGGCACTCGGAATGGGATCACTGAATCCACATTTCGGTATAGTACATGGGCCATTTCTTCCGAATTGGAATTTCCGCAAGTAGAAGCCGCCAGGCATTCGGTTGATCGTACAGAGCAATCGCCCGTCTCGAAATCCACGGGTTTGCAGTTTCAGGGGATCAGCAGGTTGGGCAGCTGCCTGCAGCCTGTATCCTCAGGAGGGTATTGTTCTTGACGAGGGCCTGCTGGCACCGACCTGCCCGCCTTAACGAGCAACCACTATGACTACTCGCCCGGCCTTTCGTGTACCCTTGTTGTTAAACTAAAAGTATCATGGGGGCTTGAGCGTCCGGTTGCACCTGTCCCTTCGCAGCTGCAGCTCCCGAAAACATCCAAAACATTCTTGCGTTTCCTAAGGGGCTTCGGCTCGCGAGACTACCGTATAAAAAAGACTTCGAAGTCCAAAGGAAAATAATAATACAAAAATAACAAAAAGCTCACTCTATCAACTTTTTGTAATCGAGCTACGAAACCCCTTTTTTACTATAGGGTCTTACCAAGCTCTACGTCTTTCAACCGAATTCCCTCTGCTACCAGGAACTTTATACCCAAAGGGGACACCCGACAACACTCGTACTCAAACTCACGGCCTGGGTGTTTTGTGGCTCGCGCATGGAAGGTTGGAGCAATCCTCAACCAACTCGACCATTCCGTTTGCCGCGGGAGCATTGTTGCACATTGCGCCTGAGCCCGCATCGATAAAGGTACCGGCCGGCGTGCCTTGGCCCTGCCTTTTTGTGGAGGGAGGCTGCTCGGTCGGCGATGGCCGTTGGGCCAGCGGTTCGGAAGAAAGCGAACAACCGTGAAAAATCCCATGGCGCTGTTCAAAAAGCCGACCTATCATCACAAATAAAACCTACAGTTAATATTAAGCCCCGTCGTTCACACCAGCCCGAGCCCGAGCCCTTTGCAGATACCACGCATCTCGAACGATGTGCTACCAGAGCCACCAGCAGTAGAAGACACAGCAGTGATGCCAAAGTCGCATATGCTACAGCCGCTGAAGCCCCGAATCCATTTCCGGCGTGACTCTCCAGGATCCTTGTCCACCCGCGCTCGCAGAGACACGGCCATGATAGTACTGCTAACTGCGGCGCCGGGGGACTCCTTCGTAACTGTCATTATATCGGCGGGATGCCCCTGACCGAACGTATCAAACGGCATGTGCCCACATGTATACAAAACATAGCTGCAGCGAAGCAGCGGTCGCTGCCGGCGCCATGGCTACAAGCTCGGTCAACGGGATTATTTCAGCAGAAAAGGAGGACAAGCTGAATCCGTCTCGCGCCCAGAAACCGCATGGCAACAGTTCTACGACAGGAAACAAGAAAAAAAAAAGTCGGACATACGGCTGCAGAGGAGCAGGTATCATACATGTACTTTTAACAAATGAGCCAAGACCTGCCCTGGTCTGGCGCAATATGCTTGAAACGAAACGCTAGGTAGTATACGAGCTCAGGATATCAACCGCCTATACCGCCGCCACGCCGTCTTCGTCGCGGGGGTGGCGGGCGCGCAGCTTCCTCGTCCTCATCGATAATCTCGACGTCCTCGTCCGGCTCCGCGGCCACAGCGGCAGCAGCACCCGAAGGCTTGGGAGCCCCGCTGGCATCTTCCTTGCTGCCGTTGGTGGCATTATCGCCGGGCCTGGTGCCGAGGAGCTTCTTGCGCTTCTCGGCCTGCAGCGCGTCGGCTTCCTCCTGGATGCGGCGCTGCTCCGCCTCGTGGGCCTCCTGCCTGCGCTGGTGCTCCTCCTCGATGGCGGCCGTGGCCTCGAGCTCGCGGCCGGTGCGGGTCTGGTACTCGTCGAGGTCGATCATGACTTGCTTCTGGCCCACGAGGGCGGCGTTAACGCCCGCCGGGTTGTGTCTTTCCTCGCGGTTGAACTTCATCTTGACGTGGCGGCGCGTCCTGCCGGGGAACATGTTGGCGATTGTTTGGAAGTCGGTCCCGAACATGCGCAGATAATCGTAGAACTGTGCCGTCTCCTCCTTGTTCCACGCGTTGGGGCCCTTGAGCTTATTGGGCCGCAGATACGTGGCCGAGTTGGTCATGCGGGTGAAGTCGTTCTCTTCCACCTCCTCCATATCCACCTGGTCCGCCATCGCCTCGGCGTGCCTGTCGTGAACTAGCGACGCCTGGTTGATGACAATCTCACCGTTGATGATCTCAAACTGCGGTCCTAGCACCGCTAGTTCGAAGAAAGGAGGTCCGAGCAGTTCGTCAAGCTATCCGAATAAAAATATTCAAATAGTGGACCCGACAGTTTTTAAATGGTAATGACTGAAGGAACGCAGTAGTGCCCTCCTGAGGCAGACTCAGGATGAATCACACATAGCATGCCCGTTGAGCTTTCGTAATCTCCGCTCCTCGCGCTGCTTGGCGCTGAGTTCCTTCATCCTGTCACGCAGCTCGTCATGCCTGCTAAACTTCTTCCCTATGCGCAGATCCTTTGTCAGCTCCGCCATGGTGAGGCTGTTCGGATCGATGACCTGCTCCTCCGCGTCCTCGGGTGTCTCTGAGCGCTCCCGACGAGGTGCTCTGGGATTACGCCTCTTCTTCGCACCCGCCGTCTCGTCCGCTTCACCCGTATTTCCTTGGGCCTCAGCATCCGCAGCAGCAGCCGTTGTCCTGTTTCGCCTCCTGGTAGGTTTAGCTGGCGCGTTCTCGCTATTTGCGTCTTCGGCGGCACCAGAACCGCTCCCAGCTGCTGTCGCGTTCCTAGCATTCTTCTTTGCCCTGGCTCGCCGCCGAGGCCCGGTAGGTTCTCCCTCCGCGACAGCATCCGCGCTTGCATCTGGCCCCTCCTGTGTTGCGGCAGCCGCCCGGGTCCCTGTCCTCGCTGCGGGGCGCTTTCTCGGTTTAGGTGTTGACTGCGCCCCCTGTTCGCCCTCAGCTGTCGTCGGTCCTGCTTCCTCCGCCGCTGGACCCGCAGCGGCTTGCGCCCTGGTCGCACGGCGCTTCCTCGCCGGTGTCACCGCAGGAGCCTCTTGTGCGGTCGCAGACAAGCCAGTAACATCGGCGCTGGCTGGCGCCTTCCGTTTCCTGGTCTGTTTAGACCTCCCTTGGGCGGCTGGTGGTTTGCCAGAGGTTGCTGCGCCCGTTGTCTCGGCGTCAATTGAGACATCGCTGGATGCCGAGGTTGTCGCAGCGGTTGCTGGTGTTGGCGGGGCAGAGGGATGAACCTGTTCTGTCCGTGACGAGATTGGTGGCTCCTCGCTGGCGCTTGGTTGAATAGCAGAAGGCTGGTCAGGCTGCACCGGCGCCCGTGCTTCGGGAGCCTTCGGGATCGGGGTGTTTGCGGGGGCGATAGCCGGTGGGGCAGCGGTAGGCCGCGGAGTCGTCGTTGTCCCTCCGGCACCTTTATCCGCTGGTGGCTGCAGTCGGACATGTTCGGCAGGTCTTATAGATACAGGTGGAGGTGTTCCTTGGGGCACCCTCCTCGGCTCACTTGCGATCGAGGCTCTACTTACAGCCCGGGTAGCTGCGACAGGCGTTGCGCTTGGCGCGGCGGCCGCAGCCTCGACAGACTGCGATAGAGCATTTGACGCCTCGGGGGCCGTGGAGGTGGGGGTGGGCAGAGGCTCGCTCGGTACAGAGGTCGGCGCAACCCGTGTGGTAGGCTCAGTGGGAGGCGGCGCATCTACGGTTGCGGCAGGCGTCGTCGTGTGCGCCGGTTCGCTTGCGCCGGTCGTGGGTGGCTCAGACAACGGGGGCGCCGGAGTCTTGGAGAGCCGACTCGTCGCCGGAGGGGGGTTTCTTCGAATGCCGGCCTTCGGCTTGAAGGACGGCGCGCCCTTCTTCTTTAACATGACGGCGGCCTCGGGGTGTCGTAGGGGTACCTATATCTGTATCACGCAGGTCTTCCTGCGCAATGCGCCCCGAGAAGCAGGTACCAGTCAGGCATGCAGACAGCCACGGCCGGGCGCGCGCTTCTGCCCCTCAGCTCGGTGTCTCCGACGATCGATCGGTTCGGTTGACAGGTCCGGTCGCCGGTCGTCGTCGGTCGCTGTGCGCTCGCGATACCTCTCCGTATCCTCGTCTCGTCGCGCCAATTGCTTCACTAAGAGGACTGCGGGGCGAGCGCGAGCTTCTGTTTTCTCTGCAGCGAAATTTGTTGCGCTAGGTGGTGCTGGTGGGGTTCTGGATCTGGGCGATGCAGAGTCGAGTCGCGATGGAGAACCTCGGTGGAACGCGTGGATGGGCCTGATAAGTCTAGGCCGAATTAAGACTAGCGGCATTATCACAGGCCCCACCCACCACGTTTGGTGTCCTTGGTTGGCCCGTGAGTCTTGGTCATCACCTTGGACGGAATCTGGTCCTGGGAAGGGGCGTCGTCGAAAAATCAACTCCTGACAGGCAACGTTGTTTTCGCGAGCCTTCAATCACCCATTCGCCGCCCGACGCTCTCTCCCATGCCGCGCCTGATCGGTTCCGCTGCCTGGCTGAGGGGCCGTTGAGCGAATTCCGCCTTCTTTTCTTTCTCTCGTTTTACCACTCCTTTCCATCATCCCGACCGTCTCCTTTGTCAAGACCAGCGACCGACGCAATACCACCAACCCGACCGTTCATCGCCCGCTCCTGTCTCTCATGCCTGTTGCCACATCCCCCGTTGTTTCCTCTCATCCATCTGGCTTGGTCAAGATGGAGGATAGGAAGAGGCCAGCGCTAAGCGCGACCGACGAAATCGCGCCCCCGAGCAAGCGACAGGCCATCAACGGCGGCTCCAAGTCGCGAGACGACAACGACTTGCGAGACGAGGCTTGGATCGAGGTAAGCGACCACCATTCGGCAGTCGTCTCTGCTTCGCTTGCCCTCATTCGCCTTGCCCCCAATGCAACGAGCCACAGCCCTTCTGCAACTACATGTCGCCCGCCGCCCGCCCGGTCGGCCCTGTGATTGCCGCAAGTCGGCGATCGAGCGCTCTCCAAAGTGACCGGGTGGCATGGCAACCGCACATCGCGCTCAATGCTAATCCTGGGCTCGCTGCGACCACAGCCTGCTCTATCGCCAGGTTCAGATTGCCCTTCTATCCATCCTAAACAGATCAAGCCTTGCCCATACACACAGTTTACTCTGACGCTGCGCGTCGCGCGACATGTAGTCGGGGCGACGGAGACGGTGATCGAATGCTGACATGGAGGGCTTGTAGGACTACCAAAAAGATGCCATCTACCGCCAGATGCTTGAGTATAGGCGAGAGAAAACCACATTAGAATCGCGGCTCGAGGAAGTTACGAAACGCTCCACCCACCACGACGATCACTTGAGGGTAGTCGATCAATGGTGGCTCCAGGTATGCAGCCTGCCCACCCACCTGCCACTTCCGCTCACGTGCCCTCACCTCCGACCGATATTGACATCCCGCAGTTATTGGAAGAAGTCGAGCTCGCGGCCCAAGGATCCATCTCTTCCGACCTAGAATCGAAAGGTAATACGACCTGCTTCACACCGACCTCAGCGAAGTTCTAGCTGACCCCGTCTGACGCCAGAATTCTCGGCCCTGCAGCGCACGGCGCTTCAGTTCAAAGACCATGATGAGTTTCGCGAGCACCTGCGGGACAAGAGCAGGGCGATCAAGGCCAGATTAGAGACACTGTTTTCACTCATTTCCGCTGGGAGGGAGGTGAAACCAGACGTCGCCGAGCTCGAAGCGCAAGTCACAAAAAGCCGCGCCACTATCAAAGACCTCCTGGTGAAGCTGGACCGCTCCAATGCAGAGAAAGACACGCTTTCTGAGCAGCTCGACACGGCCACTTTGCGATATGTCAAGGCCGAGAAAAAGCTGGATCGCGCCAAGAGCGCCCAGGTTCAAAAGCTTGAGCAACAGGCGCTGAAGAATGCAACAGCACGAGCCCCGTCGGCAGAGCGCGGCGCCGATGAAGCAGGCACAAACGGCAACTCTGAGGCACTGCAACTGAAGCACGACGAGGCTGTCGCCGTCCTGTCGAAACAGAAGGAGCAGCTCGCAGCAGCATTGGCCGAGATCAAAGCTCTCCAGGAACAAAACACGTCATTGAAGGCCCGCCAGGAGACAGTCACGGACGAGGACTACTCGCGCACAGACTTGTTCAAGTACTTCAAGTCTCAGAACGAAGACCTGATCAGGCGGATCAACAGTTTAGAGGTCATCAACAAACAGTTGAGAGAGGAGGCCGAGAAACTGCAGTCGGAGAGGACGGCGTTCCGCGAGCAGCTGAGTCGTGAGGCCCAAGCTGTCTCGGCTGAGCTGGAAGAGCAGCTTCACCAGAAGGACCAGGATCTGACACGCATACGCTCCATCCGCGACGATCTCAACGCCAACCTTACGATCCAGAAGGCCAAGGCCGATCAAGAAAGAACCTCCTCTGAGCACATCAAGGACCTGTTGAGCGCCAAAGATGACCGTATCACTGGCCTCGAACTCGAACTCGAGCGACTTCGGCCGACGGAGGATGCTGCAATGTCGACACCAAGGGAGGATCTTGAGGCTCTCCCTCCTGCGGATCTGATCACCAGGTACATCAAGCTCGAGAAGGACTTTGAACTGATCAAGAGCGAGGTTCCGTCGGTTGAAAAGGCCTACAAGAAGGCGGTTGCCCTTTCCCAGAAGAAGCTCACAGACATGGCCGCGCTAGAGTCCAAGGTGGTGAGCCTAGCAGCCGAGAAGAACAAGGCAGAGCAAAAATATTTTGCGGCCAGGAGAGACACGGATGCGCGTATCAACGAAAACAAGACACTGCAGATGCAGAACAAGACGAGTTCGACAATCATCTCTCAGCTCAAGGACGTCGAGGCGCACACTAGGACTTTGGTCACGAACCTGGAGAAACAACTTACGGAGATGAAGCAGTCCAACATTGCGATCCTCGAGGACAACCGCAAGATCAAGGCGGCAAGTTCGGACGCTATGCGCCTACACGAGGCCCTGAAGAGTCAAGCATCGAATCTCAACAGCCTAGTGAAGGCCAAAGACTCAGCAGCGCATTCGTTCAAGGAGAAGGTGACATCGTGTGAACAGGAGCTGGAGAAGGTCAAGGTTCGCCTAGAGCACGCGCTGAAAGAGAGGGATAACTACAAGTCCCGAGGGTCTAGCGATTCGGAGGAGAACCTGAGGGTAAGCCACACTTCCTTTGGGCTGTTTTGGATCTGTCCCAAGCTAATGGTTTGTGTTTACAGAAATTTGCGCTCTGCAACGTTTGCAACGGCAACTTCAAGAACGTCACCCTCAAGACGTGCGGACACGTCTTCTGTAATGAGTGTGTCGAAAGCAGAGTCGCGAACCGCAGGCGAAAATGTCCCTCCTGTGGCAAGGCGTTCGACAAGATGGACGTCATGCATATACACATGTAATGCTTGCCACGCCTTGTATCGACCCGAACTGCGTTGGTCTGCTCGGTGTCCTGCATCCAGGTGTCGCTGCGGGCTTGCCACGACGAGACGCCGCCTGTTGCAGACACTGGCCCTCCCAACATCATCTCCGCCTTAGTTGGTGGAACTAGGATCGCGGCACCACAGTGGGCCAGCTAAGGCACTGATGCCTGTTCAGCCAGTCCTAAGGGGCAGCTTGTTGGCGATATGCCATTTGTTGTCGGGCATGTGAGCTGCCCAATCTCGCTCCCAGACTCATCTACGATGGGTTACTCTTTAGTCCGCACCAGCGTCGTCTTTTTTGTTTTGCATTAGGTCAAAGAGCCGGAGGCACATGTCTTGGATGCCTTGTACGTCTGTACTTCTATTTGTATGCAATACCATAATCACTTGCGCGGGCAGGTCGAGTTCAGCCATTTAACCTTGTCTGTTTTCCAGCTATGTGTCAAAGAGGCCTATACGGCATGTTTGTGATACCAACGGGGGGTGGGTGACGGCTAGGAATGTAGCAACAGCACGTAATATGTATGGATGATGTTTATGAACTCAAATTGTCTCTCGAAGTACAATGTGTTCTGGGTATTCGCACTTGTAAATGACGTCTCGCGTGTTGCACAATATTCCCCAACTCTCTTCATAGGGGCTCAACGTCGGCTGGTTGAACCAAAGCCGGTGCTTTCGTATCGAGCGCCAGAGCTGGAGCTGGAGTCAGACCGAGAAGGGCCGGCACCGCCAGACCCGCCCCAAGTACTCCCACGGCCGCCGAAGCTGCCGTAGCCTCCGTCATACGTGTTGTTGTTCCGACCTCGGCTGCCGG
>GL876970.1:1415471-1426957 GCA_000193285.1 Magnaporthiopsis poae ATCC 64411 | reverse complement strand
AGCCCGGGCTGAGAAGGTCGACATGTCCAAGGTCGACTCCAAGTTGATGCAGAAGGCCGCCGGCGTTGACGAGCAGGATGAGGACCCTTATTCCCATCTGCCTGAAAGCGAGGCTGCCGTGCTCAAGCAGCAGGTCGACACCCCGTCGGTCAAGGTCGCCTACCTGACCCTGTACCGCTACGCCTCCCCGGCCGATCTGGCCATCATGGCCGTCTCCTTTATCTGCGCCATCGTATCGGGCGCCGCTCTGCCGCTCATGACGGTCATCTTCGGCAACCTGGCCGGCACCTTCCAGAACTTCTTCCTTGGGCGCACCAGCTACGACGACTTCATGGGCACAATGACGCAGCTCGTCCTGTACTTTGTCTACCTGGGCATTGCCGAGTTCGTCACCACCTACATCTTCACCGTCGGCTTCATCTACACGGGCGAGCACATCAGCGCCAAGATCAGGGCGCACTACCTCGAGAGCTGCATGCGCCAGAACATCGGCTTCTTCGACAAGCTCGGCGCCGGCGAGGTCACCACCCGCATCACCGCCGACACTAACATGGTCCAGGAAGGTATCTCGGAGAAGGTTGGCCTGACGGTCGCTGCCATCGCCACCTTTATCACCGCCTTTGTGATCAGCTTCATCGTCTACTGGCGCCTGACTCTGATCCTGATGTCGACCGTCTTTGCGCTGCTCCTCATCATGGGCGGCATCTCGGGCTTCCTGCAAAAGTACAGCAAGCTGGCCATCCAGTCCTATGCCCTGGGTGGCAGCGTGGCCGAGGAGGTCCTCAGCTCCGTCCGCAACGCTGTGGCTTTCGGCACCCAGGACCGCCTCGCCCGCCAGTACGACTCTCACCTCATCAAGGCCGAGGGCTTCGGCTGGCGTCAGAAGGGCCTTCTCGGCTGCATGGTGGGCGGTATGATGCTGGTCCTGTATCTCAACTACAGTCTTGCATTCTGGATGGGCAGCAGGTACCTGGTCGACGGCACCATCCCGCTATCCAGCGTCCTCATCATCATGATGTCGGTCATGATTGGTGCTTTCAACATTGGCAACATCGCGCCCAACGTCCAGGCCTTTACCAGCGCCATCGGTGCCGCGGCCAAGATCTACAACACCATCGATCGCCATTCCTGCCTCGATACTTCTTCGGATGAGGGGATCAAGCTGGACAAGCTCGAGGGCACGCTCGTTCTCGAGAACATCAAGCACATCTACCCTTCGCGCCCCAATGTTACCGTCATGAAGGACGTCTCGCTTACCATCCCCGCTGGCAAGACCACCGCTCTCGTGGGCGCGTCGGGCTCGGGCAAGTCGACCATCATTGGCCTGGTTGAACGGTTTTACAATCCCGTGCAGGGCAAGATCTACCTGGACGGTCACGACATCAGCACCCTCAACCTCCGCTGGCTGCGTCAGAACATCAGCCTCGTGCAGCAGGAGCCTGTCCTCTTCAACGTCACCATCTACGAGAACATCAAGCACGGCCTGATCGGAACCAAGTTCGAGAACGAATCCGAGGAGAAGAAGAGGGAGCTCGTCGTCGAGGCGGCAAAGAAGGCGAACGCTCACGATTTCGTCACGGCACTTCCCGAGGGCTACGAGACAAACGTCGGCGAGCGTGGATTCCTGCTCTCTGGTGGCCAGAAGCAGCGCATTGCTATCGCCAGGGCCGTCGTTTCGGACCCCCGGATTCTGCTGCTCGACGAGGCGACTTCTGCCCTGGATACCCGCTCCGAGGGTGTTGTTCAGGCCGCCCTGGAGACGGCCTCGGAGGGAAGGACCACCATCACCATCGCCCATCGTCTGAGCACCATCAAGGATGCGCACAACATCGTGGTCATGTCTCTGGGTGAGATCGTCGAGCAGGGCACCCATAACGAACTGCTGGAAAAGCAAGGCGCGTACCACAAGCTCGTGACGGCCCAGGAGATCGCCAAGGTTACCGAGCTCACTCCCGAAGAGGAGGAGGCGATCGACGCCGCGGACGAGGCGGCTCTGATTCGGAAGGCCACGTCCAACAAGGAGGGCTCGAGCGAGAAACCTACCGACCCCGAAGACGACATCGGCGCCAAGATGCAGCGGTCGGCCACGTCCAAGTCGGCGTCCAGCCTCGCGCTCCAGGGCCGCAAGGCGGAGCAGAAGAAGTACTCGCTCTGGACGTTGATCAAGCTCATCGCGTCCTTCAACGCGCCCGAGTGGAAGCTCATGCTGCTCGGCCTCTTCTTCAGCATCATCTGCGGTGGCGGCAACCCGGTGCAGGCCGTCTTCTTCGCCAAGCTCATCACGGCGCTCTCGGTCCCACTCTCGCCCGAGACGATCCCGAAGCTGCAGAGCGACGTGTCGTTCTGGTGCCTGATGTACCTCATGCTCGCCATCGTGCAGTTCCTCGCGTACGCGGCGCAGGGCCTGCTGTTCGCCAAGTGCTCGGAGCGGCTGGTGCACCGGGTGCGCGACCGGGCGTTCCGGTCGATGCTGCGCATGGACATTGCCGAGTTCGACAAGGAGGAGAACACGTCGGGCGCGCTGACGTCGTTCCTGTCCACCGAGGCCACCCACGTGGCCGGCCTCAGCGGCGCCACCCTGGGTACCATCCTTCTCGTCACCACCACCCTCGTCGCCGCCTTCAGCATCGCCCTGGCCATCGGCTGGAAGCTCGCGCTCGTCTGCATCTCGACGGTCCCCGTGCTGCTGGCCTGCGGCTTCCTGCGCTTCTTCATGCTGGCGCACTACCAGCGCCGCGCCAAGCGCGCTTACCAGGTGTCGGCGTCATACGCGTCCGAGGCTATCACGGCCATCCGCACCGTGGCGTCGCTGACGCGCGAGGAGGACGTGATGCGCCAGTACAGGGAGTCGCTCGACCGGCAGCAAAAGGCGTCGCTGCGCTCGGTGCTCAAGTCGTCGTCGCTGTACGCGGCGTCGCAGTCGCTGACCTTCCTGGTGCTCGCGCTCGGCTTCTGGTACGGCGGCAGCCTGATCGCCAAGGGCGAGCTCGCCATGTTCCAATTCTTCGTCGTTTTCAGCTCCGTCATCTTCGGCGCCCAGTCGGCCGGCACCATCTTCTCGTTCGCGCCCGACATGGGCAAGGCGGCGACGGCGAGCGGCGAGCTCAAGACCCTGTTCGACCGCAAGCCCACGATCGACACGTGGTCCAAGGACGGTGAGCGCGTGCAGTCGGTCGAGGGCACCATCGAGTTCCGCGACGTGCACTTCCGCTACCCGACCCGGCCCGAGCAGCCCGTGCTGCGCGGCCTAAACCTCCAGGTTCTCCCGGGGCAGTACGTGGCACTCGTCGGCGCCTCGGGCTGCGGCAAGTCCACCACCATCGCCCTGCTCGAGCGCTTTTACGACCCGCTCGTTGGAGGAGTGTTTGTGGACGGGCGCGAGATCAGCTCGCTCAACGTCAACGACTACAGGGCGCAGATTGCGCTCGTGCAGCAGGAGCCGACTCTGTACAGTGTAAGTTTTCACTTCCGAAACCCCTTTCCCATGACAATATAATGACAGCTATGCTAACAACCGTCACTGCTTTAACAGGGCACAATCAAGGAAAACATCCTCCTCGGCGCCCCCGGCGAGGTCTCGGACGAGGCGGTCGAGTTCGCCTGCCGCGAGGCCAACATCTACGACTTCATCATGTCGCTGCCCGAAGGGTTCAACACACTGGTCGGCAGCAAGGGCGCGCTCCTGTCGGGTGGCCAGAAGCAGCGCGTGGCCATCGCGCGCGCGCTCATCCGCGACCCCAAGATCCTGCTGCTGGACGAGGCCACGTCGGCGCTCGACAGCGAATCGGAGAAGGTGGTGCAGGCGGCGCTCGACAAGGCCGCGAAAGGCCGCACCACCATCGCCGTCGCGCACCGGCTGAGCACCATCCAAAAGGCCGACGTCATTTACGTCTTTGACCAAGGCCGCGTCGTCGAGAGCGGGACGCATAGCGAGCTCATGAAGCGGAATGGACGGTATGCTGAGCTTGTGAACCTGCAGAGCTTGGAGAAGAAGTAGTCGACGTTCTGTCGTCTTCCACTTTCTCCTTCGTGTTGGGTCAAGTTATTGTTTTTTAATGTCTTCTGGATTTGTTTTTTCTTTACTTGGTACTTTTGTCTGCCAAGGGGTTATATCCCCACTCTGGTCGGATGGATGCCTTTCTTTCCCTTCTTGCTGTACATATTATCCACCGCATTTAAACTGGCGTTCGGGGGGGCAAGCGCGTAGTCGCAGATAGAGAGAGTCCATCATGGGAAATCCCTGGCTGGCAGATGTGGGATGAGATTGCGGATACATAGACTGGACTGGCTACGTCTCTACCTACGTATTGTTTTTTGTAATGAGTTGTTTAATATCTGCCTAGAATGCACTAAAGTAACTTTCTCCCGCACTTTTTTTTTCCCCCTCTCGCAGATTAACTGCTACTTGACTGACTTACGTCCGTACGTGTTGTTTCCGTGATGAGTTTTAATATCTGCCCGAACTGCAGCATTACCATGAACCTTGACGCGCTCTCTTTTTCTTGCCCAATTTAAATTATTTTAATTTGGAAACTTTGATTCTTGGAGTTTATTTTTTTCCCGTCGTCGTCTTCCGTACACAACCGCCACAACGGTTGCCAAAGATAAAACTGAGACAACTTGCGCCCTTCCCACGCGTAAATCGGTACGCGCTACTGCGGCTTTCCGGGCACAGGCGGCGGCGGCGGGCGGCGACGACGTGTGTCAGCCAGCCAGCCCGTGCTAAAACGGGAAGCGGCTCCTTTTGGTCCTTGTTTCTCTGTCTGCACACGGCACGAGCACAGTCATGGCACACAGCACACGCACACACACACAGTCATTTGTTGGTGATACAGGCTTGGAGCGTGTTGCTCTCCTTTTTTGTCAACATCTCCCTCCTCAAGCCGACAGAAAGCAAGAGGCCTCCGCCCTCATGTTCGTCGATAAAAAAAAAAAAAAAAAAAAAAAAAAAAATCGAAGCAGGCGAACCAACCAAAACAAGATTGCAGTCAGCCAAGTATTGGCTCCTGGGGGGTAGCAGCATCGGTACCATGGTTGGTCAAGTCGTGGTCCGGTCTGGGTCCAGTCGAGTCGTCAGCGAGCGCCAAAGGGAGAAAAGCATCCGTCTCCAGCATTTTTTTTCTTTTTTAGCTAGCGGAACCTGACTGCCGCGCTCTGGATCCTTGTTCCAAAATTTCATATCTTGCTCGGTATTGAACTGCACGACGGCGGGGGATTTCGAGCCGCCCGCCGAGCACGGACGGAGCTGGGCATAGGGGAGGCCAGGGGACGTTACCTGGATACTGCCTTCCTTTCTTTTTTTCGCGGTTATTTACGCTTGAGCTTTTGGTTGACATCGCTCACTCGCTAGATGGGCTGATCAAGTCGGAGAATATTCGACAGAAGCCGGCCTTCCCACCCGGCCCGTACTATTGGCACATGCCATTGAGTGCTATTGAATGGCACGCTATTTCGCGAAATGGTTACGTGCAGGTGGTGTTGTGGGCCATTTGTGAGCTGCGAGGGACTGGATCGTGGTCCCCACCTGGCCTGATCAAGCCAGCCCAGCCGGGCTGTTGTCTGGTAGCGATTCTGGATGTTTTCTGGCTATGATATCTGGGTTGGGCGCTCTTTTTTTTTTTTTTTTTTTTTACCGATCTGTCTGGTTGGCTGGTTCGTATATTCGTATTGTTTTTGTGCATTGTTTTTGTCCCCTCCACAGCGGCTGTTTATTACCTCCAGCCGCAGAGTTGAAGTTGAGGCCAGAATCAAGACGCGGGTAATTGACAAGGCTCCGCTACGACGACAGCCGAAATGGGGCAGCGTGGCTATGCCAGCCCGCGACCCCCACCCCAGCCGACAACTCAACTCAACTTTCTACAGTACTGTGCAATCAATGTCCCCACACCCGCTGTAGCTGCCTGTGCGCCGCTCCGTTTGCCCCTGGAAGCGCGCCAAGGTGGATGAGATGAACGGATAGTGACGGCTTGGGGACGGCCGGGCGAAGAAACAAGCCGCTCTCACTCAACACTAACCAGCCGGCGACGGCGCAGTCTATACCGTATTGACGGGATATTGGCAGAAAGCCAGCTCGGCCTGCAATTTGACTCGCTTCGACGCGCGTCGAGAAAAGATACTTTTGCTCCGAAACAAATTATGGCAGCCGCCGCTGCAGAAGCGGCAGGAATGCAACTGCCCTTGGGCCCCGCTTGTGGGATAGGCTGCATCTGCAGCCCTCGTGCTCTGGCCCCTCCTGCCGGATCCGCTCCCCTTTAAAATATGGACCCCTGGCAATGGGGCTTCCCGGTTTTTGTCCTCTCTCGTTACCTTTTTCTCGCCTCTTCTATGTACTGTAGATATGGGTGGGGAGATCGAGCTTCGAGCTTCTTTTCGCGCCCTCCCACTTTCCCCATTTCCTCATTTCCTCCCAGGATGAGCTCTTGTGGGAAAAAGACCTACCATGGCTGAACCAGATGCGTCGAGTCGACTGAGCTGCAGCCCGCATTGCAGCACAATACCATCAATAATGGGCGGGCTATGTGCCTGAGGTTGGCATCCCTGCCGCCGTCATTGGGTGGCACGGAAATTGGATTCGGTTGCAAGATACGACAATGGAAATGCTGCACCACCCACACACTCACTTCCACATCTCGACCTTTTGCCAGTCGGCCTGTCCTTGACACCCGACCCGACGTACCGACCACACCCGTCCACCCGCCGGGAGAGGAAGGAGTCAGTGTGATATTGCTCACAATATCAGCCCTTTTGGCGAGCTTGCAGATGGCCCCTCATCTCGCGCCGCCAACAGCACACACCACATCCTGCCCAAGCAAAGCAGCAAAGCAAACAAGCAACCAGGCCTGGAGCCACAAACACAAAGACCGTTGGACCAGAACAAATCCGGCTGTCATGTCCAGGACCCCTTGCTGCCGGTCCGTGTGGTGGGCCCCCCTGGCTTGGCGCCAGTGACAATGGCACCCAAGGTCCAACGCAGCCGGACGCTTCTAGGCCCCTGTGCCGCCAGGGGGCAGCCTCGCTTCGTGAGCCCATTTTTCCCTTTATCGATGGGCCCTTGTCCCTGCCTCGCGTGCTTGGTTGGTCGTCTCGACACACCCTGCCCAGGCCCCGGGGGCGCAACCCCAATCTTGTTCCTATGGGCTTTTTTCCCACTCGACCATTCTTATTGGAATAGTCTGCCCGCTCTAATCTTTAATGTGACCTTTGTCGGCTTTGCCCTCCATCTCACCCGTCCCTCCTTTGCCGGCCATTGGCCCAAGTCGCTCGTTGACACAGGTACCTCCGGTGCCGTTGCTACCTCTCCTGGCTGTCATTCTTTAATGCATTAAATACACTCTCGGCGGCGACCACCCGATCCTACCCTTCGCCAGTCAAAAAAGAGCAAAAACAACGCGACTGCCGAAATTCAACCTGGACAGTCGACCCAGCCAGCTTCTCCTCGGACCAACCTGCCGACTACTAGAGGCGCTCTCCTCGCCCCTAGCCAGCCAACCAGCGGCCTTCATCCATTCCGGGCGGGCAACCACGGCACGGCATTGGCTTCCATATTCACATAATTTGGCCACTGTCCCGTCCCGCATGCCACCTCGCCGGCAGGTTTAATTTACCCGCAGTGTCCATCTTGGCTTCGTTGACCCAACAAGCTCCCGGCGGCTTCCCCTCGCCGATCGCGTGACAGGAACACAAGGCTCTCGGCTCGCCTTGCCTGTGTGTCTTCTTTCTTCATCGCTACCTATTTTTTGGGACCTGATCCCGTCCGCTCCTTTATAATAGGGCCCCGCGACGGGGTGCGTCTGGCTTGTTTGGAACCAAGGAAATCTCTTGTTCACGCCAAGTCTACTCTGATCCCATCGTTCGTGGTATAAGAGGGAATCTGTCCTTTCTTATCTCGAGCCGCTTCCTGCCGATCCGCCTCCCACTCGTTTGAGGCGCGATCGAATCACACCCAGCCGTTGCCCGCCTCCGAAACATGCTCTCTTGTGGGATCTTGGACGACTCATAAAGATGGCATCAGGAGCTTCAAACAGCATTGGACGAAACCCGCTTCGCCGAACTCGAGGCGGCGTGTGTCGCCACGCAGTCCCCCGCTGCCGCAGGCCGAGGTCACAATGGCTGTTCATAGCTGTCGCCTTCGTCCTCTGCTTGTCTTCGGCCGCGACCGTTGTGGCACACCCTCACCCGCACACCGACCGCCGCCCACCCGCCGAGTCGGACGCAACCGACGCTCTGGCAGTCGAAGCCGAGGTCCCCGCCCCAATACTGGTTGAGGAGACTCTCCTCATCGACACGAGGCCAGCCCCGCCGAGTGAGGGAAAGTTGGCCATGATGGCGGCCACGGAGCAGGAGGATCATGATCTCAAGGTCCGAAGCCCGCAGAGCACGTCCGGAAAGTCTGGCAGCACGGCAACTTCGCAGGCCAGCCCTCTGCCCAGCCTTCTCGAGGGCAACCTCTCCGGCAACTTCACCAAGCCGAACCCTCAGTCGTCAGAGGCACCCTGCGGAACCTTCCTGGCGAACTTGGTCGCCAACCAGACATTCCAGCAGTGCTATCCGTTCTCTGTGCTTCTTCTGGTAGGTTTACCACGGCTAGTCCCCTTGAATGAACGTCTTTATATCCACAGTAACTCACATTTCCCCCTTGTTGCACAAATAGGGCTCGAAATCCTTCTTCCAGGCGCAAAAGTCCCTTGTCAGCATCACCAACGTGCTCGACAAGTCGTGCAGGGCCGACGTCAAGCTCTGTTCATCGTACCTGGCCGGCGTGGCCACGCAGCTGACGTCTAAGGACAACTGCGGGGCCGACTACGATCTGCAGAACTCGGTCGTGTTGCAGCTCCGCTACGCGCTGCTCTCGTACGAGACGCTCTTCTCGGCCACGTGCCTGCGCGACCCGACCAGCCAGGCCTACTGCTTCGCCAGCGCCGTCACCAACGCGTCCAACTCGGAGAACACGTACTTCTACTACCTGCCCCTGAACACGTCCATGCCCATCGACTCGTCCCCGAACTGCAACTGGTGCGTCCGCGAGACCATGGCCATCTACCAGGCCCACGCCGCCAACCGGAGGCTGCCCATCGCCGCCACCTACGCGGGCTCCGCCATGGAGGTCAACTCGCACTGCGGCGCCAGCTTCGTCAACGAGACCATGCCCGCCGAGATCCAGAGCGCCGGCGTGCGCCTGCTCGCCGGGTCTCCGCCGTGGACGCTGCTCCCGGCCGTCGGGCTCGCTCTTGCGATGCAGTGGCTGCTTTGATCAAGGAGCACGCCACTTCATGTGACATAAGAAGTTTTTTTTTTTTTCACGATTCAGCACGTTCTCTCATTCTCGACATACCCTTGTTTTTTTAAAGTTCAATGTAAATATCACTTTTTGTAACAACACACACATACACCCACCCAAAACCTCTCGGCCTCTGACACCCGCCCGACTTTATCTTTTATGTTTCTCTTACCTCGAGATCATTGGATATTCTTTTTTTTTTCTTCTTCTATAACATAATACTGGGCCTGTCACGCCGATTTGAGACAACTGGACGCTCATCATGGTGCGTTTGGTGGGATAGTGTTGAATGCTTCTCGCCCTAATGTTTCGGGCTTTCACGATACATGTGTTATTTAGCGGCATTTAAGGTTCGGATCATGACTAGGAATCTATTTTCCATGAAACAACGACTGAGCGTCACTGTTCAAGGTTCTGTATGTTGAAACGACTAGATCGGTCTGTAAGCGCTGCTACCGCACTTTCCCACCTCGGCCGCTTTGGTACGTGTATCTCGAGCTTCCGCTCAGACGTCTGCGTCAATGGAAAACATGTGCATCTCGGCCGGCTTGCCATGTCCGCTGGCCTCGAATACTGGGCCTTGAGGTTCAAGGGCTGGCGGTTCAGGGGCTGGCGGTTCAGGGGCTGGCGGGTAGGGATATGGCGTCACTTCGATGGTCACAATTTTCGTTGATCGGTACAGCAACATACATACCCGCATGTTTGCACACGGAGATTTTTAAGTCCCTTCCACCGGCATATATGCCCGGGGCTACAATGTCGCCAGTCCCGGTCAGCGAGGGCAGCGGGGTGCTGCCATGATCCCTGGTGATTTGTGATATCCTAGTAAAGTGTTACGGGATTGTCTCTGGCGCTCGTCGGGATTCTGCAAAGTCATACGCCTATCCGATCGGGCCACCACGGCAGCAAGACCGAGCCCTTCCAAAGCCTCCCGCTCCGCTTTCAGCCGAGAAGATGTGGGAGCTGAAGAATCCCCCAGCTGTTACCGAAAAAAAAAAGTCGCCTGGCGAGAAGAAGGCAGGACGGCTGCGCAATGGTCTCGAAGACTGATACTCTACTCCCTTGACGCTGGCGCCAGAAGATGTCAACAAGATGTATCGTTCTCGGTTGCGCATCATCGCAGATAAATTCCCCGGTCCGAGGTGGTCTCTGAGAGAGAGATATTTACACGCCCTCCTCAAGAGAAAGAGGAAGTGGCACATAAAGACTACCTGACACGGGTTAGTCTGACGTGAACGAAGCAAGCAGCTCCAGTACAAGAGTATTTGAAGAACGTTCTCGAGTGTCTTTTGGGAACATGTCCAGCTTGTGCCTGCACAGCGCACCGCGTCCTTTAGCGTCTCGTACTTTCCCGCCATCAAAGAACCGAGGCCATAGAGCCGCTGTATCCGAGTCCTGCAGCTATCAACGAGGAAAGTCCGTCCAGTTTACGCGGCTCATCGCGGCACACTCGATTTTGGAACTCGGGTATGGCCTGAAGACCGTCATCGCGGCGAGACCCGTAACTGGACGGCGCGGTCGGTACCTTACAGTCTATCACATGTCTCAAGGGGACCTCGGAAAGGAGCCTCATGGACGAGGCACGTAATTCAACTGCATCGTCCGGCCGCGGGTACTGTATGGAGAGAAGATAGATGACCGCTTGGCACCGTCGTCAATACGACTTGGTTGAAAAGTCACGCGACCAAAACAAAGCACCAGACGGTGTTGTCAGTGTTGTCGTGCTCGAGCAAGCTTGGAAATCCAGCGAAACGACGGGGAGTGACCCAGACGGTGCAACGATTCCATCCCCCCACCCCCGCGGAGGAAAAACAGCAGCGAGAACGCAAGGCCAAGTCACGAAACGCATCATAGTCATTAAAGCAAACAGAAACATGAGCCACGAGTATCAGTAAATCATCGTGTTTAAACAAATCAGCATCTAAAGGTATCTTGGAGAGTAAACAAATCTTTCGCTTGCCATGTTGTAGAAGACGCTCCGACGAGGAGAAGGTCAAATAAAGAAAACAAGAAAAAAAAAAAAACATCGCGAATACACACAACGAGGCTCCGCCCCAGTGAGAAAAGAAAAATAGACAGATGACGCTGACCCCAGACTCCTGAAAACAACCCGCTCAAGACCGGTTTCATGTCATCAAGTCATCATTTATTCCGTTGCCGTTTCCTCCTTCCGGCAGCAGCAGCACCACCACCGCTGCCGCTGGGCCCG
>GL876970.1:1397954-1415177 GCA_000193285.1 Magnaporthiopsis poae ATCC 64411 | reverse complement strand
CCCCGCCGCCGCCCGTCTTGTCGTTGCCCTTCTTAATGCTGATGAGGCAGCCCTGCTCCTTGAGCCTCTTTGTCAGCGAGGTGCTGGCCTGCATGCCGGGGAAGTCCTTTGCGTTGTACACGGTGAAGACCTCGCTCATGGCGGTGCCGAGGATGGGCGCTCTGCTGCCGAGCTGCATGCTGCGGGGAGAGATGACGACGAGCGAGAACTTGAGGCGGAAGTTTCCCGGAGTCCGGCAGCTCAGGTCCGGGAAGCAGAAGAAGCAGCCCTCCTCGCCCTTCTCGTCTAGGCCCACAAACGGCGAGGCCACGAGAGTGCCCATGAGCCGCCGCTGCTGCCGGTAGTCCTCGGGCATGGCCGAGTTGTCCTGCTCGCCCGTCTCGTCCCAGATGGAGCAATGCACGACGCTGTAGGGGTGCTTGATGCGCGCCGAGACCTCCTCCGCGGTCGCCTTTGGGTTGTTGTAGAAGAGCTGCACGATGGGCGGCGGGTCGATGACGCGTCGGTCGCGCTCGCCGAACCCGCACGAGCGTGCCGCTATGGGCTGTTGTCGCACTTGAATCCGGTACTCGGACGGAGTCGGCGCCGGCGACACCGTGGCAGGCGCCTTCTGTTTCTGGGATGCTACCGAGGGCGCTGGCGCAACGCTGGGCGGCCGTGCCTGCCGCGCTTGCACCGGATAGTCGGGCGCACTTGGGCCTGAGGGCGTCGTTACAGGCGCCTTTTGTGACGAGGTCGAGGGCGATGATGCGATGCCCTTCGGCCCCACAGATCGTGCTTGTATCCGGTACTCGGATGCCATTGGTGCCGGAGGAGGCATGGTAGGTACTTTCTGTGACGGCGTTGAGGGGGATGACGCGATGCTGGCCGTTCCCGCGCGAGTCGACGAGCCGGCCACTCTGGCCTCGGCAACACTGCTGGCACTACTAGCGGCACCACTGCCGCCTCCGCCTCCATCTCCACCGACGCTAAGCATACTGTGTATGCTCATTCTGACCGACTCTTGCCGTGGTGACATGCTGTTCTGGTGTTGTTGTTGGTGTTGCTGCTGATGCTGTACAGGCATTGGCGGGTACTGCTCCATCTGGGTCGGGTATCCGTTCGGCATCGGTGGCGGGCTCGTCGAGTACTTTTGGCGAAACTGTGGGCTTGAATATTGCTGTTGCGGCGTGTTACGGTAGGCAGGCGGGATTGGCTGCCGCTCTGACAAGTTTGGAGGTTGCTGCTGCTGCTGCTGGGTAGAAGGGAGTTGGGTTTGGATCGGATGGGGCGCTGGTGACAGAGGCTGCTGGGGCTTCTGATGGCTCAATGTAGGAGTCGGAGGACCGTTAGAGCGTTGTTGTCGTCCATTAGCAGAATACGACTGTGGTACAAGCTTCCCCATCAGGTTGCTAGCGGTGGCGCCATTGCGATTATCTTCCTGATGCATATGGTAGCCCGGGTTGGGTACTACCGCTGGCGGCGCTTGTGGAAAGGCTGCCGGCCCTCTTGACGACGGGTGGAAGAAGTGACCGGCAGCGTGACCCCTAGACCCGTCCGCCGGCGGTATGTCGTCGGACCTGTCGCTCGTGGTCGACGATTGCGTCGGCGAAAGGCGGGCGTCTGGGTGTCGTCTCGGCGCTAGGGGATAGTAGTGTGATGGCTGCTGCTCTGGGGCTGGGGCGGGAAGGAGAGGTGGTGTCTGGGTGATTGGCGACGGGGTCGTGTAGTCGGCAGTATAATAGGCTGGCCGGGGGTTGCTGTTGTAGTGCGCATCCCGGCCCGGCGGCGGGGAGGTTGGGTACTGATGCGCGGCGGACGCGTGTGGCGGCGGCGGCGGCGAGGCGGCGTTGGCATGGGACTGGGATGACGAGAACAAGCTCGACGGACCTGGGAGTCGTTCGCTCGGGGGCTGGGGTGCATGGGAGTATTGCTGCTGGTCCTGGACGTAGCCGCCGTGCCGCGGGGCATATGGATCGTGACTCCACCCGCTTCCTGGCCTCGCCATTGTGTCGAGCGGAGGCAAGAAATGACTTCGATGGGAGGCTTCGACGGCTGCAGACATGAGGGAGGTGGGGACGTCGAAGACGAGAGGGAGCCCGGTTATGAGGCCCGAGGGATCTGCAGCAGACGAGGGGGCCTGGGAAGAGATGTATGGCGACGGCTAGGATTTCCTGCGTCACGTCCTGGTATCAGCAACTGACTGGCTCAGAGGTCGGGCGCACCCTTGTCTCGGCTGCTCGGGCGACGGCCGCCGGCGTTTACTACCAGAGTGTTCACATACCCGCCTGACAGACAGTGACCGCCGCCTGTCTCTGATCGGGATGGCCAAGCGGCTTCTGAGTGGCTGTCGAGTCGAGGTGTGGCTCCGAGCCCTTTGTGCGCAGGTGGACTGGCGGAGCGAGAGCGAGGGCAATCAGGCCTGCGTCTCCGGGACAAGGGTGAATGGTGATACGGCCAGCCGCATATGAGTGAGACCCGGGGCTTGTGCAGAGGGGTCACTCGTGGCGCGACGCGGGAAAGGTTTGTTGTCTCTGGTGCCGGTCTTTGCTCCTCCCAAAAGAAAAAAACCCACACCTCTGCGTCGCACCAGGTCTTGGCTAAGGAAGTATTTGACGCGGGTGACGGCAGCGGTTCCGATATTGTTTGCGGTTGGTCTCGCTCGCCTGCAGTTGTGCAGGCATTGGCGAGACCAAGGAGGGTGGGTGACGAGCTCAGGGGCGTGGAGAAGAGGTGAAAAAAAGAAGAAAAAAAAAGGGAAAAAGAGATGGATACCTAGGTAACGGGCAATAAAATAAAAACAAAGAGAAGCGCGAAAGGCCAGGCAAATATCGGTCAGGAGACCGGTGTGAGTGGCGCTTGCTGCGGTTGTTCGCCGTCGAATTCTCGTCTTGTTTGCTTTTCCGTGTGCGTGCAACTTGCTTTTTGTTCTCGATCCTTCCTGTCTCGTTGCTTTTATTCTAGCGCCAACCCTCGCAATTCGACCTCGGCCCGCGTTGACCTTGGCGACCAACGTTGGACCGTCCACACTGGTCGGTCGAGTGTGCTCTGGCTAAGGACCGAGATCGCGGCTAGCAACAGTGTGCGTCGTGCTGGCTGGCGTATGAGGCGCGGGCGGGGGCGACCTATTTAGAGGAGTGGGTGTGGATGCTGTCGAGGTGCGGGTGGGCGTGTGGTGGGTGTATGTTGTAATATATGCATGCCAGCCATGCGAGTCCCCCTCGGCTGCGTATCGAGGCAACAGAAGTGGACACAACCGGCATATAAGTACGCACACAGCGGATATAAGGTGCTGGAAGGGCGAAGCAAAAGTCCTGCAACCTCAGCGGATCCTCCCAGAGTGGTGTCTGAGCTATTCCGCATCCATCTGGAAGAGCCGAAGTGACGAAAAGGTTGCGTGAGAGATTGATAGGGGCGGTGTCAATAGCGACCGCCCGTATACTCCCTCCCCAAGCCGGGTAGAGGAGTCCCAGACAAGGTTAGAGAAGGATGCCGTCCCTGCAGGTAAGCACGGGCTGATAAAAAACCAACCCGGGACAGGACAAACTGTTTTTATCCTGGGGTTGCAAATCTCGACCAACGGGCCTTATGTATCAGGGTAAATGCGGCTAGGACGATGTGGGTATTACTTTGGGCCGGTCTATGCACCCAGTTAGGAGGTTGGTTAGACAGCGTGGCTACCTGGGGAGCAGCCTATCCACTGCGTGTCTTATGTATGTCCATGGGTGTGGGTTTGCGTGCGTGGTAGGAATGCGGGCCTACCGAGGCGGGAGCACGGGTATAATGAGAGGGACGACCTGGCGAGCGTATGGCGTACGTAGTGGACGGGCGCAAATGGAGACAGCCCAGCATCCGGGGAAAGGCGAGCACGGAAGTTTGACCGCAAGTGCTCCGGATATGGAGGGGTGAGTGTGTCGCTCGCAGTGGCGTTGCGCTGGTCTTGTTGATACTCGCAGTCAGCGTGGGACAAGGTGACGAGGTGCATGGGTGATGGGTCCCGTCGAGTGGACAGGCAGGGTCGTCGCACAGCGCAGGGAGGCGGGGACACGGGTGGGCGCGTGTTTATGGGGGTGCATGCTAACTAAACAAGCACCCCCTAGCCAGCTTGGCCCTCCAGTCTCGATGTGTGGGAGCATGCAATTGCAGTGGGCGGGCAGGGCACTGACCTGTAAATACCTGAGCCCAGGCGGCACAGATAAACGACGGTAGGCAAAGGTGATGTACAGACCTCAAGTCCCGTCCGAGGGATTCTGGCAGGTTGGCAGGCAACGATGGGGCGGATAAGCGTAGAAAAGAGGGCAAAACAGGGCCGACAGGATCAGTCCTTCCGCCCGTCATCAGCGGGCCGGGTTTTTGTCGCAGCGTGCGAGGCTACCTACGCAACCTATTGGGCCTGGCTGGCGTATGTGTCTGTTTGTATGGTGTGTGTATGTGTGTGTGTGTGTGTGTGTGTGTGTGTGTTTGGGATGGGGATGGCAGCACGGTGAGTGTGGGTGGCCGTTGGCGCTATGATGGAGCAGACATTTAATCCGATGTGAGCGAGAGCCAAGTGACGGGCTGGCTCGTTGGGGGCGCGGCACGGTGATTGGGACGGCGATGGCCCGGCGCAGGAGAGCAAAAAACGCCCAGGGTTGCGGTTCAATAGCGTGGTGCCAGCAATCCACCTGGCGTCACCCATGCCCTAGCTGCCCCGCCGACGTCGTCGCTGGACAAAGGCCGATTTGATGCGATGGCATTAGCCAAAGCCAGCGGCAGGCCCCCGTGGCTAGGTACCTCCCTGGCTAGGGGCTCGGGGCCCCAGCGGGCACGCTAACTGACAGAAGTGGCGGGCCCTAGCCAATCTGCGTGTTGCCTGCATCTGCATGGTACCATCCTGCCCGGGGCCCAGGAGCATCACACACAACCCGCCCGCAAGACAGCCCCAGGCCCGTCGTCTCCGCCGGCCGAGCAGCGGGGACGCGGGGGAAGAGAAGCGAGAAATGGGCCTGCGCGTGCTGGGTCGACGAATGACGGGGGAGCTCTGGCTGGAGCGGCTGGAGCGCCACAGGCATCATTGGCATATGCGTGCCCTGGTGCGTGGTGCACATAGCGAGGAGGGATAAGATGGTGACGCACGGGCAAATATCGGCCGATTGATATGGACAAGGGGTGGTGGGGGAGAGAAAAGAAAGGGGAAAAGTCAAGGTCGAAAAAAGGTAGTGGTGAGAGAGAAGCAGCAGGACGCAACCACAAACGTCCCTGAACAGAAGGCGGAAAGAGCTGCCCGCCCAGTTGCCTGACTGGGTGCCAGCGCGCCTTCCGCCACAGCCCGAGCAATGAACTTGACTCAACCAAACTCCTCCAACCCTCAAACACAGTCGGAGCCGATTTCCCCTCACTAGCATGTTTCCTTTGCTCCCCAGGATGTCCTGTCATGTCCGTTTGGGCGGGCCACCCGACGAACAATGAATGTAATTAGCCGCGGGTGCCGTGTACTCGATGCCGTCCGTGGATGAGAAGGCATGGCAGGTATGGATAGCATTAAAATATGCACTTGCACTCGCATTCTCGTATCTGCACAATGCGGCGGTGGGTTTCTTTTTCTGTGTGGACACACACAAAAGCAAACGCCGCCAACAAGCACCAACAACACGCCCAGACCGGATCGTCTCTCAGGCCCTGGTCCTTGCCCTCGACGCGGGGACGCTATCCACCTTATCCCCCATCAACTCTGCCAACCAATGGAGCCCCACGCGGGCGGCGGGCTGGCTGGTCGAGTTTTGTTTTTTTTTTTTTTTTTTTTTCGTCGGGAAACGGAAACCACCGAGATGACCAGGAACAAGCCCCCAGCGCTTCGTGGGACCTGGGAGCCGTCTGCCGCGCTCACCAACGAACCTGCCCCAAGCCAGGGGGTAGCCCTGGGGCCCACAATGTAAGGGAGAACAGCCTCGGCTCGCCGTCCAGAGGAAATGAACGAACGTGACAGGTGCCCCGGATCTGTCGTGCTGTGCTGGACCACATCGGCACGACAGGCCGGGCAAACAAACAAACCTCTTCTCGCTTCCATATTCCAGGCCGGCCTTGCTGCCGGCGCGGCCATGTTAGGGTAAGCCAATCAACCTCAGAACGAGCCGCTATCCTCTTTGCGGAAATCCCGAGCTGGTGTGTGTGTGTATGTGTGTGTGTGCTGTATGTGTGTGTAGGCGCACGTGTGTTCCCCCATCCTCTCCTGTCCACTCAGAAGTCAGATGAGAGCCAAGTGAGAGGACTGCAAAGCCGGGAAGCCGGAATCACACTCGGCAAAGCGAGGCCCCCAGCCAGCCAGCCAGGGGCCCGCGGGGACCTTCCTTTCGCAAACCCACCCCACCATCCCAAACGCTCACCGGTTGCGGCCTGATCGCCGACCGACTTGTTGGTGCATGTTTGCTTTTTTTTCCTCCCTATTCTCTTTTCCTCTCTGCCACTCGCCCACATCCTGGGAGCCGAACTGGCGCTATTCCTCTTACGCTTCGCTGTGTTTGGTCTCCTTTTTTTGGGGGGTTTCCGCTGCTGCTCCTGTTGTGCCGCCTGTGTGTTTCTTTCCCCTTCTATCCCGACGGCTGCCGATCTTTGGCCTGCCTGCACCTCGACGCCCGGTCCGGGTCCCGGGTCGACCTAGGCCCCCTGCTGAATGTGCCGGCGGTCACGCACAATATCACACCATGTCAGCGAGCCGCGCCCCGGAACGAGTTTCCAGTTAATTTTGTCCTTCTTGGCACCTATCTCACTCTCCACAACACTACGTGTCCCGTCGCCATGTAGCTTCGCTCCTCAGCGGGACACAGCAGGCTATGTACCTACGTAGAGGCAGCAGCTTGGGATGGTTGGGCTGATGTGCCCCAGCCTGCAGTCATTAAGTCGGAAAAAAGCTGACACACGAGTCCGAGGAGAGGTCGGTAGCCAACTCCCTTCCATCGCGGCACGACCAACGACCTGGGCGGCGCGGGTGGTCGAGGATGATGGCTCCACCAGCAGGTCTACCAAGGGGATTTCCTGCAAAATTCACTTGGGGCCGCCGTTGCCTGATTTAATCGAGGTGACTGCTGCAATATCCATCTCCTTCTTGCACACTCCTCGCCCAACAAACCACCATGGAGGGTGTTGCAAAGCGCAATGTGGTGCCCCTCAATGCGCGCCCGGCTTTTGCAAATAAAGCCCGGACCAGTAAGCGGGCAACCATCATGACAGCATTCCAGACAAGGGTGGTGGGCCTGGCAGAGAGGAAAAAACAAAAAGCAAGGGGGAACCTGCCCGGTTAAGAAATCCCGGTTTGCGTGCTGCCGCACCATCTTGGCCCTGTCTCTCCCCAAAAAGTCGCTCGGTGGGGTGGGGTGTGGTGGTGCTGCGAGCTCACGGCGAATATTGCCCAGATGTGTTCCTCCTGCCCTCCTGCCAGTCTGCCAACACCCGTCAGCTGCCACAGAACCTCTGTCCTCTGGCAAGGGTCTCGGAACTTCGGCTCTGTGATTTCGACACGACGATCCTCGCTTGCCCAAGACGGCCTAGACCTAAACTTCTTGTCCTCCAAAGCAACTGGCTCCATGGCCGGATCGGCGGATAAACAGTTACCCTCATGTGGCAGTTGTGCGCTGTTCTGTCATTTACGACTGAACACTGAGAAGTGCCTTTGCCAGGATGAGCCTATCGCAAAACCTTCCCAATCCAAATAGGCTGCCCTGGAACCTGGGAGCTGGGATGGGCTGCCCGGAACACGGCTCAAGCCCCGTCCTGGGTTCATCCATGCTAGGGGCGCAGTTCCTCCAAGTTTGTTTTTTCTTTCTTTCTTTTTTTTTTTTTTCAATTGTTTTGAAGCACACCGCCGCCCGGCGCCTCTGGCGGGTGCGATCAAAGCAAAACCCGTCCAAGGATTCCCAGCCGAGGCGAGGTTGCACAAACACACCCATCTCGAATCATCTCGTTTAGCGGCTTGGTATCTTTTCCGCATTGGGGAATTTCACCGTCATAGCTCGACAGTCTGGGCCAATGGAGGAGGTACCGGATGTGGAAAAATACAAAAGAAAAGGGGGGGCCAAAATGGTAGCCCATCCAAGCAAGGGTACGTAGGCCGTAGGTAGGGTTCCATGTTTCCTCGCACACCCTTTTTAGCGAAGCCCCCACGAACAGGTTTCTGGCAATCACACCATGAACACGGAGATAAGGGTGAGCCCGTGCTGTGAGAGTGACATGCCCTTTGAATCACGCAAGCCGTCAACTGCACCCACCATCACGGATCCATTTCAATCACTCCGGCCATGGTTGCAGTCCTCATCTCTTTTCGGCTGGATGGCGGTGCCCCGCCTGCTCGCAACTTCGTTTCGTCCAGACATAACGGAATGAGAGGAAAGGTGCAGACAGAAGCGTGCTGCCACCTACCCTAATCACCAGACACAGAAGCCCGCTTCCTGGTTGGGCATCTGCATGGCCACTGATCCCACACAATCGGCACCTCTGCTGATTGGGCGCGCGCTTGTGCCGGGACCACGCAATATCGGCTCCCCAAGGCCAGCGTTTCATCGATTCTGCCTGTTTTCTGCGTCCCGTCTGGGCCAGCCACCAACCAGACTTGGCGTTGCACTATGCAGGCTACCTTATGTGCAGCCAGCAATGCGCTCACTCATCCTCAGCCACAGCAGCTGAGTGCGCTTCTGAGAGTGACACCCCTTTCCAGCACGGCAGCTTCGGCACAAGACATCGGCTACTTTTGCCTGAAGATCCTCTCCCTATGATTTCTCCAGCAAATGTGATGCAGGGCACAACTATAGCAGAAGCATCTTCAGCCGAGTGCTGCCGCTGTTCATATCTGCTTGTCTCAGTTCGGCCACGCACATGTGCATGAGTTATTCCATCAGTAATTATCTATCCCACAAGCTAGCAACCCCCTATCCGGCTGCTTCCCCAGCCCTGCCGGCGTTGCCAGCTCATAGCTTCTGCATGTCTTTTCCCACGGCATGCGCACACAAGCCGACTTAACGCGTGGACGGGGCAGGCAGCAAAGGTCACTAAAGCCCGTCCGCGACGTTGAAGCTGCTCGATCCACGTGTCTCTAGTGCGGCGCCGCGCTGAGAGCTATTCTAAACGCGGCCCGCTGCCAACGGCCACACACCGTCGTTCTTCGCTCCCACTTCGCTAGCAGAGGCTAAAACAATAAACAGCTTCGCGCAAACCTGCCACTCTAGGTACCACCTCGGTGCATTGACCTCCCTCCAAGCGAGAAGGCAGAAAGACTGCGCCGTGTCCAGGTGCAACCAAACGACGGCGTGGTCGTATCAACCAGCACCCCGGCCTCCGGTAATCTTGGGAGGGGACGCCAGCAAAGTGCTGAACTCTCCGTAACGAGTCGCGCCTGCATACGGCTAAAAAGGATGAGAGCGGGTGGTGCCCGATCAATTCGCGCCGTGCCCACGCCCACGGCATGCGGCATGTTCCACACCCCACACCACATGGAGAGCCGTCCATCCATCCATCCATCTTGCTGCTGGGCATGTAGTTTCTCCGCATCGGTACCGATTTGTCAAGCTCGGTTCGGATGCCTTAGGTGGGCAGGTCGCGAGAGGCATAACATAACGTTCTTCTGGACCATGGGTTGGTGCCTTGGGGCCTGGACGCACAAACCTCTTTCGTATCTGTGCTGGCAACCAAAAATGAAAAAGGCTGGGAACGGAAACCCCTCCATCAATCACCCCCATCGTGGGACCGCCCGGATGCTACCTAGCCTACTAGCACGTCTGTCCTTTCGAGAACCGAGCTTGCACTGCCCAAGTGGCCTGCTCTCGTCATGCCCGCCTGGGACGATTGCTGCCAGCCATGATGGTTATCCGATAATAAGATGTGTGGGATGCATGCGTGCATGTGCGGCGCTCTTGGATTCGAAACGACGGCTGGTATATGCCCATCGCGCCTCGGCTGGGGTTTTGTAGACTTCGCTTAGACTCGCGCCCGTTTTCCCCTCGGCACCTCTTCCGAGGCAAGCTATCCCAAAGAGCCTCGTGGCGTCTATCGTCGTCTGATCTTCTTATATCCGAAAGGGAAGCATGGTATGCCTCGAAGATCACGCTGTCATTCAGGTGCGCCTGAGTACGGATGAAAAATTTCCGTCACTGGGTATATGTATACAGTATAGTGCCTATACTTCTGGAAGAATTCCAGGCCTTGTCGCAAAAAGAAATCCATGTGCTTCAATATGCAGTAAACTTTACCCCTCCAATTTCTGCCCTCAGACTGAACATGGCGCTAGTCACGCAAAGATAAGGGGTGAAGACCGGGAGGGCCACACGGTCTTCGATTTGATAGTCCGGGTAAAATCTTCCACCAATTCCCGGGAAGTTAACAAGCTCTCCTCACGAAGAGCCACTCTTTCTTCAGACGCCGGCTTCGCCGTGGGCTGCCGGTGTGGAAACCGTGACGGGACAAGGGACCACCCCATCTTTGTCCACCACCACGGCTAGCTGCTCGGCCCTGATGCAGACGCCCGGGTGGTTAGCCCGTTTCCATTGGACCGGCCTGTGATATCACCTGTGTGTGGGCCCTTCCAGCAATTTAACTAACGCCTGCAACTTGTGCAGATTGGGTAATATCTAGGTACGTATGTAGGTACCTAGGTAGGTACTTTGGTAGGCGCCAGCTTTTCCCGCAGCGGCCAGTCTCCGTCACGGCCCTGCCGCCACGCCGTGGCATGACAGCCCAGTCGGGGAGCTTACACCCGGTAGCCCGGAAAATACTGCGGCAAAAAAGAGGGGGGAGGACTGCGCTTCGCGTGCCGTCATCCTCCTTCCCGGGAGCCCGCCGCGCCGCTTGCTGTTTGTCCAAGTGAGAGCCCCTGACACTTGCAATAGGGTGGGTTGAACAAGACGCCGTCAGCGTTCCGTTTTAGACTCGGCAGTGCCGGGATCCGTCTGGTTTCCGCAGCTCGGAGGCTTTCGCGGCAAATTTGACGTGTAGAGTCGTCTGTCGAGTATGTGATCAATGCCGAAAGAGGGGAACCGCGCTCCCAACGACGGGAAAGCTGATGCTTCGCCGGCTAAGCCTGTTCCTCCCAACGATATCTCTGGCTCGGCATCGGGAATGATTCGGGCAATTGTTCGGTCGTTTCCGGTGAATGGGTAGTTGGTGGTCTCGGCAAGGTAGTGTTGCTACCGAGACTTGAATACCGTTTGTCTGTCTAATATTGGCCCCCTGCTCAGGATGCGGTCTCCGGCTATACCGGGCCCCGGCTGGGGCATGATGATACAGAATAATCCCCAAAGAGCGCCTAGGACCGGCGGCACAGCGAGCAGGGCGGGATAACTGACAGGCTCTCTTTTCCAATCGGAGGCTGGCTACCGCGCGGGACGGCCCCGGAACGGACTGGCCCTCCAAACCGTGGTCTAGCTGGAAGTGAGGTGCAGAGATGTTACCACGAATCAAGGCAACGGCTTTAATTCTAAAGACGCAAAGGATTACGCCGGGAATGGTGTCTTCCATCCTTCCAGTTGCGTTCCCGGAAGCACTAGCAGTTCATGCCATTGAGCGCGGCGTGGCACAGCTGCATCAGCGGATGACTGCAAACAGCGACCGCCCTCTGTTGGTGTGTTCCGGAGGCCGGTTTGGAGCTCCGCGGGGCTAGGCGGGAAGGGCATTACCCCGGAACTAGGCTGTTGGATCATCGCTTCCTGATCATCATCCTCGGGGACTGTGGCTTATTGGGTGCTTCTTCACTGCCTGAACGGTGGAATTGCGAGCACACCACAAGGCAGACCAAGGCGGCCAACCGGCGTGGAAAGCGCCAAAACACGCCCGAGCCCGTCATCCCTCCTGAAACAGGCGTATTGACCCGTATGCGGACAATATCATGGCCATGGGGCGGGTGGCTTCCTATACTACACCGACACTGGATATAGTGTCATCTTCTGGCCACTATCTCAGCTGTAAGTGTCGCCGGTGAGCTGTTGTACAGCGCGCAGAAGGCGTCTTTCTGGATCGTCTTAAGAAGGATCTGCGATTCATGCGCTTAGATTGCGCTTCTGGAAATGGCCCGTTACCCTATCGACTTGCTGTGGCGACTGGCCGCTACTCCTGGTGTTAGCAAGGCTTTGGCCGTCTCTCGTATAGCCCAAGCATGGCATTTCGGTTATGTGCTTGTCTCTTTTTCCCGCATGATACTGGAGACGAGGCGGGAAGCGACGCATGATATTATTCGACGTGGAATATGTGGCCGCCACCCAATGGAGGAGTAGGGGACTGTTTGATGACGACTGATCAAACCATACGAGGGAATGGGTCCGACGATGTGCCTGTACTCGGGAGGCGGGCAGAATTCTCGGGTGCTTCCCTCTGTGGAAGAAGGTGATAAAGATCTCACTCAGCCTGACAGCAAACTATATTCTCAGGGAGCTGACAGGAGTAAAGGTGGCCTGGTACAGATGACAAGGAGTGCTGGGAATCACTATCTTCGCCCTAAATAATGGAACAAACATAGGCACATTGCTCCGGAGTGCATCCGTATGGCACAAGGTTCAATGTTCTGAGCCCGGACAGTGGTTTATTGGGCTCAATGGCAACGTTTCTGTCAAGACGTGGTGCTGCTCGCTAGAGACGCGTTCGTATGCTCACGCCTCCTGCTTCTTGGTGTCGGCATTCTTTTCGAACGACTCCTTTTTGATGCGGTCCGTCTCTTCCGCCGCCCTGGCGATCCGGTCCCACTCGGCCGCGGTCATTAGGTGGTGGCTGGCCGACACGACGGTCCCGACCCCGTGGCCGCTGACGTCACTAATACCCTTTACCGCCGCTCCGGCCTTGAACCGTTCGATCGCGGCCAGGGCATGATATGCGGGCGTGAGCCCCGCCATGGCCGCCTTTGTGAGCAGCTCCTCTCTGTAGGGAAGGTATTTGCTGCTCCTGGCGCTGCTTCCGCCTCCTTTGCCGTCGCCGCCGCCGCCACCACCCTGGCCCTTCGTCTCCAGAGTGTCGGCCATAAGCCCCAGGTGCAAGCAGGCCGGAGCTAGGTCCAGCTGGAACGCGCCCACGGCCAGGTAGGCGGCCTCGTCGACGCCGGGGCGGCCTAGGCGGGCCGTGATGTTGGCGAGTGCCATGAGCGCGGCGGGCTCGGCGTCGAAGCGCGGTGGGCGCGGCGTGAGGTCGACGTCGGGCTCGGCGGCGTGCTTGCTGGTCGCGGGCGGTGGCAGGCTCGGCCCCAGGGCGCGGCGGAGAAAGCGCTCGGCCGTCTTGAGGCTGCCGTCGACGAAGTGTATCAGGCCCCAGACTGCCAGGGAGTCCGGGTCCTGGACGGCCGCGCCGGCGCCGCTGCGGAATTGGGCGCGGACTCGGCCGATGGCGCCCACGAAGGGCTGGCGCAGGTCACTGATCTGCCGGCCCTCGTGGATGGAGATCTGCTTCAGGGCCGTCAGGCAGAGGGTCAGGGTCGAGGGCTGGTGGCCGAGGGCGGAGGCGTGGTCGAGCATGCGCAGGGCCAGCTTCATGAGCCCCTGCGGCAGGCGGGTTCTCTGGCCTGAGGCCAGGATCTGAACGGCGACATAGTGCAGGTGCGCCGGGGGGATGTTCAGGGATATCAGCTTCTTCATGGTGCTGGGGGTTGCCCAGACGAGTGGCCTCCCGTTGTCGTCGAGGTTGGCCTCAAGGTAGAGCTTGGTGAGGAAGACGCACGCGGCCGAATTCAGGGGCACGGCGTCTGGGGCCACGCCCCGGTTCTGGATGAGGTCCGTCCGGGCCTCATCCCAAAACTCGGTGCCCGGCACATCGTTCACGCTAATTCCGAGGTTTTCGCTGGACGTGCCCTGTGATTTGGGAGCGCTGCTGGGTTGTGTCCTTGGCGAAAAGGCCTTGCTTGGGACCGGCTTTTGTTGTTTCCGCCGGAAGCCGTACTGCCGCCTTGACTCGGCCCTCGCTGTCACCGTCTCTGGCATCGCCCATGGGATCGGCCTTGAGGGTCTCCTCTGGGTGCCTCCCAGGACTTTAGTATGGCATGATGTCGCTGTGCAGTACTGGCGCGCTTCCTGGAACAGGCACATTGCTGAGCCCCTGGAGGCAGCCAGCGTCCCTGAGGCCATTGTGGGGGTCTTTGCAGCCGTTCCCTGAAGCGATTACCCCAATTGAGACTAGAGCTCTGTCGAGGCCTGAAGTATCAAGACAAGGCTAATCACATGGAGTCCAGTAACATGATAGCATCAGTGTCCTGTGGTTCTCAAGCTGAAATAATCTCGAGTTGCAAGTGAAGTAGCCCCCGCATACATGAGCCTTGTGGAGACGGGGTCGCAAAGGTGGAAACTAACCAGGCATGGCGACCAATGGATAAGCTCGCGATAAACGAGACCCATAGAAAAAGTCAGTTCACACGCGGGAGGCAGGTTCACATCAACTCATCGTTTG
Source organism: Magnaporthiopsis poae ATCC 64411 (assembly GCA_000193285.1). Classification (NCBI taxonomy): domain Eukaryota; kingdom Fungi; phylum Ascomycota; class Sordariomycetes; order Magnaporthales; family Magnaporthaceae; genus Magnaporthiopsis; species Magnaporthiopsis poae. Next base: position 1,400,819 of record GL876970.1, on the reverse strand, counting down.
CGGATTCGCGTGACAACTGAGATAATCACATTTAGAGCACGTACTGCGCAGTCAAACTGAGCTTGAGTCCAGTCGCAAAAAACATCTCTCTAGCTCCAGCCCTCTTACTGTCTGATTCTTGGGGTTCCACAAGCCGGGATGGCGGCGACACCCAAGACCTCCAAGCAAGGACAGCAGTCTCCTGCTGCCGCCGCCCCGCCCCAGGCCTCGTCACCAGCTCAGACCGAGGCCAAGCCGCGGTCAAAACCTCCACCATCCAAGCAGGCTGTAGAGGTGATAGAGCTCTCGTCAGACTCATCTGACGGCTCGGACCTGAGCGGCGATGAGAGCGGCGTCGGGTCTGCGTCTACCCCCGCACGACCAGCGGCGGCTGCTGCTGCTGCTGCTGCTGCGACGGCGAAGCCAGGAAGCAGCGGCTCGGAGCGCAGCTCTGCCCAGGCCGGCAACGACGATGGCAACGATGACGAGCCCTTGCCGTCCTCACAAGCTGGCGACAGCCCCGCTTCCAAGCGGCAGCGCAAACTGGCCGTGAGGGTCAAGGAGCCTATCCAGCCCGATGCTGCTGCGACCCCGGCTACCGCCGGCAAAAAGAGCCTGGCTGGCACTGGCAGCGGCGGTAGTAGCGCCGTCAAAAAGACGCCCTCGACGCACGTCCGCTTCGGCGACGATGACGACGACGGCAAGGAGCAGTTCTTCACTCCCCTCGAGACCCCCGGCAGCAACCCCCTGGATGCTGCCGGTGCTGCTGCTTCGCTTAGGAAGCAGAAGGAGCAGAGGCGGCAGGATAATGACGGCGTGGAGGATGGCGAGTCGGAAGGGGATGACGACGACGACGCTCCTCCCGAGGCGGTCTCGTCGCACGCCGCCGCGCTAGAGAACAGGAAACTCGACCAGATCGCAGCGAAAGCCGCAGAGATGTAAGCAGAAGACACGGTGTTCATGAAAACTTTGGGCGGCTACTAACACAAAACCCCTCCATAAAAACACAGGCAAGCAGCTGCTCAGAGGGCAAAACGGCAGCGACGCGACGCGCTTTTCAAGACGCAGGCCCAGAAGCGTGCCGAGGCCCAGGCGGTGCACAAAGCCGCAGTAGCAGTAGAAGATGCCGCCGCCACCGCAGAAAAAGAAGAAGGGGAGATGAGCTCCTCTCGCAAGGCAAAATCCCAAGTGCCCAATCTTCTTCCCGCCGAGTTCCTTGAGTCGGACGACTCGGACTCGGACGGGAGCGACGCGAATCCGGGCCAGAAGCGGAGGAGAGGTGCCGCCGCCGCCGCCGCCGCCGCCGCCGCAAGGAGACCCAAGAAGATCAAGTTCGAGACGGCCGAGCGCGCGGCGGCGCGTGACGAAGGGCGCGGCCCCGTGGACCAGCGCGTCGGCGGTACTGTGTATAGGGTGCTCAAGGCGCGCGGGGACGAGAGGCTCGCGCCCAAGAAGAGCAAGTATGCGGCCCACCAGAAGAACGCCCTCTTGGCCAGGGGTCGCGTTCCGGTACGCAGGAGTAGTGGGTTCCTTTTGAGGAAGTAGATTACGTGGATGATGGACTTCTTGGATGTTGGTCAGCGCATCAATGTCTTGGCTGAGGAATTGGGCAGGCGGCATCCAAACAGTCAGCTGAATAAAGCGCTCTCCAGCTTCGGGAAACCATAGTAATGAATTACTGGGAAAATATCTTTGGCGGCATCCATCCATGCTCATCTGGAACTTGTTGACTATTGCCGTCGCAACCTTGAGGCCCCAACTTGTCCTCTCTCTTTGTCTGTTTTACGGCCCTACCGTAACCCACCTACCTAGCCTCCTCCTGCCTCGCCATATTTTCGGCCATTCACCTATATGGCCTGCCGGGCACACGGGACAACTCCGGCCAGGGACCACAGCCCCAAGACCCACGAGCTTTGTTGCTTGGTATGGAAACTAGAAATGGATAAGAGTTGAGATGAGGGAAGAATCATGCATGCATGCATCAGGACCGGTTTGGAGAGGGCGAAAGAAAAAAAAAAAAAAGGGCAGAGACATCAGAAACCCCTATTTCTTTTTGTTCGAGGGTCCCACCCACCTAGCCGAAAATGTTATTTGTCGTCGTCACAGGCGCCTGTCCAACTCGTCATACCGGGCAAGTCGGCCGACAAAAAGAGTGAGATGAGAGGAGTTGTCGGGAGAGACAAGCGGGGAGCATGAGGACACACAAGAAAGGGTTCAGGACCGAGTACTTCAATTTATGACGTGGGGTTTTTTTTTTCCTTGTTCCGCCCGCATCCCCTGGGAGAAAAAACCCGATCCATGCCAACCGCTGTGTCCGAGTAGAGAGAAAGAGTAATCAAATCGTACAATCAAAACATTTGACCGGTTTTCCACTTCCCTTGACGAGTAACAAAGAGAAAAGGAGTTAATGCGTTAAGACGAGGCAAGGGAAAATAAGACAGAGACGAGGGGGAACGGTGATGAGAAGGAGCGACCAGACCGAGTGCGATGACGGCAGAAATGCCAACCTGGGTGTGTGTTGTGTTGTTTTGGTTTTTGCATGGTCTTGCTTTCTCTCGTGTTGGATTAATACAAGCTTTCATCAGCCTGCTTTTGTTTTTCTTCTCGCCCCTCCATTATCAGGATCCGGGTGAGGACTTTGACCAGGTTTGGCCCCACCTATACGGAGGCGATCGGCGACGTCGCGACGGTGATGAACTCCCCGATTTCTAATGGTAGTTGCCGCCCCAGCCACGCGGCTGGTTTCCATAGTAATTGCCGCCGCTAAAGCCCTGGTTGCCGTAGGCTCCGTAGGGGCTGTTGCCGTGGCCCTGGGCGGCCGCGCCACCGAGTCCGTAGCCGCCAGCGCCGCTCTGGGCGCCATGGAGGCCGTGTCCCTGTTGCTGC
>GL876970.1:1354533-1372302 GCA_000193285.1 Magnaporthiopsis poae ATCC 64411 | reverse complement strand
TGCGTCACGGTTCCGTCACGCAGGATGTCGCCCCAGCTCAGATCGGCCTGGATCAGCGGCACCTCCTCCACCGAGAGCGTCCTCTGGTCTTCCGAATCCATCGGTCCGCCGAGCGCCTCGAGCCCAGACACGATCGTCTCCCACGGGTCTTGCGGCAGCTGCTCCTCCGAGCCCGTATCCGGGAGGATGACGAGCTGGACGAGGATGTCCCTCTTGTCGCCAAAGCGCAGGTCGCCCAACGACGCCTCGGCGTCGCGTCCGGCTGCGCGCTTGGTGATTTGCAGCGCTCCGCTGATCTTGTGGAACTTGGCTGGGGAGCCTTCCGGCAACCTCAGCTTCAGCTTCACATTCTGGTGCGAGAGGGTTTGTGCCGCGCCCAGACAGCCAGCCAAGCATTCCCTCAGCATCATCCAGTCCTTGACATATGTGTAGGATGCCTTTGTCCTAGAAGAAAGCTCGATCATGGTGTCTGGCTTGTGGGTCATTCCAAGTCCGAAGGAGTGGATGGAGATCCTAAAGGGAAGGAAACGCTGTTAGCAACAAGCCAGATAGATGGCGGTATCGGAAAATGGTGACAAAAGCAAAAAAAAAAAAAAAAAAAAAAAAAAAAAAAAAAACTACACTTGGCAGCCTCGGCTCGAGAAACAACAAAGTCCACGCTGTCGCCATCTGCCGTCGAGGCATCGCTGATGAGCATGATGGTGGCAACGGGATTGTTGTACTTCCTCTGCATCAGCAGGTCCATGGCCACATTGGCGCCCTCCACCACGTCCGCCCGGTGGCTCTTCTGGCCAACCGGCTTGATGGAGCTAAGCACGCCGCTCCATCCGGCCCACGCCTTGGTGGTCATGCCCATAATGGGGACGCCGCCGCCGCCGGACCCGAATGTGACGAGGCCCATGCGGTCGCGGTCGCCGAGCTGCTGCACCATGAACTTGAGCGCGTCCCGGACCAGGTTGATCTTGACGCCCTGCATGGACGACGAGATTGGCACCACCACAACCACATCGATGGGGACGTGGATGGAGGGGAACACGGGACTCCGCCCCTGGGTGGTGTACTCGGTCGGGGCCGTGGTGACCGACTTGGGGCCGCCCCACGACGAGGCGAGAGATGACACACGCTCGGTGCGTGGCCTGCGCTGCCAGTCCTCCTCGTCCGTCTCCGACAGATCGTACTCGGGGCTGCGGACGGGCGAGCCCTCGACGGCGTTGAGGTCCAACATCGCCTGCTGCCAGAGCTTCAGCTGGTTCCGGTTCTCGAATCGCAGGTGGAACTGCGGCAGCTCGGCCACCGAGAGGCTGAGGGTCAGGATGTTCTCGTCGATGTTGCCCGTCTCGGCCACCTCGTTCAGGTGCTTCTTGATCAGGATGGAGCCCTTGAGCGTGCAGCGTGTAGCCCGACGCGGTGCGCCGTTCTCGTCCCACTGCTGGCTAGGAGGCAGCTTCTTCTCCTTGACGCAAATGAGCATCTCGGCGAACAGGAAGCATTCCAACTCCTGCCACGACACCTTGTCCTTGCCGACACGCAGGGTGCCGTAAAGACGCAGCTTTCCGAATCTGCCAAAGTCCAGTCCGTGCCAGTTCTCGACCCTGCCCCTGAGGTTCTCCGTCATCTCTTCCAAGACCTCGCGCGACTCGTACGGGTAGAACCGCGGCGGTGGCGGTGCCGTCTTGGGCGACGGCGGCGAGGAGTACTGGTCGTCCATCCTGACGTTGTGGTGCGGGATGCCGCCCGAGAGAGGCGCGGCGGCGCTTGGAGGCGGCAGCGGTGGCAGGCCGGCCATTTGCAGGTCCTCGGGATCGGGGCGCCACTTGCTGTCTGGCACCTCGACGGTGATGAGGCACGTAAGGGTCTGCTGCTGGCGCGAGCGGTTGATGGTCGGGAACTCGGAGCGGACGGTAACGGTGGGCAGCGGGATCGGGTTGCGCGAGGGTATGCTGCGTGGGCTCGCGAGAGACGTCTCCATGGCCTGCACGTCGTAGTCGTGTGCTCGGCGCGAGCCGCTCTGGGTGGTCTCCGGGTAGCCGTTGGAAGAGGCGGCGCCGGTGGCCTCGCTGTCGCTGCGGTTGTGGCGCGGAGCGTAGCGCTCTGTATCGCGCATGTTCCTCGGCATTTGGGGCTCCCGCGTCATATGGTTCTCGCGATCACGGCCGTGGCTCATTCCTGTGGTGTGGCTCATGCCGGCGGTTGACCTGGCGTTTGAGCCACGGCTCTGCGGCCGGCCCATTTGGCTCTGCTGTTCATCCCAGGGATGTGATGGCGTCGGCGTGGTAATTGACCTCGAATCGGGTGACGTGACCGATCTTACAAGGTTGGTGATTTTTTCTGCAGCGAGAGAACACGAGGGGAGCGGGATCTGGTTAGCCCAAAAAGCCACAAGCGCCATTTTCCCTGGCGGCGATCCATCCATCCCTAGCCAAGGTTGGAGTTCATTGCGTGTCACAACCAAACAACGGTCGGGCGACTTACCGATGTCTAGCACGTTTCCGCCCCTGCTCGTGTCCAGGTGCAACGGCGCGTCGCATCTCGGGCAGTACTGCGACTCGATCTCCTTGATGTACTCGTAAAAGCAGGCCTCGTGCGAGACGTGGGTGCACGAGAACTGCAGGATTCGCTCGCCGCGCAGCGTGTGTTCCAGCGGCTCCTCGCAAACGGCGCACTCGGCGCCGACGAAGGTGCGCTCCCTCCGCGTGCGGGCGCGTTCTGAACTCATGACGGAGTTGGATCGTCCGAAGCTGTCTCGAGATTGGATCGACGACACCGAACCGCTCTGCCGTTGGTGCTTCTGCGCAGGCAGCCGGATGGTTCCGCTCGAGATGGAATTGTCTGTTGGTGAAGCAGGTTACGCCTTATTGTCAGCTCTCTGCTATGATCGGATCCCTTCTTTTTGACAGGTTTCGTGTGTGTGCGCCCTTGTGGTGGCAAATGTATGGTGGAGCTCGTGAGGAGCGGCGGCGACGAGGCTCGTTTTGTCCCTCGACGTTGGCCGAACGAACCCCTTGCCGAATTTACAAGTACCAAACAATGCAGCTGGTCTGAAGGAAAGGGTGTTTCGGACGCCAAGCAGGGATCCGCCGGCTCAAGGCATAAAACGGAACAGCGGCTATGTGGACTCGCCGGACAGGGTCAGGCAATCGAACCTACTCTTTTCTGGGAACGAGGCTCCAGTGTTGTACGAGTTGTCGATGTTGCTGTTGGCGCCTTGATAATAGGCCGGGCGGTCGGCCTCCCTTTTCCAAGAGGCCCCTTGTTCCTGGCCGAACAGACCAGAGTCCTGCAGCCGGCCCTCTACACCGAAGGCGTTCTTCTTCTTGGCGTGGTACCGGCCAAACATAGGGGATAGGCCCGGCGCAGAGAGGGCGAGGCGGCGGCCGGGGAAGGTCAGCAAGTTTCCCCCTCTTTTTTTCCCCTGCCCGGAACTTCCGGTTGGTTCGGCTTCGTGCCCGTCGTCCGGATCGTAGTCAATGGCCTGAAGCGAGTGGGTTTGCCTGCCAGGCACGATGAGCGGGCTCGAAGGCGAGCACGGCCGGTGACGACAAAAAGTCTGCTCGTAGTGGATTCAGGGTGTATGGTACGCGGCACGACCTCCCACAATGTGATGTTTCTGGGGATGGGATGGGCTGCAGACAGAAAAAAAAAAGATTCTGCAAACGTGGGCCGGGAGAAGTAGTGGTCAAGCAAAAGATGGCTCGTGGGCGCAGTGCGAAGGAGGCAGGGGCGACCAGGTGGTAATATGGCACAGGAAAGGATGCGGGTGTCGGGGTGTATATGGGAGAAGGGCAGGCAGGGTAGGGTGTATTTACTGCAGGCAGGTCACCCAGCGGAAGGAGTTGGAGGGGAAGGGAAAGGGGGGTGCACAGCGGCTCGTCGATGGATCCGGCTAGACGGGGTGCCAGGCACGGCACGCCCAAAGGTAAAATACCAAGACAGGGTATGTGAGTCTGTGGCGTGGGTCGCACGCAAAGGCTTGGGTGGGTGGTGGTCGCGGCAGCCTGGTTCGCAGCAAATTATGGAAGACGCGGGTGGTCGAATCGATGTCCGTCGCCCCGGTGGGGACACACACACTAACCCCTTGCCAGAATGCAAGTCAGGGTTGCGTGGTCGTGATTCTCTCGTGGAGTCACCGCCCCTGGACCCTGGCCGGCTCCAGTGTCCGGGGTGGGCGGGACAAGCACCTAGGTCACAAGGGTGCGGAAGACGGGCGAGAGGTAAAAAGAAATAAAAGAATAAAAAGAATAAAAAAAGAAAGAAAAAATAAAAGAGAAAAAAAAAAAAAAACAAGGCTCCTGGGAAACGCTGCCGAGGGGAGTTTGTTTCAGAGCCACGATGTCAACCAGGAACCGAACCAAAAATTCCCTCTCACACCAACGACCCGATTCTCGGGGAAATCTGGCAGGCAGGGGCCGTATCCGCCTTGGTGGATGAACTGGGAGGCCGTTCCAGAATCCCGACGAGGCGGCTACAGAATGGGCACTTGTCAGGGCAGAATTGGGGACGTGTCTCAGTCAGGCGCTGCCGTCTGTAGTCGGGGTAAACGTCCGTCTTGTCTGTCTGAGTCTGGCGATGTCGTGTAACGTCTGTGATGGGAGAGGAGGGGAGGGAGAGCAGGACGGGGCACAGAGAGAGAGGGTGGGTGGGCTATGGCGATTGACAGAGGGCAGCATCCGGCTGGCCGCCGACCTGTGCTTGGTGCTAGCTGTTAGGTCGGTAAGGGTACCTTCTTGGTACGAGCGCACACCACCCCGCCCCAGAGGTGCATGGTGCGGTAGCAGTAGGGTACCCGTAGGTACAGTACCTGTAGCAGGAGCCCAGTGCACGGTGTAACGTCTGGTGTGTCTGTATGTGGGCGTTTTTTGGTGCGTGTGTGCGCGTCGCGCGCAAGCACCGACCTTGATGCAGGCCTAGAAGCGCACAGACTTGAGCTTGTCCCCTTGTACAGCGTTGCACCGTCCCAGTTACGCGGGAGCTTGGTTATCAAAATGAGGCCCCGACTGCTAGTGTTGCCAGGACCACGTGAGGGATGAAGGGTTCGTCTGGGCAGCCGGCCGGAGGTGGTGTTTGGGACATTTTTTTTCTCCTTTTCCTGGGCGACATGCATCAACCCAATTGGCGAATTAGGTCTGCCCAAAGGCGTGTTTCGGTGGCAGTCGCAAAGACGGGCTGGGAGCCCTGGCGCCTTTCGGGCCTTTCCTCAATTGCGGGACCGTTGGAATCTGGCCGTCTGCCGCGTGCTCTCACATTCCAGAAAGTCGCTCCTGGTTGCGACTGGCCAGAAGCAAAGAAGGATGCACGAAAGCAGCAGGTACGCAGTGGAGATCAGGCGAGCTCCCAGCCAACCAATGCTCCCCGTCATATCCACTGGTGGCGCAAGACGGGCACAGCGAGAGGAGAACAGCTGGGCTGTTCAATATCCAGAAACAGAAACCTGGGCTCGGAAAATACCCAAGCGACAGGGGATCGCTGCCCAGCGTTTCGCTCTGCGTCTTCTATCACTTTTTTTTTTGTTCGTTCTTTTCTTTCGCTTTTCGTTTCTCGGTTTCTCGGCGGGGGAGGACGGTCGCATTCTCCGTTTTCACTGGAGCAGCCCGATCCATCGGAGATGGGCTTAATTTGGCCTCTGCCGCTCGGCAACCTACGACGGCCGTTCTGCCCATTTTGTTTGATGAGATCGATGGAGAGCCTACCATTTGCCACCTGCGGACAGATGGACATGCCCGACGGTTGAGGACAGACGGCACTGGAACTTGGCTTTGGTCCCATGATTAGATTAGAAGCCGTTTCCCGTTGAGCAGGGCGGCTGAGTTTCACTCCCCAGGCACCTCGGGCAGGCATGTTTCCCCCAACGGCGCGACGGCCGATGGCGTCGCGTGCCCTTAAACTCTGCGTAAACACTTCGACGCAGATTAGCACGCGATCGCCTTTCAGCCATTCCGTCTTGTAATTAAGGATGCGGCTGGGCGGCAGCGCGTGAAGATCAAAGACTAGTCTGGCCCCTAACGTGGTACGCCCGGACCGCGGGATAGGTAGCAGAGGTGCATCGCCATTTTCCGTGTCTTTACTGTGTACTCTCGGAGAGGCGAGCAGGGCTGGCTCCTCCCCGGGGCTGGCTTGTTGTGTTCCCCCACTTGGCGTTATTGGAGAAAGGAGGCCGGCTGTGATGATGATGGCACGGGCTTCCTGTCCGCCGGTGCCGGCGCCCAGGCTAGATAGAGACGTACGTCCGTGTGTTTGGAAATGTGTTTCCGTTCTCGCAGCCCGTTTTACACATCTAGCTTGGGGTTTTCGGTCTTCTCGCCATCCCTCTCTGTTTCTCTCTCTCTTTCTCTCTCTATTTGAGACCACACAGACTTGCGGCGATTTGCGTCTTTGCATCTGACCCCGGTCCTTGCCAGAGGTGGACGGCACTACCGTGGAGGTATTCTGGACCAACCGCAGCGTGCAGCAGCTTGGCCTGCGGCTTGCTCTGCCTTCTCCCCGGGCCAAAATAGACGACAGGTGTGAGTGGGCTGCAAGGACCAGCCAAGAAGGTGATGCTGGCTCGACGTACCCTGGGACGCACTAATAAAGGTGCGGATTAGCTCTTGCGGGGCAAAAAGCTGTAGCGAGCTGGGCCTTTTTTGGCAGAAGTCAATCGTTGCTTTCTCCATCGGCGGCCCCGCTGACCTGCCTTCGCGCCCCATCTGCAGTGTGCAGGCCCGGTTTGGACACAACCACATGTTTGGGCCAGAGAGAAGACAGCGTCGCAAGCATGGGGTCTGTCGGCCTGTCACCGACGCTTATTTCCTGGGCGGCGTTGCGTCCGACGCCGCTAAATTCACAGCCTTGAGTCGTTCCGCGTCTTGCTAGCCGTGACACGGACTGCTGTCAAAAGATGTTCAGCTGCGGCGGTCCATGCCCTAAAAAAAGAGGAAAAGCAGTGCATCAAACGTGAAGCAGCGCCAGAGACGCAAGGGAGACGGATGTGGGTTGGTTGTTGGTGAAACAGATCAGAAGAAAAAAGAAAAGAGAAAACCACACGTTGCAGTCCGACGCGGAGGATCACGGGAAAACAACCTCTTCAGGGCAAAGAGGGAAGAAAAAAAAGAAAGAAAAAAAAGGCCAGCACAGGGCGTCGTCCCATTCCCCATGTCACCTCTGGACCCACTATCAACGCCTCCCTGTGTCGCTATGCAATGGAGACGCGGCGGGCCCGGCCCCAAAAGCCAGTGCTCCACTAAAAGAAAGCAGCCATTGATCCCAGTTGAGCAAAGCCGCCCTCTGGATCGGGATGCCATGATCAAGAACGGACGGGCCAGGAACAGGATGAACCTGGCTGGCGAGCTGGACGGGCACGGCCGGCTGGCACCGCACGCACACACGCGCACGCGCGCGACCGTTTTAGTCATTTTCGGGTTTGTCTGAGGACCACCGTGTCTTGTACTCGTCAAGTAATCGATCGGAAAAAGTACGACGTGATGTCACCCAAGAAGAGGAGAGAAAAAAACGAGAAGGAAGCTGACGACTGCAGTCGAGAAAGAGAGAGAGTGTGTGTCCGTGCTCGGCCCGTGCTGCCCCGATCTTGCTCGGCCATTGGCCAACTTCGGCGATCATGAGCGTCTGCCTGGGTTTTTTGGTGCCGAGGTGCATTAGCCTTTTTTTTTCTTCCCACACACTGTCTCTCTGTTGGTGCGATGCAAGTGTGGTATCATTGGGATTGCACAGCTATGGGTCTCGTCCTGCATATTCACACGCGCCCATGGTAAGGAGGGGTAAAAGCAAAACCCACCTCACTACTCTCCCATCTTACGGTGTGCCTTGCACCTAGGTATCTTGCATACATGATGTGCGTGCGGGAGGCGGTCAGCCACGGTTGTTGGCATCATACCTGGAGAGAGAGGGAGATATCAAGAGACAGAGAGTGTGCTAAGGTATGTAGCGTGAAAAGCTGCCTGCTGGCTCGAGCGGAGGCTGAAGTGCAGACCCATAACCGCGTTGGTTTAGTGCCCGCACGAGCTTTGGGGCGGGTCGTGCTCACAGCTAGACCGAACTGACTAGCTTCACCTTCCTCTTGGGTCCGCCACTAACAAAAAGAAAAAACTGCAGGTCGCCCGAAACGGATTCTGCTGAAGAAGGCCTGAGTCGATGTGCCGCACCGGCTTTCTCCGCTTGCGTCTCCCTAACCTATCTCTCCGCCGCCGCCGCCGCCGCTAGGTACAATACCTGCATTTGCCTCCGTAATTATGGAAGGGCAGGGAATCGTCTTCGTCTTTACAGTTCCTTTCTTGCCATGTGGCGTCTCAAGTTCGTCTTTTTGTCGCGCTTCCGATCCACGATTAGCATGTGAAGGTCGGAATAAAACCCTTGGTGCTTCCCGGGCAGTCCCCGTCAGTGGGATGACGGGACGGAAACGCATGACCTGGGCTGACGAACGAGGCAAAACGCACCGCGCACCGCACCGCACGTGGAGACGTTAGGTACCTATTGCTAGACCGGCTTCGCTCCGGGTTACCCAGTCCTGGGAAGGGAGCCGCCGTCCCTCCTGACCCCGGCTTAGCGTCGTCCTAGGCCCTGTCTCGTGGCCTTTGCGCGACCGGATTTTTCGTCTGGATATGGGATGGTAGAGGGTGTCCATGAGATGCTCTGCATGAGCTCGGTCTTGGATCTCCCTGCTCCTTGCATGGTCGCCTCCGTCATGAGCAAGGAGGAGAGAAGTCCATTCGTTGGATGGCCAAGTCCCACGGCAGGTAGAACGTCGGCGATATGTGAGGGTGCAGCCGAATATACCCTCCCCCTCAGTCTGCATTCGTTTGGGTATGTGTGTGTGTGTGCTCGGACCCCTTTTTTTCATCGGCCACCCACACCAAAATTACCCCAGCTATGATATGGAACTTGTTCTTCGGAGCCGTCAAAGGCGGAGGCCATCGTGCATCTCCAACCACCTTGGCCGAGGCTCCACCTGCAGCTCAGTCGATCCTATCCGGATTGGGTCCCAAAGCCCGATTATGCGTGAACCCCTCAAACCCCTCAGACGCAAGCAAGCTTTTTTTTTTCTTCTCGCATTCCGATGTGCAAGATAGATGCAATATTTCCGAAAGGTTGTTTCGCTTTCTGCAGGTCGAACTTGTTTCCCCGTTTCTTCTCCCCGCTTATGCTTTTGGGTAGCAGACGTCACCTACCATGTGCCCCTGGATCGATGGTGTCATGCGTGGCGTTTTCCTTCTTCTTTTTCCCTCGTCATTCTTCTACGACGATTTTTTCGGGGTGCTCCGCCGCGCGCGGTGGCTGGCAGGTCTCTCCGCCCACCGATGGCTTGCGTTCGCTACGTAATAGCGCGGGCACAGACCGTCTCGCAGTCAAAAGCACGGCACGCCACACCTACAGCTAGTCAACGGAAGCTTGCGAGACAGCCAGCCTCTTCAGCCGCTGTCAGCCAGTCGTTCGCCGCTAATGTCAGTAGCGTACATGCTAGTGTCTGGCGCTAGGCTATGCTGTACGACCAAAGTTGTCATGGCTCATTTACATGCGGCCCAATGCTCGTGCTTTGCAAGGGGGAACAGGCCTACATACTACGTACATGGTGCAGGCGTGCGAGTGTATTCCGCCCTAGGAACCTCGCTTACACGGATATGAAGCAAAGGAGGAAACAAAAACCAAAAGTGAAAGAGAACGAAGGTGACCCGAGCGGGGACCAGGCGAAAGCAGTGACCGCCAGAAAATCTCGAAAAGCCCTGATATTACGAAGCCACACGTGCTGTGGTTTCATATCCGAAGGCAGGGTGGTATTCCGATGGGCCGCACCAGCGCGCCGAGCAAAAGACCGCTCGCTTCGCTGGGCACATCATCGCACCTGGGCCCTCGATAAGACTTTGGTTCTGCCACCACCTCACTGCCCGTCGTCACTGCCGCTGCCGCTGCCCTTGTCGCTTGTCGCCTTCGCTTGCTACGAGGGCGGGCCAAAGCGCACCCACCCACCACGCCAGACCCAGGCCCAAGACCATCCATCCAAAAGGTCGCCAGCTCTGTGCGGAAACTGAGAGACAAGGGTGTAGCGGTGGGTGGTGGTGGTGGTGGTGGTGGCTACCCTGGCCATTATCAGCCACGCTATCATGGTTTAGGGAGGAGAAACATTCCAAGAGGGGGGCCTTCCGCGGGTTGCGCCGCACTTTTGTGAGCTATCACATCATTTCCCTCCGAAAAGCTCGGGCCGCGGATCACGACCGCCTGTGCTCTTTCAGTCAACATAGCCGAACGCATGGAAAAGGAGACGATATGAACGCGCGGAGATGGATCATCATTCAATGACGGGAAATATTGCAAATGTCCCGCGGATTCTGGAATACGGCCCTGTTTGCACTAGAAGATTAATGCTCCGAGCCTACATATGCATGCAGGTGAGGGAACAAAAAAGGGGAGAGGGGATCACATCACAGGGGCCAGCCCCCGTTTTTGCGGCCCACTGTCGGTCGGCATTGAAAGGATTCAGGATCCTCCTCTGCGAGTGGCCCAAGACGAAAGCAGCACTGGGAGAAAAAAAAGGGAAGGTTCGGATTGCGGCGCACTGCACGTGGGTGCGCTTACGCAAACGCTTCCGACCAGTAGCGGCAGCGTGATCTGTGTCTGTAGGCTGATGTTGCGGGCGGAAAAGCAACTCGTGGAAGAAAAAGAAAAAGGTACGGGTCAGTTTGACAGATAGACACACAGACAGACGGGTACCTTACCTAGACCGTTTGACGGTCGATGCGGTCAACACTGTGGTGGACCTATTGGCGAGGCCGCACCGGGGTCCCAAAGTCGGTCAGGTACGGTACCACCTTGACATGGGGAAGGGAGGAGAGAAGTGTGTGCGTCTGGAGCCTCTCGCGGGGACCATTTCATTTCGCTGCTGCTGCCGCATTGATTCTTGTTTATTTCTCTTTTGTCCCGTGCGGCCGTGACACCGCATCTGGACTGTCGTCTCCATTCTCCACGGTAAGTGCGACAAAAGACCAGGAAGCTGAGGCCATCATCGCCGCCGTTCTGCCAAAAAAATCTCTCGGCCAAGATGGCACATGCATCAGAGGGGGTCACCCAAGAGATAGATGAAATATTTCCGAAAGTGGCGGCAGATCTCTCTTCAAAGATCCATGGGTGTTGATATTTGCATCACCCACCCGCAGACCCAGGCCCCCACGGGTTTTCCCACTCGGGCTTTTCTTTCTGGGGCGGAGGGACGAGCACAGCTTGTTGCCAGCAAGGGACGGCGGGCCGAGGCCGCAGATCATCATCATCATCATCATCATCATCATCTCACCATGGGCGGATGGATGTACTGGGCAACACCGGTGAGCAACCAAGCAAACAAGGGGACAGACCGCCTGTCTGCTGACGACGAGCGGAATGGGTACGGCAAGCAAGCCGCTCCCGAATTGCGAGCTTCCCGCTTTGGGTGTCCATCCCATCCCCAAGGGCAACAACACCCACCCTCGGTGTGGACTCAACCAGAAACGAGGCTTGTCAATTACACTAAACTGCATTTATTGCCTGCATAACCCGAGATCAGCTGCGGGACCCATGTGCATGTGGGAAAAACTGGGGCGTTTATATCATTTCATTGAGGCCAAGGCCTTCCTCTTGGTTGCTATTGGAGCGAGCCTCCCTTGAAACGGCGTCGCCGAGAACTACTTCCCTTTCTTCTTTTTCTTTTCGCCACATGCAATAAGAAAAAAAAGGGACAGTGGAATTTGTGCAACCACCGCCCACAGGGCCGTCCTGTCATGTGTCTCGGCGGAGACCTCCAGTGCAGGATGCGGCCGCCGTCATCCGTCTGTCAACCGTTCAAAGCCGCTGCATGCTGCATGCACAGCACAGACGAGTCCCATCCGCTCCCGCCAACAGCTTGGCTGTCTGAGCGGGGGGCGTGCATAATCCGTTGATCCAGGGGGAGGGTTTTGTGCGGACAATATTCTCCTGCCTGGCTATTTGGGGCCGTCGGGTATTATTATCTTTATGTCACTCTGCTCCAGCGTCCAGGCCCATATTTCGTGTCGCCCGTTAACTGAAATGAACGATGATCCATCCTTGCACGACCACAACCAAATCCACTGTTTACCCAAACAAGACCGCCTTGCGGGAGCGAGGCGCGCGCGAAAAGCGAACCGAACACACACGTTTGCGTGAGCGCCCACCGGCTTGCCGGAAGGCCTGGACCTGGACCTGGGCAGTCGAGCGACGACATGTCGCAGTCTGTGCGAAAAACGTTCTTCTCCAGCGTGCCGTCTAACGCAAAACTTGCCTGCCCCGACAAGAAGGGGAACATGGGAAGGCCCAAGCGGAGGTGCCGTGACCCCCACTCGCCGTAGCGAAGACGGAACCTGGTCTGGAGATGCTTGTCCTGGACGTGCGGCGAAGATGGTTCCCAGCTGGAGGACGGGGTGTTTGTGGCTGTTCCGATGAACGTGGCTGACTCGGGAATGACATCGGCGGACGGACAGGGCAGCCCAGTCGGTGTAAACTGCCCAGGTCACCTACTACAGCTCATGTGACGTACCGCAAGTCAAGTAGGTCGAGAACATGAGACTTGCATCGCAGCAAACAGAAAATCCAGACATAGTCTCGCCAGGCCAAAATGGTCTACGCTGCTTGCCTCGGCGCTCGCGAGTACGGATATTGAGACACGAGGGTTTCGAGCCGGCTGGGTCGGGTAGTTCCATGGTGTTGAAGAAGAATCCCAAGTCAGCGATGTGTATAGTCTTGACACATGGCAGCGACGCTCTCGTTGCATCTCCACCATCATCTTCTACCAGACTCCCATGCACATAACACACCGATTTCCAGCTGGAAAACGCAACCGCCAACACCGTCGCCACGTCCATCACGTGGGTGAACTCCCCGTTCGATGAGGCTTCACGGCGAGGACGTTGTCGGCGTTGAAATCGGGCCCCGCTCGAACGTGGCGGTGGCGTCGCAGACCACCCTCGGCCGTCCCGTCGGCCCCGCCGTCGGCATCGCCGTCGCCACCGAGCACCCTGTAGATTCGCTGCCATGCGCAGTGGTCCGTCGTCAACCCCGCGATGATCTACTGCCGGACCGCCCCGCAGACACGCCTCCATCGAATGTGCTGTTGAAGCACTTCGCCACGACGGGCTCACCCGTCCCCAGCGTCGCAAAGGGCTGTGCCGCTATGGACGGGATCGACGAACCGGCGAGGGGTGTAGGGATGTGCCGGGCGATCTGGAATGATGGTGGATGTGGATGGTTTGGGTTGCGTGATATTCTGCGCCTCTAACCTTGTTGTTGTTGTGGTCGTATTGGCGCGCGGCCTGGAGAAGCGCCTCCTTAAAGATGGGAGTGCTGCGTGTTCGGCCCCGGTGCGTCGGGTCTTTGAAGCCCCCCTTGGATGACTACGAGGAGCACCACGATAGGGTGGTCGATGAGGAGTGCATGTTTCTGTTGTATGAGGGTGTTGGATACCTGGTGATCACGGGATGGGCTTCGAGGTACTGGTATAAGATATGTAATCGAGGAAATATACCGGCGATTTGAGCAACGAGCTTTTTAAAAATACGAACATCATAATATCATAAGCGAGGCCTTTATTACCATTGTCGCCTATACCAACGGCGTGTATATCGACGCCGTCGAGCAAAGATGCTCGTCATTGTCGAAATAGGGCCCCAACTCCACACTCGGGGCAAAACTGCTAATACGGGCCCGTAGGAACGAGACTGGGGAGCTCCGCCATGTTTGCCATTGCCGCTATGGTTGGAATACTAAGTTTTACTAAGGAATATGCTGGCAAAAAAGAGGCTGTGGCTCGATTTTGCGGCGGATTGGTGAAATGTCTGCCCCGCGTGTCAGTCAACTACGTAAGGCTAGCGAGCGCACAACTCCTCGCCAATCACATGGCATAAAGTCTCCGTGGCGCAATTGGCTAGCGCGTCTGACTGTTATACTTTGGTATGATAAGTCATCAGGAGGTTCCTGGTTCGAGCCCAGGCGGGGACGCGAACAATTTTATCACTTTTTGCTTAATTATAACTTTTAAGACTCCTATTATTTTTCCGCTTAAACATGAAGATAAAACGAGAGAGCTCAATCGGAGGACCTACGTACGCTACGCATGTGGCACATGATTTGTAAAAATTCAACGGAAGGGCGGAAGCTCAATTGAGGCTGACTTTTAAAATGTGGGACCGCCCGTCTGTCTCGGCCGATGGAGCAGAGCCCTATGGATGTCCAGGAAAGCGGCACAACGCACGTGGGAGACGGCACGTCCACTGGACTGGGAGCGGCACTTGCTCGGAAAGATTTGCAGATTTCGTGCCATGGTGATCATGTGCGGGTAAGCGCCTGTGCCTGTCGGCAATGCAGAGCCCAGATCGTGCAAAAGTCCCTTTGCCCAGCAGCGCCATCGTCAGTGGAGAGAGGGATGGGAGGGGCTCATCAGGTACATGCATTCAAACAGCCGGCGGCTCTTGGCCAGGACTCGCTATCACCTTCTACATGCAGCAGAGGCCCACTCGCAAGGCTTGCGCATATACTCTCAGGCATGGCATCTACACATATCCGCTTCTCCATCTTTTTTTTGCGGTGGAAAACGCCCGCCCCTCCCCTAGCTACACCTACTACGTACGGCAGGTACCATTTTTTTTTTCGTCCCAAGTTTGCCGTCTCCGACAAAGGAGGGCAGCTGCGATGCGACCATGCCTTGCTCGTCCTGCAATGCTCCCGGACCCAGCCCAGCCCACCCGCCTCCTCTTCTTTCCCATGTGGTGGTGGTGGCCTAGCTGGAAGCACGGGCAGCCAGCCAAAAGTGCTGTTGGGAGGGGCCCTGACTCGATCCCAAGGAGACGCCCTGCGTGCGTTCTCGATGGGACCTCTTGGGTGGTGCCAGCCAAAAGTCGGTGATGATGGCGTCTACAGGGCGGAGAGGCGAGGGGAGATGGGGGAGAGGGGAGGGAGGGGTGGTTTCACGCCATCCGAACTTTTCTATCGACGCCATCTTTGCCCCTCCTTCCGATATATATCCGCCTTATTTGTTATTCTCCTCCTCCTTGCGTCACTCCATCTCCGCACCCGCGGCTACCGTAAACGTGGAGCTTCGGCCGAAAAGGGCCGATCGAGCCCCTCCCCGAGACGTTTGGCATAGTAAAGCCGTCGAGACGATGCTTCCGTTTTTTTCGCCCTCACTTGCTCCCTGCCGCGGTTTTAGCGATGCCATGCCATGCCACCGAGACCTTCTCCGCGTCATGCTATTAGCCAGTTGTCCGTGCCCTGCAACGTTCCGGCTTTTTCGTTCCATTAATGCCGATTACAATAGATTGGACGGAGCGCACAGTTCTGGGGTTGGTGGCTTGACTGACGATCCTCGTGCTCTCCTCGCATTGTTTGTCTCGCTGCAAAATGTGCACATACATACATCGCTTTTTTTTTTTTTCCTTTTGCCGGAGCCCACCCTAGAAGCGGCCAAGGCGCAATGACCCCTCCTTTGGGTGCGATCTGGAGACGTGCCCCTCTCTTGAGATGCCTACCTACCGAGACCTCGATGGACACCCATAGTGACATTTCTAAGCGATATCTATCCACGGCATGGAAACGCTGGCTGGGAGTCGGAATGCCGGCAAAAAGGAGGGGAGGAAAGGCTCTTGTTTGGTTGTCACCCTCCCATTCCCACTAGCCGGCGCCTGACTGCTTCATCCGTCCCTTGCTCCTCTCGGAGAGAGGTTCGAGGAGGTGAACTGCCTGAGACAGGGCGGGATGTAGGTACCCATGTCCTAGCAAGGCAACAAGAGGAAGAAGAACTCCCCGCCTCTTCTCCCTCCCTCTTCCCTGTCCCCAGGAATCCGATAGGATACGTCAAGATTATTTTAGCCTCGACCTGCCACAGCTGGGGAGCAAGCTCAACCCTGACTTGTTCTGTCTGTCTCCCTTTTTGACAGCGGAAATAAGACGCTTCAGGTGCAGGAGGCACATACCACGTACCTTACGTGGTATGGTGTGTGCAGAGGATCGTGCACAAATGCACAAATAGGTCTAGGTCCTCGGTAGCCGTGGATGTCCTTCCCGCGCGGCTTCTTTTTTTTTTTTTTTTTTTTCTTTTTCTGTTCTCTCTCTTGTCATTATCAAGTTACCCGTTTACCTCTGCGGACTGCAACTGCTTATTGCATCGATAAAAAACCGTAAACACGTTTGCGAAAGCAAGCCTCCTCGGGAGGGCCGCGTAGGCATTACAACTTCGTACATGCCCATCAATACAACAAGACCGTGGGTAGTACTGACCACCAGGCAAGTCGCCCAGGGCTCCCGACTTATTGCCCAGAAAAGGTGGCGTGGGTTGGCGGGGGTTTCCAGAATTGAGGACCGGCCTCGGCACTGGGCTGGAAACGAAAAACTGGTTCGGCCCGGATGGCTGGCGTGCGCAGTGTGTTTCCAAACGTAGGATTCCAAAAGCTGTCTTCCGTTCGCCCGGGTTTGGCCTAGGAACACCCCAAAAGACGGTGGGTGGTGAGGTTACCATGCATGGATCGCGGTATTCTTTATTTTTTGTTTTTTGTATTTTTTTTTCTCCATCCATGCTATCGAACCTCTATCCCTTCCCCCCCTAACATCGGCAGTCAATGTGAAACTGGTTCCTTGTCTCCCCCAGCCCCAATCATGGAAACTTTTGATCCAAAAGTGGTACAAAAAAAGAAATAGGGCGGGGAGTAACGAACGCTTTGGTCAAAAAACAGACCGTGACATGCGTGCGATAAATATCGTCAACAAGGCAGGCGAGACCGCGCGTCGCAGGGTTCCGGATCTGCTCCAGGCCGCTCGGCTCAGGGGGTTATTTTGGTGGCTTCGGGTGGCCGGGACATGGTTCCGGGGAGCTGCAGCCAACCGGGTGTTGTCTGTGCGCCCTTCAGGGAGCACAAGCCCATGCCAGCTTCGGCTGGTCTTGCGATCGACACCATGGCCTACGGCAGATAGAGGGACAAGATGCCAACGGCAGAAAAGGGATTCATCGGCGCGGGATTGATTCCAGGCTCGAGGGGCATGGCATCAAAGCGTCGTCTTGTCCTGCCCAACCTGAACCGCCGCCCCTACAATCCCGCTTACTCCCACTAGTTAATACCGCCGTCGTTGAGACGGCTCCGTCGCATGTGCGTGGCACGCGGGAGAGACATTGGACGGGGATAAATGCGAGCTCTACGTAGCCTGCTTGGGATTTTGAGGCGGCTGTGTTGGAATTGTTGTGCGCGCTACTTGGCGGAAGGCGAAGGGAGACCCTGGATTCTGGATTATTTGCGATCGCCAGATGGGAAATCAGAAGGGTCGACAGCACGGATAATGTACATGTGTTGTTTTCAAGGCTTAGTCGAAAACCTCAAAGTGATACATTCCTGTCTTGCGCTACTGGACCGAAAGTCCCTCTACAACGCCGGCTTTGCTTCGATTCACTCTTGGCCGGCATCAAGCCCCTTCGACACCGCATCTGCCAGCGCCCCCGACCCCGCCTCCAGCGACGGGGCAGGGATCGCAGCTGCAGCCTTTGCCCAGATGGCCTCGATGCCCTCGACAACATCAGCAGGCAGTGGGCCCTCGGCGATGGCGGCGGCGCTCTGCTCCACCTGCTCGGTCCGGCTCGCGCCCAGGAGGATGGCGTCGCCGAGTCGGCGCGCAGGGCCGAGTGGTACGCGATCCAGCGCAACGCGGCGGCCACGTGGCTGATGCCGCGTGCATCCAGGATCGGCTGCAGGCGCGCACGGACTCGTGCAGCTCGGCCCGGTCGTACATGGAGCGCAGCGGTCGCCGAGGCGGGCTTGTCGG
>GL876970.1:1338673-1351742 GCA_000193285.1 Magnaporthiopsis poae ATCC 64411 | reverse complement strand
ATGCCCAAGCCGACGGATGTGGTGGGCGAGGCGATGATGGACGGTGCCGGGGTGGGGACGGGGTTGGCGAGGTAAAAGGGCGACTGCACGTCCTCGAGGGCCTTAACCTCTTGGGCGGCGATGTTGGTGGCGTCGATGAGGGTCAGACAGGCGAGCCGAGTGTGAAGCAGCGAGAAGATGCGAGCATGGTCGTCTGAGCTGGGTGCAGTGTGGCCGGCGGTGCCTGTCAGCTGCTGCACAGCAGCCACGGCGGCGGCGCGGTATTGGCCACGGGCGACAAGATCCGGGATCGGCGTTTCCGGGTCTGGCTGGTGGGGCGAGTCCCGGAACGGCGCCGGGATCGTGTTGGGGCTTAGAGTGTGGTATATCTCAGGCTTCAGCAGGAAGGAGAAGTCCTTCTTGGGTGGTGGTCCTAGGCGGGGAGACGGGGCAGGTGAGCGACCCGGCGATCGCGGACTCCTTGGATTTGGCGATGTCCCCCTGGAGCTGGAGCCTTGCTTCGGCGAGAGGAAGCTCGCGTTCGGGTCCGGCGGCCGGGGCGAGCTGAGCGACACACTGGGGCGCGCATAACGTCCACGTTTAGCACCCAGACGCCACCACGAAACAGACCAGGCTGTTTGGCATGGTCTCGTTCATTGAATACTCACTCATCGACTTCTAGCGGCCCATTTGTGGTAGACCGCGGCCGGGTTGCTACGCAGGTTGGGCATGTCAACACGAGGCCTGTTCTTTAGGGAGATATCAAGACGGGAGAGAGGCTTCATTCGCAGCGTGACAAGGCGCAGAGACGGGTGATTTCACCTTGGGGTATGGATTTGTTGCGAGCATGTGCTCTTAGAGGCAGCTGCTTCTGGGGCCTGTCCATTTCGGTGACCTTGGACGCCCTCGCTGATAGAGCAGGGGTGATGTTGAGTGGTGGCACAGGAAGAAATGGTTGAGGAAGGCTGACGGTGACGTCGCTTCTGGCAGGGCACGCTGCCTCCACTAGACTCTGCTGGCGTAAATCGCCCCACATTGTGCCCCACTAACCATCCGTGGGTGCAGCAAACAACCTCTAGAGCATAGGTGTGTTCGCGGTGCTCCTTTATTTCAACCTGCAAATGTCCTTTCCGGGCTTGCCTTACGTGACAAAAACCCATCCTTGCCCATATTCCCAAGCAATGCCTCGGTCCCCGACGCCGGCTCGGCGACAGCCAATTCGTCGTCGTACAAGTCGGGCACATCCTGCGTAAACCTTCGGCCTCCTTGGCGACTGCAGCACCTTTGTTCTAGTTGAGGGGTGTGGCAATGGCAAATCCGCGCTTACACGCTACGCCCTGTGCGTGAGCGCCACCATGTAGAGCAGCGCGCAGTCCCTAGTATGGACGAACCACTCCGTAGCATAATAGCTTGATATCACACCTGGTGCGTACCTAATCCCTGATCAACACGTCTATGGACTCCTTGTTTTTGTTCGTAACAATGCTTCGGCCAGCCCTGTCGTCGACGGGTATCCCTGGGCGTCCCGTCTAAGAAGCACTAGAAGTAATAGAAGAGTACATGTCAGCAAATAAACACACCTTCTGGCCCTTTAGCCGCACCAGGTGATATGCTTATCACTGTCGGCCACAAAGAAGGCTCGCTCCACTTGAACCAGCTCCACATGATCTGTCTGCCTTGACTTTGCTCGCGCAATACAAGGGGAAGCCCTTCCGTCGCTCTGACATGTCTTCCGGCATGCCATTGACGAGTGACAACGCTTCCTTGTTCCAGGCCTCCGTCGTGACTCGAATCCGCTGATCGCGTGCGGGTATATGACCGCGCTGTAGGGCGGTGTTAGGGTGAATCGCTTCACTGACGTCTCGCCCGCGGCGGACCCGAGGATCCCGATGGTAGAGTCCACAGTCACGGGGATGACACGGTCCGGGCCGGAGTCGAGGGGATTGGCTAGCGTCACAATGCGTAATGCCCGCCGCCCCCTAACAGCATCGTCGAAGGCGCCGGCTTTCGTCACGTCGGCCACTTGGACGAGCTCGAAGGATCCCTTGGCAAACTTGCGGTTGAGGAAATCGGCAATCCACGCCCTGACGGCGCCACGCACCATGTAACCGTGCTGAGCACCTGGTATTTGGCGACGCGTGAGCCGACGAGGCCGTTCATTCAGGGGTGCCATCGCTAATAGGTGCTGCTCTGGTTTGCTCAGGGAGTGAGTAAAAGGGATTCCCGCCTTGGTTGCTCTGGTCCTTATCGGCTACATCTTATGTTTAGTACTGTATTAGCTGCAAGTGATATCGATGTGGTTCTCCGGAGCTGTATACGAGCAGAGGTTCAGTCTGCTAGGGCATAAAGTGCCTCCGAGCCCGGTTGAAGCCGAGTCTGGTATCGCCGTCTTCACCCTGGGACGGGTGCAAGAGATCAATGCGGTCACTGGTCTATGTGGGCACAAGGCATGGGACTTGGAAAGTCCGTGCCAGGGCACTGAGTGGCAGCTGCCTGCGCCGACCTCCGCTTCGGCGTTGACTACTGGCTGTTTTTCCCGCCGACATCGTGCCTACCTCTGGCCCAAAGGATGCGCAGCACCTGCCACGGTTGGCCACATAAGACCAGTTACTCCGGAAACAAAAAGCTCTCGCGTCTGCCCTCGCTCTCTCCCTGCACACTACAGACATATGCCACCACCATTTCTCCAGTGCTTGTCAAACAATATTAGCACCGTATGTTTTGCAGCATTGACAAAACATCTTGTCCAGCGCCACCTTCTCCTGCGCCGGTACGCCCCACGCCCTTTACCGCTTGGGAGATTCGGTTGGCGCCTCATCTTGTCCATCTCGTCGCTAACGTACCGGCGCCCATGCTCACACTCTGCTACAGCGCCAGCTTGCTCCCTACCAAGACACGGCAAGGTGACAACGACCGCACCGCGATGCGCGTCAACGGCCTCTCCTTACCCGCCAAGAGAGACACGATGGTCAAGATCCTCTTCATGACTTTCCACACCATTGGACGTACCGGGCGTGCCGGCACCCGGGAGTCCTGCCCCACTGTTGGCGCGACGGCCTGCTTGCTGCAGGAGCTCTGCGTCTACGACACCCTGACCATGACCCGGAAGCTTCTCGAGGTGGACAACCTGGAGCGGGGTCGTCCTCTCCCTCGACCGCCGCCCAGTCTCACGAGAACGCGTGCCTCGGTCACGGCGATCTTGGAGGCGCTGGAGTGGGCCTTTGATCTCAACCAAATCCACCGCCTCCAGGAGGGATGCGTTTTATCCCGAATCGTCATCGCCACTGATACCGGGGCGGAGGCTATCGTCAACGAGATCAAGAGGGATGCCTTCCATACCATCGACCACGACCTGGGAATCCCCATCCGTAACCTCGTCAAGTTTTTGCGGCATTCAGAGGCCGCGACGATCGTGTTCGATACCATGAGTTTCTTTTGTCACCTAGCGCAGGAGGTGCTGAGAATCGAGCTGGAGAAGCAGGGTTTTGTCGTGCCTTCCTGAGACTTTTTCGCTTCTCCCTATCGACGGAGCGGAGATTCCAGAGAGCATTTGGATGAGCGGTCGGGTCGAAATGGGAAAAGTCATCGTTATAACTATCTGTACCTGTGTTGTTCTGTTTTTGCCCTTCAAAGATTCTAGCCAGCGCGCCAGAAATACCGTCACGTCGAAGAATACGTCAAACTTGCATCCCCTCTTCACTCGCCGCCGTCCAAGCACTTCTGCAACTCCTCCATCTGCTCCTGCTTCCGTGCCCGCCGCTCATCTGGGCTGAGCTGCTTGGCGAACCCTCCACCCGCCAGCTGCAGCTTGCGCAGCTGCTTGTTCTGCACCGACACCTCGATGGACTTCTCCATGGCATACCGTACGATAGTCACCTTCTTGGACTGGTCGAGGCGCAGCAGACGCCCGATGGCCTGCTTCTCGGCCGCTGGGTTCCACTGCGGCTCGAGGATGTGTACCCTGTTTGCGACCGTGAGGCCGTTCAGGCTAAGCGGCAATGGCGGCAGGCCACCCCCTTATTAGTTTTACTGGCACCAGCGAGTAGAGGAAAGAGCCCATCGTAGTTACTTACCCAACGGCGCCGGTCGAGAAAGTGATCAGCAGAACGCTGAAGGCGTGGCGAGTTTGGAATTTCAGGAGTATGTTCCCTCGCTTCTTTGGCGAGACATCTCCGTCAACTCTCAGGTGCTTGATGCCCTGTGCTTCCAAGGCCTTGCCGACAATGTCGAGCGTCTTCTTCCAGAACGTGAAGACGACGCTTTTGAGGCTGTCAGTAATCTGGCGCCTCGCTAGATCCCATGGGATTGGGGCGTGGATATCAGTGCGAGAAAGAGAGAGAGTTTGACATACCACTTGCCAGCGAGGGAGTGTGCCCGGATGTCATCCACGAGCGCCTTGATCTTGGACGGGTATCTCTGTGGCCCGGGATGGTCTGTGCCGTCGCGGCCATGCGGTGTCTGTTCGTCAAACACGCTCCCGCTGTCGTGGATGTTGCTGCAAATGGGACAGGTGAAAGGTTGCCCCTCTGCTTGACTGCTTCGATATGTCTGTGTGCAGTCGTTGCAGAGTAGATGCAGGCAATGTGTCAGGCACGCTAGGCTCGGGTCACTCTCTGGGGTGCTGCAGCTGCTTTCGCCGCCCTCGCTGACGCTGACACTAGGCCCGAGCGAAACAATGTCAACCGAGCAGTAGTGGCAAGTGGCCTCTCCCTTTTGCTGCAAGTAGCTCAGCACCTCGTCAGGGAGGCTGCGGGACGAGCCGCCGCCCCGCGTCAAGATCGACGACAGGTTGAGCCGGTACGCCTCCTCGCCGTTGTTGCAGAACATGCGGAGCCGCAGCAGCGCTTCCATTATCGTGTGCTCCGTGCTGGCCGCCGCGCCGGCGCCGGTGCTTTTCTTTCCGCTGATGGCTATGGCATTCCTGCACGCGGTCTTAAGTGTGTTGTACTGTCCCAGCTCTGCCTCGGTGAATTTCGGGTAGCGACGCTCTTCTGTGAGCCCATGTGACGCTGGCATGATGTCCCTGCTTCTGCGGAGGCAGATGGAAGAGAGGATCAGCCGCAGGTTGGCGAATTCTCCTTCAGGATGGGCTCTGCTGCGACTCAACTTCGTCAGGTATTTCCTGAACGTAGCTGGGTCGGAGAAGATGGGCATCCTGAGAAACTTGACTAGAGACCCGAGGTCGTCTAGAGAGTTTTGGATGGGCGTCCCCGTCAAGCACCACCGAATCTGGGACGGAATGGAGTTTACAGCGTCGAACTGTTTGGTGCCCCAGTTTCGGATCGAATGTGCTTGGTAATTGAGCGTTGGCAAGCGCATTACGTGTTAGCCTCCTAGTATATTCTTAAAGTTCCTCCAAAGCTCATTGCCGAAGGTGAACGGATTTCTTAATTACCTTCATCCAGGATAAGTCGATACCACTTTGATGAGTGGATGGCACTGCTGGCCCGACGGCGGTCTGCCATAACCGTGCCGTATGTCGTCAAGACTAAATCTTGCTGGTGAAAGATAGCATCAAGATTGTGCCTTTCTGAGCCGTGATACTTGAAGTACCGAACAGAGCCGGGATAGAAGTGGCTATAGTTCAGGAGGAAAGATCATCAGCAAAGATCTCTCCCGAAGAACACGAAATCACTGTTTCATCGATTAAATCACCACATACCGCTTGATCTCCTCTATCCAGGTGTTCATAAGTACTTGAGTTGTGGTGGTAGCTTTTGTCAGTAAGCTTTCTCGGTACTGAGATTAGTTAGCTGGGACGTCAAGGAGTGTCCGCACATACGCTCACTAGGCACCACTACGAGGGTGGCTTTGCCTGAACCCTGCGGAGTCGATGTGGCAACCGCCGCCAAAGTCGTTAGGGTCTTGCCCAGGCCCATATCGTCTGCAAGGATTCCTCCCTTGAAGTCACTTGGGACTCTGCTCTTTGCGCCGGTGATGAGATGTTGGTAACTGGGGCAGCAGTGGGTCATTATCAAGTAAATCGTCACGTTTCTGCGTACCTAAGGAGACGCTGTAATATCCTCCAGACGCAGCTAAGTAGTAATTATGTCAGGTATCCGACAAGGCCAATGTGAGCGCCTACCAGATTTCACCAGATGGAAGTGTGCTCTGCTCCCACAGCGCATCTCCACCATCGGGTGAGATTTCGAGCTCGCGCTGGAGTATCCATTCCATAGCTTCTTGCTGGTGGCTGTAAATACACTGTCAGTATAAAATACTTCAAATCACGATGGGCAGGTAATTGTATTTACTCATAAAGCTTGGCCAAAACGCGTCCATCTTTATGGACCACCGAAAGGGGCCTGTGGCGTGGCAGATAGTCGAAGAAGCTGTCGATGTTCTGGACTAGGTCATTCAGTGCTGCTGCTGAGCCACCATCCGTGACATCAATGTCCGGTGCTTCGTCTTCCTCGGTTTGGAAAGGTCCTGAATGACGTTCGACCTGCAATTCCACTGCCATGCGCGAAGCCTGGAAGACGATACTTGACGGCAGTTGTAGAGACTGGGGGTTCTCATAGGTGCCTGCGCACAAATCCTCGTGCGGCTTCTGTAGGAAGCTCATACGACTTCCGAGGTCACTCGCCAGACGGCCACCCGAGCCCCTTGGACCGAAGAAGAGCAGGTCGATGTTTATGAAGAGGCCCTTATTCAGCTTCTTCTTATCGCTCGCTTCGGCCGTTGTAGATGTCCACTCGGACGTGAGAATCCATGCTGTCAGAAAGCACTCTGGAGTGCCTGTGGCGCATGCTGACAGCAGCTCGAAACCTTTGTTACTCAGTGTGCCGATGGCTGAGCCTTTAGTGGTAGACACGAGGGCATGATCCGATTTTAGGTCGAGATGCAGTGGCATAAACTTAGTTTGGTCCTGTTGATCGGAGGAGGATTGTTCCGTTTCGTTGGCGGGCCACCTCAGCAGCATTTCGATATCTGGAAGCTGATGCCCAGAGAGCTGTTAATTAGCATTTATTCACTAGTCTCATGGAGCTCAAAGTCCGTCTAATTACATACCATGCCGTAGCAGACAATGGGCGCTCCATCGCTGCCGCCAGCTGAGACCGAGACTATCTCACACGGAATGTGACCCTGTTGCGGGCTCGCTGGTGGCTGGGGTTGGGCGGGTGTCCAATCTAACAGCGCCTCGGTTACCGGAAGCCGCTATGCATTGCGCAGGACTCTTCTCAGCAGTTGTTCAATTAATTATACGCAGGAGATTTGAGTTGACGTTGACGTATAATTACCTCTTGATGGAAGCTAGCCTGTTCTGGTGTTGGGCGTTTGCTTGGATATGTAGCGTCGCCGCCATCGTCTTCTGAATGCTGCCGCTTTTGAGCCTCTATATTATTAAAGTGATCCATCAAGGATTTAGTGAGAGCCTGTGGCAAAACCTAGTTTGGAGGTCTTGAGGACGATATTTCTTCCTTTCCAAGGTGGAATGGCACAGCCGGGCAGCGTCTCAGCCGCAGCTGCAAAAGATCCTGGAGGGAAAAGATTCTCACCTAAATACTACCTACATTCACTAATTAGCGCGCTTTTCAGCCGCAAATTGGGTGAGCAGATCGACGCGCATCTGGTTTCTGGGCGTGAGGCGCAGTTCGAAAAGACGCAGTGTCACAACCCGTGGAATTGGATCCTATTGGGTGCCTGCCTGGGGCGGTGTTGAGGCTCCGGGCAATGTGCATGCAGGTGGCGCGTAACGGCTGTGCGCCCGGCGGTCAGGCTCTGGGAAAAGATTGAAAAACTTAGCTACCCCGCCACCACACTGATTCCCTCAGAACCTACTCTTCCTTATTGTCCAATTGTGATCGACCCACGATTATACATTCTATTGAGCCAGAAATCGCCGACATCTCCGACGGCTCGCTTCCATTGGCCATGGATGTCGAGTTCCAGCGGGTCAACGATGACTTCAAGGCCAAGGCAAAGCTGACCTCACAGGAGCTGGACTACTTCCAATCCAGCCGTTTAGAGGACGTCCAAAGAGCGTTGGCTAGGATTCAGAGTGAGCAGGAGGCCAAAGGTAGCTTGCGCTATCTGAGAAGAATTGACCCCTTCATAAAGACTATGCTGGAGTATAGCAAGGTGGTGGAGGTCTTCGTCAATGTTGAGGAGATCCTGGCATTTATCTGGGTAATATCCCGTCTTTATAGCTATTAGTTAGCATATATGCCTACTCGCAAAGTAGACTGCTAACCGGCACCACTCTTCTGCCCAGGGTCCGCTGAGATTCATGTTGATGGTGCGCATGGAATCTACCTTTCCACCCATTCTTATCCCCGCCCGACTCGTTCCTATTGGCAGCTGATCAATTACGGCTCGTTGAGTAATAGATGACGTCAAACTTCGCCGATGCCTTCGATTCTCTCCTCAACACATATCAGCAAATCGGAGAACAGATTCCACTCCTGATCTCGTTCAAAACCCTCTTCGACGATCCGGCCCACGTTCATATGAGACAGCTGCTCGTCCTCATATACCAAGATATCTTAACATTCCAACTGCTTGCCCTCCAATTCTTCCGCAAAAAGAGTAAGAAAAGGAACCCACTGACAGTTACACTCTATGCTTCATGCTGGGATATTTGACTAATTAATCAATCTGGCATCCATGTATACAGTGTGGAAAAAGCTATTCCTCGCAAGCTGGAATGGATTCAAATCAGACATCAATCAACTGAAGGAAAACCTGGCTCGCCACAGACGGCTCATTGAGAGCCGAGCTTCCCTCACTCAATTTGAGGAGACGCAAAGCATACGGTTGGCGGCTGAGGAGAACCTCAGGAGGACAAACGAAGACGCACAGCGCCGCCGCCGCAGAGACGTGTTTCGGTGGCTGAGATCTCCGGATATGGATGCGTTTCACGAACGCCATGCTAGGGCCAGGGGCTGGAGCACACAGTCATGTGCCTGGCTGCTCCAGGACCCAGCCTTTAAGGACTGGTTTGATCCCAACTTTTGCCAGACGCCATTGCTTTGGCTTAACGGCAAGCCGGGGGCAGGTAAGGGATTCCCCGGTTCCCGTACTGTTGATTAAAGAGGCTCGCCATTACTAATGAACAGAAATATTGTCATTAGGCAAGTCGGTCCTGGCTTCGTTCGTGGTTGACAGGGCGAAAGAGCTCCCGGACATTGCAGTTGCGTTCTTCTACTGCAGCGAGAGGGATCCTGCAAGACAGACACTCATTGCCGTCGCCAGATCGATGCTGGCCCAGCTAGTGGCCCAAGACGAAACTCTGATTCTTCATTGCGAGCTAATGATGTCGACCCAGAATGGGAAAGTGCCCCAGGACGTTCTATCCGATATCAAGCTGGCGAAGGATCTCCTGAAAACGGCTCTGAAGAGCCGAAAGACCTACGTGATTCTGGATGGGATCGACGAGTGCGACAGGGAGCAGCGGAAAGACATCTGCCTCTGGTTCAGAGAGACGGTAGATGGGCTTCCCAAAACCAAGCACGATGACATTAGATGCTTATTCGTCAGCCAGGACGACGGTATCGCTAGGAAGGACCTGTCAATGCTCCCAACTCTCAGTCTCACAGCGGACAAAAGTGAGCAAGATATCATGGCATTCTCAACACATCGTCAATCCGAACTCGAGCTCCAGTTTGGTCAGTCGGTAACCGAGGGGCTCGACCTCGCCAAAGTCGTCACAGCCAGGTCCCGCGGTACGATTTCTTTTGCCTTATCGTTTGCAATCCTCCTAGAGCTTTGAGGCTGATCAAGATTGATTTCCGGGAATCTTCATATTCGCTCGTTGCGTGTTCGAAGAGCTGGATCAACAGCCCTCGCCCCAGAAGCTCCTGGACGAGTGGAGAGGGGACTGCTTCCCAAAGGATCTTGTGGAGGTGTAAGTGATCGAGGCTCCTCCGCTCCGGGTTCAAGGGTGATCTAATTCGGTCATACTCCTAACCAGGTACACCCGAATATACAACCGGATCGTGAGCTCCGGATCCGAGAGCCTACATGAGGTGTCCAGACGGCTTTTGTCTTGGACTGCTGTCTCGCGGAGACCTCTAAAGTGGTATGAGATCCAAGCTGCGATATCCATCAACCTCGCAGAAGAGACAGTCAACGAGCAGAAAGATCGCTTGGTGGTCTCTTCCAAAGACCTCTGTGCATCTTTCGTTGAGATACACGCGGATCAGGCGATCGAGCTTGTGCATGGAACGGTCAAGGAGTAGGTCTTCGGATTTCTCTTCCATCCGCACCAAGGCGCTTCTCAACAGAGCAATCTAACCAAATAACGTATCCACTACTTAGATTCCTGATCAGCCAGAAAATCATGGACCCCCCGAAGAGCGAGCTTGACCTCTGCGTTCTCAGCATGTCATATCTCAACTTTCCGGAAATGGATCCGCAAAACGACGTCCAGGACACAACTGATGCCGTCTTGGCTGGACGCTATGCTTTCTACGACTACGCTGTGTCCAGCTGGGCATCACATTTGATGGCCTGGCTGCAGGCAGAAAACCACGATCCAAGGGATATCGAGGACTTGGAGGAACTCTGCGGCCTATTCCTCGACCAGCATTACAACAACCCGCCCACGCCAGCACCCGTGTCGCCAGAGATGCACAAGAAGCTTCGCGCCATTGCGCACTTTCAGTCTTACGGCATGGTCGCCCAGGCGATCATATGGACAAGGAAGCAGCTCAAGGTACTCAACTCCAACGCCGACGGTGCGGTGGCTGTGCTCAACTTCCCGGAGCTCACGCGGAGCATAAGGAGGGCGTTGGAAGAAGTTACGGAGGCGAATCTCTCGCGAGAATCGCAGGAGGCACTCCGGCTCTACTACGGAGAGAGGCTGTTCAAATGCGGCAAAGTCTACTGCCCCCGCTTCTACGATGGGTTCGAGTCGAGGCGCGACAGAGACGCGCACCAGGGCCGCCATGAGCCTGTCTTTTTCTGCTGCCACGACAGCTGTTACAGGCACAAGTTCGGGTTTACTTCCAAGGCGGACCTTGACCGCCATATGCTCCAGGAGCACAGGATGGACAATTTTCCGGAGGTCCCAAATCCCCAACCAGAATCACGGATACAAGACGACCCCCGGTGGCCTCATGGGTGCCCGCACTGCCCTAGGCGTTTCCAGGCGCGATACAGGCTGAAAGTTCATGTGAGGACACACACGGGTGAGAAGCCCTACAAATGCTCGCTTTGCGGCAAAGGGTTCACAAGGAGAAACAACCGGGATCGTCATTCGGAGCACATATGCAAAGGCTTAGCCTCGGAAGCCATGATGCCGTTCGAAGCGCGGGAGGTGCGGCCTACCGGTTATGTATTGCCGCCCTAGTGTGTCCTTGTCTAGGGCATCCAGATGTTGGCATTCCGATCGGTGTACGACAGCTGGCCTCCACACCCTGCCAAAACAAATCCCAAAATATTGGCGCTCCCCAAAGATGGTGTTTTAATTGGCTAGGGCGTTGCACGGGCCAATAGTGGCAAAGCAAGGATGCAAGGTCACCCTGTTAAAGCCGGCCCTGCATTGCAGCAACACCCTACAAAAACAAATCCTAAAAATTGGCACTCCCCAAAGCTGGTGTTCTAATTGGCTAGGCGTGCCCATGAGGTCCTGTTCAACAACCTGCCAAAACAAATCCCAAAATATTGGCGCTCCCCAAATCTGGCGTTTTGAATGGCTAGGGCGCCGCACAGGCCAAGAGCTAAGAAGATGTGCGTGAGGCTTTCTTCCACTTTAGGTAGCCAATCGTAAACACCAGCTTTAGGAAGCGCCAATATTTTAGGATTTGTTTTAACAGGGTGAGCCGAGCACTTTCCCCGAGCCGCCCCACGTCGGCTCCACCTCTGGCGCGATCACTCAATAAAAAACCGCACCGACGCACCAACTAATGCACTTGATTAAACAAGTCGCTTTCACAACATATGGGCTGAATTTGTAGCCAAATTTCTTTTTTGCGACTACCTCTACCCGCAGAAGCGTTTGGTTTTTTTTTTTTTTTTTTTTTTTTTGCAGTTGATTTGAAAATATTTGGAGGTGTTTGGTGGCAGGAGTGTGGCCGCATGCTGCATCTGGTTTTGCTAGTCGTGCGTATGAATTCTTAAGTGATCGTGCCTACTTAGATTCCCCTCGGCGCGGCACTCCCCCCACCAACCTTCCCCAGAATCTCCCCATCGTGCAAGCGTTGCGAGTGCTCTATCAGGCTTCTTCCCGCTTGATGGTAACGCTTAGCCAATCAGAACACCAGCTTTGGGGAGCGCCAATTTTTGGGATTTGTTTTCGGCAGGGTGCCACAGCCTGAGAGGAGCGGTAGGGCTTGAGGCGTTTCCAATCTCACCTGCCCCTTTTCCACTTTTAGTCCGTGCAACGCCCTAGCCAATTAGAACACCAGCGTTGGGGAGCGTCAATAATTTAGGATTTGTTTTTGGGAGGGTGTAAGGAGACGGAGAGCAGAGGGACAAAAAAGCCGCATGCCACATACAGGTATCCATCGCCTAGAACCACACGCTCTCAATCGAGCCTACTTCGCACACACGACGAGGAGACCCAAATGGTCGGTCTAAGGCCATACATATTTTTTTGCGTATACTTGGCTGAAAAAAATATTACCACAAAATACAAGAGAAGAAAAAAAAGCGCCCAGTGCTTCTCTCAGGCACCGGTGCCTGGGAGGGCGGCGACGGCCTGGTTGTTGTCGACCTGGATGCCGACGCCCGAGCCCTTGACGCCAGTGCCGAGCTGGATCTTGGGGCCCTTGGTCAGGGCGGCCTCGGCGAAGGTCAGCGCACGGTCGAAGCCGGCGTTGACGTTCTGCCTCTTCACGACCTTGGGGGCGGCGTCCGGCTGCTCGTCAGCCTCCTCCTCCTCCTCGTCTTCATCCTCTGCTCCGACCTCTTCGCGCGGGCCGAGCTGCTTGTTGCCGCCGGGAATGGGAAGGGATGCCTGGAGAGGGGTAGGTATGTGCCAGTCAGCATATGAATGGGCCGGACGAGGTTCCGACCGGAGTTTTTTTTTTCTTCTTGCCAGAGTCATGGATTGTATGGTAGGGGACAGGAGAGGGACCCGGGGCGGCGCTAGTCGTGAAAGTGGGATGGGACGAGTCATACCTGCTCGTTGAGGATGCCGGATGAT
>GL876970.1:1307990-1319642 GCA_000193285.1 Magnaporthiopsis poae ATCC 64411 | reverse complement strand
GAACACGGCGGCGCAGAACCAGAGCATCCACATGACGGCCGACACGGCGATGTAAGCCGTGATCAGGCGCGTGGGCGCGCGCGAGACCATGAGCCCCAGCCCGCCGTTGATGATGCCCATCGTGATAGCAAGCCGGCCGTTCCACAGGTGCAGGTGCGACCACACCTGCCGGCGCCCGAGCTTCTTGAAGGCCGCATGGTGCAGGTAACCCAGCACCGGCTGCACCACCACCATGACGAGCAGGACGAGGC
Organism: Magnaporthiopsis poae ATCC 64411; assembly: GCA_000193285.1. Classification (NCBI taxonomy): domain Eukaryota; kingdom Fungi; phylum Ascomycota; class Sordariomycetes; order Magnaporthales; family Magnaporthaceae; genus Magnaporthiopsis; species Magnaporthiopsis poae. The sequence continues at coordinate 1,319,391 of GL876970.1, read as the reverse complement.
CGATGATGGGGTGGAAGTTGATCGAGGGCTCGTCGAGCTGTTGGATGCATCATCAGTACTTTTTTTTCGTTTCCTTTCTTTCTCTTTTTCGCGACTGGAAGAAATAGAGAACCAGACGATGGATGCACTCACCAGCGAGCCGTTCCCAAACGGTAACCGGATCGTCGAGACCAGGTGGATGCCCAGGCCCGCAGCGGCCACGTATATAATGACTGCGACCACCTGCGTGCCCGCGTGGGCGAACAGGGCGAGGCGGCCGGGAACGATCCGCATGAGGATGGAGCCGATGGGGAAGAGGATGACAAACGCCAGCGAGGCCAGGATGCCGTGTACGGAGCGGCGGTACATGGCTTGGTTGATGTCGAAGCCCAGGAAGCTGTTGCTGTTGCCGAAGCCGTTGGGGAACCCGTTGCCGTCCGACCCGAACCCGCCGTTTCCGTTGCCGAAGCCGTTGCCGTTTCCGTTGCCGAAGCCCCCATTACCGAAGCCGCCGTTGCCGCCATTATTGGGATTGTTGCCGTTCCACCATTGTGGTGCGGCTATTGCTGGCGCAACTGTTTGGTTTGGGCCGAAGTGCCTTCGTCAGCTAAACTTGAGAGAGTCCGAAGTGGCAGCCCGACGGGCAGGGCGAGTAAGTCGTGGGACAGATGAGCTTACCAAGGGATAGACAGGTCGCGGCCTGTAGTATCCTTGCCATTTTTGTTGTACTCGTGGAAGAGAGAAGCAGTAGTACACCTTGGACTGTTGAGTCCCCTGGAAGGATTCAAGTATGGGGATTACGGTTCACAGTAATCCCTTTCCATATCATGCGTGTTGGGGAGAGAAAAAAAACCTGAGGGGTTGGTAGGACAGGTGAGAAAGGGATTTGGTAGTATAAGTGTGCTCCGGACCTGACGTTGGGGATAGCCCGACGCCCCTAGACAGTTGGCCGGCCGCTTGTCTGCTTTGACGATCGACCCAGAAAATGGGAATCGGGAAAGGCAGAAACGTCAGCTCCGCCTGAGCCACTCGTTTTCTCGGTCACCGAATATCAGACGGTCTTATCCAAGCCTGGATGGTTGGTGAGTGTCGCTGGCGGACGGGTTGTCATGCCGCCTCATACCGTCTGTGCTCAGACAGGACATTGACGTCGACGCGGGGGTGGCGGCGCACAGGCATCTGACACAGGGTCCTTCTCTTGACCCTTGGCCCTCTTGCTCCAGGTCATCATCACGTCCTTTCGGCCAGGCTCTTCTGATTGGATATCGTTGGTGTTTTACATGTGCCACATTGCATCCTCGAGCAAGGAGATGGCTGACGCCAAGAAGCGTAGTTGTGTGCTGGCCACGTACTGCCAGGCAGATTCCTGCAGCTTCGTGTCTTGGCTTGATGCAAAGTCGGCGCCCTTAAGCTCCGAACACCGATGGCGTCGATGTTGTGTCACTCACACGGCAGCTACCCCTAGGCCACCCAGACCACGATAGCCTGATTTATTTTTGGAGCCCTAATTATCTACGTCAACTATATGTTGCAGTACAACGGAGCTTAGACCTTGGAATACCGACGGATATCCCACCTGGCCTCGATGGGGTTCATTTGCTAGCAGTGGCGAGCAAGGGCGCATGGGAATGACGGCATTCATATAGGTGGTAGGCAGCCGGCTAAGATAAAGTAGAGAGTCTGCCGGCATCAGCATCCCGACGCTGGTGAAATCGCTGTTCCCAGGACCGCCGGGTCAGGATAGAATCGAGGAGCGGAGAATTCTATCAAAAATAGGCAGTCCGCATTGGCAGCCCGCCTAGGCAGTTTCTGAAGTGTTCCACAGCCCAGCGCCAACGGCCCGTTGACCGTCAAATGCCGATCTATACATAATTAATCCGCAGAGCACAGCCCTCGGGAGTTTGCGAACGCGGATCGGTACGTGCAACCGTCGTCACCAGTCGTTTTCGCGGCTCATTTCCAGGGTTGCATTTCCCCTGAACGTCCCCGTCCCACCCGCCATTGCAGGAATGCCGAGACGAGCAGATCATGGAAAGACGACAATAAAGATAGGCAGACCCCCTCAACCTAGTTCAAGCTCAATAAAAAGAAGACCGAATCGCAGCTTCCTCTGCTTCCCAACATTGGCCAGGGTTTGGGTCCAATCAAATACAAACAGCCCCTGGATGCCTTCCAAACTCGACATCAGCAGGGAAACTTGGGGAGCACGGATGCACAACCCCAGGCGCGACAACCTCAGGGTCCTCCAGGGGTCGGGGTCGTCTGAGAATGAGACCAGGTGGGCCTAGACCAACGGGCGCCGTTCCGGCAGCCGCGTGGGCTGGGATCGCCCATCAAATTTCCTGTTGACCGCCAAGCCCGTGCTTTCCTGGAGTCTTTGCTTTTCGATGTTTCGTTTCCCACTAGCGTACCACCCTTGTGCTCTCCTCTCTCCTTCCTGTGCTCGCTCTGGCCCCCCAGTCTCCAGAATTTTGTCAATCTCCACCGGCGAGACGTGGTGGCAAGGATGATGGAGAAAAACGCATCAGCTCACTGGACGGTTCCGCCAGAAACTGGCGGGGTCGTGTCGCGGTGCGGTGTGCGTGCATCCAATCTCATGGGAGGGAGAGCTATGGTCGAATGGGGCCTGGCGGGAGTCGTCTGTTGTCTTGCAGTCTAAGCCCAGTCGGCTAGTCGTTTTTTTTTTCTTCTCCTTATTTTATTTTCCCTTTTGTTCTCATCTCCCACACACCGTCTTGCCAGCCTGGACGTGATTCCGAGGCTCTGCAGGTAGCAATTATGGACGGCTCAGGCATCGTCATCGACCCCCATCTGCCTCGGACCGACATAATCGCCCTGGAGAACCTGATTGGGGACATTCGGGAAGCCAGAGCTGCCGTTGCCACCGATGATGTGCCGGGAGCTGCACAGTCCGGCTCGGCGTTGACCGTTGACGGTGCCGGCAACACCACCGCCACCGCCCGCAGTGGCAGCCCCAACGGCAGCGGCGGGGCCCTGCTCCCCGGCGACGACCTGGAGGCTGTTGCCAGTGGCCGTGCGACGCCACATGGAGGCAACGCCGCCACTGATCGCCGCAGCCGCCGCAGTTCTCCGTCGTCTGCTGGACATTCGGCAAAGCAGCAAATGCCGAAGCGTGGTAGGTTCATTCTTGTTCTTGGCTGGAATTATTTCTCGGTTTCTGGGTAGCATCCGAACCGCATAACCGCATATCCCGTGCCGCATGTGCAAATGTCGGATGGTGGTTGGTGGTGCTCACCTGCAGATCTGCGCCTTTTCTTTTCTGGAATTCTTGGCCGCTTTGTAACCGCAGGTTCGGGTTTATTAGACCAAACAGCTTCTGACCACATCCCATGAGTACCTAATCTAGACGGTGTTGTCTTGGATAAGGATGCCCGCCACAAGTTGGCTCAAGAGGCCCTCGAGTCGCTGAGCGACCCCAAGCACCCGAATTTCGAGCCGACGGTCTTTGTTTCGGTCGACCTCAAAGACTTGAAGCTGCCCGCGTTCGTGGACCGCTATCTCCTGCGCCCCTATATCCGCGTTGCGCAGAATGTGGTGCGCTACAAGACGGACGTGGTGATGCTCACGCACCTGATCATCTACTTCACCACGTCGATCCCCAGCACCATCTGGCTCTTCTGGAGCTTCACCTGGACCCACGCCGTCATCCACTTCCTGATGCAGCTCTTCTACATGCCCACCTACACCCTCATGATGCACCAGCACATCCACCAGCGCGGCGTCCTGGCCAAGGGCTGGCCCAGCCTGATCGACCACGCCTTCCCCTACATCCTTGACCCGCTCATGGGCCACACGTGGAACTCGTACTACTACCACCACGTCAAGCACCACCACGTGGAGGGCAACGGGCCGGGCGACCTGTCGTCCACCATCTACTTCCAGCGTGACAACCCCTGGCACTTTGCCCAGTACGTCGGCCGCTTCTACTTTCTAATCTGGCTCGACCTGCCTCTCTACTTCTTCCGTACGCGCAAGTACAAGCTCTCGGCCAAGTCTGCCTTCTCGGAGCTGGGCAGCTACGCCGCCATGTACTGCCTGTGGCGCTTCGTCAACGCCCGGGCCGCATTCATGGCCGTCATCCTTCCCTTCCTGCTTCTGCGAGCCGCCTTCATGGCCGGCAACTGGGGCCAGCACGCGTTTGTGGACTGGGAGGACGCCGATTCGGACTATCGTTCCAGCATCACGCTCATTGACGTGCCTGTGAGTACCTAATTTTTCTCGATATGCACGAACCCGGGGTAATACCGTTTTGTGGAACATCAATTGCTGACACGGAATCCACAAAGAGCAACCGCTACTGCTTCAACGACGGGTACCATACGTCGCACCACCTGAACCCGCTGAGGCACTGGCGCCAGCACCCGGTGTCGTTCATCAAGGAAAAGGAAACGTACGCGCGGGAGCGGGCGCTCGTGTTCCACGGGCTCGATTTCAACATGATCACCATAAAGTGCCTGCAGAAGGACTACATGTACCTGGCACAGAAGCTCGTTCCCATGGGCGCCCAGATCCACATGACGATGGAGGAGCGGGCCGAGATGCTGCGGCAGCACACGCGCCAATTTACCAAGGAGGACATTGCGCGCAAGTTTCGCACTCCATCCTCGTGAAGAATTGTAGCGTGCTGATGGGCCTAGGAACTTGTCCGACTGGGGAGACGGGCTGTTTTCTCTCATGGTCTGGCCGTACGATACAATAAGGCGAAACCGAGAGACTCCTCAAAACGTAAAGCAGGATGCACTGCTCCCTACCCAGTTAATTTCGGGGATAGGGCGATATGCAGATTGGGCTGAATAGACCAGGATATATATAAACAGGATAGACAGCTATACTAAAAAGAAATGAACGCAGTGAAATAAAAGCCCCCTTCGCGGGCAGCACAATGTCGCGAAACCCGGACTGCAGAGGCTGGCATAGATCAAACACAAGCGCCCTGCGCACCTGAAAACCAATGCGGGAGAGCTGGCTTGTGTTCTCCACTGGTACCAAGCGTAGATACGAGCATCACCACGGGACGATTCAAGGAATTCCCCTATTAGGCGGACCTGTCTCGTTATCTTGTGGTAGCATCGGTAAGGCACAGGTTTTCTTGGTTGGGTTGCACTCGTCGCGCGTTGATGTTGATGTTTCAGATCAAAAAGGGTTGAATTTATCAGTAGATAGCGCCATAATTTTTTTTTTCGTTTTATGCACTCGTGCATCCTCGGCTTGGAGGCATCGGCATAAAAAAAAATGGAATGCTCCAAGCCGCGTCGATCCGATCCGAGGTTTCCCCAGATCACGGGAGTGGAACTATTTGTTCTTATGCGCACAGATGAACTGCAGGCATAACTGCCGCCTGCTTTGACAGCAAGTTTGTGCCAAACATGCGGGGTGAAAATTGTGGCTAGCACACAGCCAGCCGCAGGGCTGGGGATGATCTCCGGAGTCGCAACCACCCAGCAGCACACGTGATGGATTTATTTTTGCTTGCCTCAAGGGGCATGGCACGCCGCCTCAGGGCAATGTCGGCATCACGGAACCGCTGCCGACGTCGACATGCTCTTGCGTTATTGTGGTCAACAGCACAAGTGGCAAGGACAGGGAGCAGCCCAGGAGCACTTTGACAGCAGCTTTTGGTTCGCGTGCGGTGTTTGTCAGGGCTTCACGCCAAATCTCGCGGGACCTGATGGCGTGTTCCACAATGGAGCTTCCAGCCCGGCTTGTTGGAAATTGCGCACCTGTCGCCCCTTTCTTTGCCCTCTCCTCTTCGTCTGTGGGGCCCAGGGCAGACCCCTGCTCCTGCGTTCCTGCCAGGGCGTTTCTGGATCCTGCAGTAGCGCGGTCGATCCGCGGCTTCCCGCTGGAGAACAGGACAAATTTGAAACCACTGGCAGCGCTGACAGGAGAAAAAGAAAGATCGGTGGAGATACCGAACCCGAATGGATGCGATGGGCGTTGACGAGCAATGCCGCTACTCTCCCTCTATTGAATGCCATCAGACGGGTTGAATGAGGCATCCAAACACCCTGGTGCCAGGTGCTGGTGGCTCATTTTGGCTTGGCCTGGAAGGGTATTCCCCGTCTGCCGGAGCAAGCTCCAGCTTCCAGACCTCAACGCGCGCGGTAAAACTCAACGCGAAAGGCCCCCTGGCAACGCAACGCAACACACCCAAAGTAACCCAACCAACACAAACAAGCACAACGTTCACTGCGCCTTCATCCCGTTGTGCTGCTTTAGTGTGCCGCCGTTCTTTTTGTGCTGCCCACAAGGCCACCCAAAATTCGTTGCTTGGAGTGCCCTCGCCGTTTGTCTTCTTCTACTTCTTCTTCATCTGCTCTTCACCAGCTACTCTCTTTGATCAAACCGCCCGTACCCCGTCTCCCAGCTCGCATTGATCCCACCGCCAATAATTCCTCGTGGGAATGATCTCCCTCGCTAGAGACTCGGCGCCCACATACCCGCTCACCTACTGAGCAGGAAAACTCCCGAGGGCGTCGTTGCCTGAGCTTTGCTCTAGGGCACGCAAGTTCTCCCGGTAGTCTGATCTGTGCGTGCTCCAGCTTTCCCACCGCTCACGTCCCACGTCGGAAAATGTATCACCACTGACAAGCGCCCTGCAGCCCTCGTTTTAGTTCCCGATCAGGGCTCCCACTCCTGCGGCCCGTTGGGCGGCCTGCCCGTTGCGGCGATGGAGGAGAGACGTCAGTCTAAAATCCCGAGCGCCCTCCCGCGGCCCACCTCGCGACTACCGCAGCCGCGCTCGACCGCGCCCTCGATCCGTCCGTCTGCCTCCCGCGAACAGTTGAATACGGGCGGCGGCGAGCTCCGCCTACCCAAACTCCGTACGGCCGCCTCCCGCGATAGACTCGGCAGCTCGATACCTTCGGGGGCCCGTAAGCAGGCACCGGGGCCTGCCCAGCAACTGGCAAAACTCCAAACTGCGTCCCACTCCAGGCGGATCTCCTCGGTGGCTCCCAATGCAGAGCCTACTGCCGAGTCGCCAGCCTCGGCCACCCAACAACCAGATGTGCTTTTCAAGAGGAGGTTGACGCTTACTAGGCGTCCATCCGAGATCTTCAGCAACAGCCCCATCACACCAGCAAAAGAGAGGCAAGATCCGTGGGGTGCTCATGTTCCCACCGAGACACGGGAGCCTGAACAGACACCAGGATCGAGGCCTTCACTCTCCGAGAGGACAATTGAGACCTTGTCCCAGTTGCCGTCTTCTCCCGCCCTCAGCGGGAAGGCGTCGGCCTTCTTCGATTCCGGATCTATACCACCATCACCCTCGCGTCCTGGCAGTCGTGCCTCGCGCGGGTCTCATGGTTCGCGGCCGGGCTCAAGCTACCAGAAAGATGCACAGTCTCGGTCAACGTCGCGGGGGCCTAGTAGGCCAACGTCTAGTTCCCGGCAGGATCATGTGTCGATGCTTGCGAGGCCCTCGAGCGCCTTCAAAACCCCTCTCGCGCCCATCAGGGGAACACCAACGCAAGGTACATCGGCGGGGGTCAGGACGCTCCGCGCCTCATCGTCGCAGCCTCGACTTACTGCCCCTGGCGGTGACGCACTGAAAGCCTCGGTCCGCAAAATTCCCACTTCGGGGTCGAAGATGCTGCCGCCGTCGGCACAGTCAAGAACGCCGAGTCCGGAGAAACGGTCTGTTCTTGGCGAGAACAGCAAACCCGCGGCCAAAACGCTGGCAGCCCGGCCGCTGAAACAGCGCCAGTCGGTAACCGGCCTGTTCAAAAAGCCCTCGGTGCCTGTGTCTGAGAAGCCGGCGGCTACGGGAACGCCTACCGCGCGCAAGTCGTCTCTCGTCTCCCAGAAGTCGTCCAACACGTCGAGCGACGATGCGACCCAGTCGAGCTCTTCGCCCACGTCTACAGTGCTCACGGCCGAGTCGAGCGAGTCTGCGTCGATGACTGCGTCCAGGAAATCATCGGCCGCACTCCGGGAGCAGATCGCCAAGGCGAAGGCGGCGAGGAGGCAGTCTGCCAAGCAGCAACAGCAGCTGCAGCAGCAGAGGGAGGAAGACGAGGATGACGAGGGTGGTGTGGCGGCATCTACCGGGCCATCATCACAGCCTGTCAAGTCGCCACTTATACCAACGGATACCACCTTCGATTTTGGCCTGGCCGACCCCGCTTTCGGAATTCCCGACAGCCGGTACGGTCTGGTTGACATACCCTTTGGTCAGCGCCGAAGCGAGACGGCAAAGGCCAGAGTGCTCGAGGCCCGATTCGGCACGGCGCGCACTAGCGGTAGGCTGGATCTTGCGGCACTCGGCCTGCGAGAGATACCTCGCGAGGTGCTCAAGATTTACGACCTGGCCTCGATCGGCACCCAAGACGGCTCCTGGGCTGAGAGCGTGGATCTGACCCGGTTCGTCGCCGCCGACAACGAGATCGAGATGATCGACGACGTGATATTCCCTGACCGGGACCCGCACGACTTTAACGACGACGAGGAAGGATCCGGCGGCGTCTTTTACGGCCTGGAGACGCTTGACCTGCATGGAAATATGCTCATCTCTCTGCCCACGGGGCTCAGGCGTCTCCAATGTCTGACGTCTTTGAACCTGGTGAGCTCCAAATCCTGAATCCAACACTCCAGTCATCTTGTCGGTAACTTTTGCTAACTTGTGTCGCGCTTAGTCCTCGAACCGAATCACAAATCCATCCTCGGAGCTTATCTCCGAGATACCCTCGCTCCGCGATCTCAAGCTCGGGGGCAATCTCTTCTATGGACCCCTCGACGCCTCCTTCTCCAAGCTGACCAACTTGGAGATTCTTGACCTGCATGGGAACAACATCTCAGCTCTCCCCGCCGGAATTGTCGCGCTCAAAAAGCTTCGGATCCTGAACCTGAGCGAGAACAGCTTCGAGGCCTTGCCGTTCAAGATCCTGTCCCAACTACCGCTCACCGAGCTCCTGGCTCGAAAGAACAAGCTCAGCGGCCTCCTCATTGACGACTCGGTCGAGTTGCTCGAGAACCTTCAGAGCCTGGATGTGTCGTCGAATCAGTTGACACATCTGGTGTCTCCGGAGAGGACTGGCGTGCTTGCCATGCCGTCCCTGCATCAGATTTGCGTATCCATGAACAGACTGCAGTCCCTTCCTGATCTCAGCAAGTGCCCCAGCCTTCTGACCCTCACGGCGGACGAAAACAGCATCAGCGCTATCCCGGAAGGATTGATCAGCCTTACTAGCTTGAGGCATGTCGACCTGTCGAGCAACGACGTACGCGTCATTCCACCAGAGATTTCTCGCATGGATAACTTAGCAATGATCAGACTGAGCGGCAATCCTCTGCGTGACAAGAAGTTCTGCTCCATCTCGACGGAAGAACTCAAGGATATCCTGGCCTCTCGTCTTGCGCCCGCTGAGGAGGAGGAGAAGGAGCTGCCTGAGGAGCCAGCTTTCCCCATGCGTGGGGACAACCATAAAGAGATGCGCACGGCCAGCCCGGAGAGGACGCCTGCGAGGTCGTCCGTCTTTAGGCCCGGCGATGATTTCGATGATAGCCGCTGCTCAGACGAGGACTTTGCCACCCCTCCGACGTCGGTCCCGCACTCTCCGGCGCGTTCTCGGTCACACACGCTGTCTAAGGAAAGCTGGGTGGTCAAGTCTGGCGGTGTTCTGGACCGATCCAAGACGGAATCCTCGTCCCTCCACCCTGTGCTTTGCTCTCGCGCAGCGTCGGAGCACCGCGTGCGCGAGGTGCAGCTTCACCACAACCTCTTCTCTATCATCCCGGAGTCTCTGTCCTTTTTTGCCGAGACCCTGACGTCTCTGTCGCTGGCGCACAACAAGCTCACGGGCGAGTCGTACATGGGCGATGCAGGCAGCGGAATGAAGCTGGAGCTGCTGGCGCTGCGGGAGCTCAACCTGTGCTCGAACCACATCACGAGCCTGGTGCCGCTGACGAGCAACCTGGTCAGCCCGGCCCTGCAGAAACTGGACGTGAGCGCGAACCGCATCTCGGCGCTGCCGCCCGGCACGCAGCTCAGGGACGCATTTCCGGACCTGACGGTCCTCCTCGTGTCTAACAACCACCTGGTGGACCTCGAACCCGAAAGCATTACGGGCCTGCGGGTGGTGGACGCTTCCAACAACGACATTTCGCACCTCAACCCGCGCATCGGCCTCCTGGGTGGTACGGGCAGTAACGGCGCGGCCGTGGGCCTCGAGAAGCTGGACGTCATGGGCAACCGGTTCCGGGTGCCGAGGTACAACGTGCTCGAGCGCGGCACCGAGGCGACGCTCCGGTTCCTCCGTGGACGCATCCCCGTGGCCGAGATGGCGGCCTGGAAGGAGAACAATAAAGACAGCGGCGTGTCTCACTCGAGCGACGATGAGATGGACTAAACAACAAAATAATACGAGCCACGACGAGGTCGGCAAAGAGCGAATGGAAAAAGTACGCCTTGAACACCTGTGCCAATTAAGAGGATCACGGCTACAACAATCTTTTGACGGCCAAGCGGACGCAGCATCGCCCTGGTATTGACCTTTTACATGTCGACAGTAACCGTAAACACAGTATTGCGACGTAGCCCGAGAGTCAAGAACCAGAGGGACCATCGACATTGTATAATTGATACTTATCAATGTACGTATCGGGAAGCATCAGGAGGGCGGGAAATGCGCGACTGAGGGAGCGGCGGCCATGGGAAGAGAAGATGAAGTGGCTGCTCGCTTGAGCATTGTTTGCGTCTGCTGATTGGGCTGAATTTGACATGACCCTTGTCACCACCATCGCCCGGGTTGTTTGCTTCTTTTCCCTCACTTTTCTCGAACACTATTTTTATCCGGGTTATTTATTAGCTATTCCGCCTGCGCGGCTGGCGCAGGTGGGACATTGGAAGCGGTGGTGCTTTTCATTGGGGGCTTCATTGTCTTGCGGGAGCAGGCGGTGCATTTGATACCAAAAAAACAATTACACTTTTTAATTCTTGAAAGCACTGATACACGGATGGGCGGTTTTGTTGACAATTGAAACACGGTGACGGCGTCGACGCGCGCGGTAACTTTTTGCCTTGGCTGGGCCAACAGGATTGACGCCAAAACTCCATCACAGTTTAATTGAGGCGTCGCCAACGCGGAAAGGAACAGCGACGACGCGCTTGCATCTGCATTTCCCTCGGGCGGGACTGGCGGGCCAGTTGAGGTTGGAGAGCAAACAAACACCCAGCGTGACCGGGCGGAAAGAGCAGGGCAACGAACGCCTGCAGGACAGCTGTTGGTGGCCCCTGCAGCAGGCAGGGGGATGGAACCCTCCAGGGGGCGAGCTCGGGCGGGTTTAGGTTTGCGGACTGATGTGTCAATTCACGTGGCCACACTAGCCAGCCCGCCATTGAAACAGGGCAGACCAAAAAAGAAAAAAAAAAGAACCTGCGACGACCGTGCTGTTTTTTCCC
>GL876970.1:1292752-1307507 GCA_000193285.1 Magnaporthiopsis poae ATCC 64411 | reverse complement strand
ACCACCACCACCACCAGCGCCGACGCCAACACCGTGACTGCTGTAGAGCAGCCAACAAGTACCACTGAAGATAATGATACCCAGAAGGGTGTTGAAGCTGCGGTCGACAATGGCAGCAGCGACGGCAACGCCGGTGTCGTAGCGGAAGCCTCGCCGCTGGCGCAGGACATGGTCGTCGCCAAAGGCGCCATTGTCGTCGCAACAACGGCGATAGCCTTGCCGCCGCCGCCACCACCACCAGCAGCGCCACCCACCCCGGCGCCCTCGTCCGATGACGGCGTTGCGGCGGACCCCCAGGCGGGGTTCAAGACCCTGGCTAAGCAGGTCGCCGACATGACCACGGAGCTCTCGTTGCTGCGCGCCGAAACCAAGATGCTACGGGACGCTATGGTCGAGAATGGCGTGCTCAGAAGCCGTAGCGGCGTCGTAGTGAGGGACGCCGCGGCTGTCCCTGCCGGCTTTGCGGGCGTCCCGACGTCGTCGCTCCAGGCGCGCATCCAAGAAGCGCAGCAGCTGGCGTTGGAGTACGGAGGAGCAGGGGCAGGACGGGAGGAGGGAGGACACCCGCCTCCTCGCCTCGACGGCGACGTATGCACGAGCCCTGGACCACCGCCCTTTTCGCCTCTATCCGACATGGCGGGGCCCCGGACTCCTGACCGGCCAGGAAACGATGATGCACAGGTTGCGGCTTCCGTTCCTGCCAGCCGCGGATCACCGCTCTCGGGACCAGACCGACATGGTGCAGCGTTGGTTCAGCGCCTACCAGACACGCCTCAACGCCGTCGCCATGGAGTTTCGCGTGCTCGGGTGCGCCAGCCTGGGGCGACCTCAGCTCCCCGTCCGGCGAAGGGAACTTCCCGCGCAAAGGCGATTGCTGCTGCCCCGACGGCTCCGGGATCGCGCTCTGATGACACGACAGACCCAATTTTCTCGAGAGCCCACTTCGGCCTAGACCCGGACTCGTCGCCTATGGTCGCTCGTGCCCATTCCCTTCCGGGCTTACCAGAACGTCGTCGGTCTCTAGGCACATCCGCCCCTGCGAGGGTGGTCGCCGAGACACAGCCGAGACCGGCAAGGCTAAAACGTTATAAAGATGTCGAATACGAATGGAAGACGGGCCAAGGCGGCGATGTGCTGCTCCTCAAGCCGACGCCCGAGCAGTACGCAGACCTCAAGGGGAACCAAGACGACTGTCCCCTGCTGTTCCTTTGCGCCGAAGAGCTCGGGGCACGACGCCACGGCGCCTTCATCATCGAGGTCCCGGAGGCGTCGCGACCAGCGCTCCCGGAACAGACGCCCCGCGAGAGGGTATGCACCGTGTACAAGCAGCAGAAGCTGGCGTCTGGGTTCTGGAGGTTATACACGTCCTCCGGCCGACGTACTCTCCCTCCGCCCGGTGCTTTGGAGCCGGTCGGGCTGGACGAAGCCACGCGCGAGTTCGAGAAGCGTCTCTCGGTCGGCAAGACGCTCCAGCGTGTCGCGTATGAGACCGACATCCCGGCGCACACCTCGGAGGAGCGCGCCGAGGCGCTCTTGCCCCAAGAGAGCCCGGTCTACCCGCTTCGGGGCAACAAGCTCGAGACCACGGGCATCCCCGGGATCCACACCCCAAGCGCGTACCGCGGGACGGCTTGCGCACCGTTCGCATGGCATTTCGAGGACTTGAAGCTAGGGGCCATCAACTGTCTGTACCGGGGCCAAAAGGTCTGGTTCGTGACGGAGCCTGGCTCGTTTGATGCTGCATCGAAGGTCTTTGGCGAAGTCACTAAGAAGGCCGTCGACCACGACCAGTTCCTCCGCCACGACGCTCTGCACTACGGCGCCAGTCACCTGCGCAGCCAAGGCATCGTGACGAGGGCATTCATGCAGGAGGCGTGGCAGATGGTCGCTGTGTATCCGGGCGCCTACCACTCGGGATTCAGCGCGACGGGGACGCTGGCCGAGGCGGTCAACTACGCCGATCACTGGTGGACGGCTCCCGTTGGGTACCGGCCCTGCTCTGAGAAGTGTCATCCCGGCAGGCAGCCCATCACTCTGGAGCAGCTTATTCCTGGCGAACGACGTCAGTCGACCGAGGATCCGCTACCCTCTCCAACATCGATCAAAGTCAAGCTCAAGCCACTGCTTCCGGCAGCGCGGGCGATAGGCAATGATGAGGCAAGGCCCGCAAAGAAGGCAACAGGAAAACGGCCGGCGTCAGCCAGGCCTAGCGACGCATCGGTGGGCGAGCCGCCGCCGAAGCGAGCAAAAGATCCGAACAGGCCGCCAGCGCTCGAGGTCTTAGCCCTCGAATTGACCGGCCCGCCAGCCGAGGAGCGCCTGAGGCGACACATGTCCGCCTACAGCGAATACCCGCAGATTCTTCCTCGTCCCTGGGACGACGGGGCAGACTGGGTTCAGCAGACAAACGAGTACATAAATCTCGGGAACGAGATGAAACGCAAGGGCTACTCGACGGCCCCTGCCGACTTCACCAAGCTGGTCGGCCTCGCGACGAGGGCGCGGGCCGTGCAGAGCATACACACCAGAGCCGGGGACATTGGGGGAGAATCCGGTACGAGGGTGTTGCCCAAGCACTTGACCGAGCAGGTTCGCGAGAGCCTCGGCATCGAAAGCAAGGCGCAGCCGTTCAGGTTCTGGGTGGCGGCGCAGCGCAAGTTTATCCGGCTCGGGCTGGAGTATGCGCCCTTTCTGCCTTTTGAGAGCAGCAGAGATGCGGCGTTTAGGGACTACGAGCGTGTCGGCAATAACGAGATCGAGACCCTCCGCACAATGCTGGGCCAGAATCCGCGAGCGCAAAGGCTTGCACGGGCCGGGCGGGCGCTCATCGCCCGCATCCTGGGAGAGAAGGACTTCCTCTGGGAACACATCAGTAACGGCAACGAGGATCTTGAAAACCTAGACGACGACACCATGATCTCACTAGTGCCGATTCGACACGCTGGGGAAAACCATATCGACGACGGGTGGAAGCCGCCCCAGGAGATGCCAGAGCTCGAGAGGCCCGATGCGGTCCAGGGCAAGCACTGCGAACTGTGCGAGGAGGAGACATGTGGCTGCATACGCACCTGTTTTCCACAAGAGCCCCGCGTGTCCTTCGCCAGGCCCAACGGCCTGAGCGTCCGCGCGGCGGCAGCCTACAAGAAGGGCGACCTGATCGGCGAGGCGGCCGGGCTCATCGTCTCCTCCCCCAACGCGGCAGACGAAGGCGGCCAAGCGGTGGATTTCATCAGGAACGACGGCTCGTCGCCTCCCGTGCCCCGCGTGGTCGGCCGCATCTCCACCGAATCGAGGGGCAACATCTTTCGGTTCTGCAGGTATAGATGCGGGGACGCCGAGGCCAAGCTGGTGTCCATGGCGATATCCGGGCGCTGCCGCATGGTGCTTGTCGCGGAGAGGGATGTGGGCGATGGCGACGAGATATCGATCAAGACGCAGAGGAAGGCCGAACCGTGCGCTTGTGTCGATTGTGCGTCGTGAGCTACAGTTGCTGTAAACATTGCAATTGTATAAATACTTCTTTTTCTTGGCCCATGGGCACATACACAGTGTATTTTCTTTTTGCTCTTCTGGTCCTATCTCGGTGTATCGTAGCCGACCTTGCTTTACATATTTCTGATGATCCCGTGTCCCATTCTGCTTTAGCATTGGCTCTGGCATAGTGTTCTCCATTCTGATGCGTTTCCAGTGTTTAGCTGCGGCAAACCCGAGCCCTTTGACGATGCTCTCTCCAGACGATAGGTGGTAGGTGGCGATGCTTGGTTATCAACGATACCAGGCATCATCCCGCCACTCGTTCCTCTCGTGAGGAGCGCCACCACCACCGCCGCCGCCGCCGCCCAGCAGCGAAGGCTCCAGCCGCGGGCCGTTCGCCTGGCCTCCCGCGTTGACAGGAGCCGTGCCGGCGCCGCGGGTCGTGTCATCCTCCTCCCCCTCCTCCTCTTTCCTCGAAGCGGTCCGTGTAGACCCCCTCCTCGCCGTTGACCAGCAGGCGCCGCTGCTGTTGATAGCGGTTGCTGTGCTGGTCCGCTGACGACGGCTGCTGCTGGCCGCCTAGCATGCTATCGAGCCAGGCGGGCGCGGGCGCGGGGGGTAGGAGCTGCGGATGAGCATGAGGGCCGAGACGAGCTGTGGTTGGGTTGTGGGGTGTTAGTTGGTTTATTGTTCGTATTTAACAAAACAGGCGACAGGAGGGAATAAAGTTATAAATATATTACCTGAAACGAAGTCACCACGAGGTGAACTGTACCGGAACATGGTGTCATGTATCGCACCTACCGACCTAGCATGCGAGAGGCCGCATAATCCATCAAGCATTGACGCCTGCAAAGATTGGGGATGGGAGGCGCAGAGTTTCACTATCAAAGGTCACTAGAAATACTAGCGCCACGTGAGCAACCCAGTTCATGTAGCCATGTTAGCACACTGTCGCAAGTGATTCGCGGCCGGTCCGGCCCGACGGTGCCGGTGCCGGTGCCTGGTTTGTTGGTGAGGCGGCCGCGACGACGACGGGCGTCGGATACGCGCTGGGTGTAGACGGCGTTTGCGACGGCGAGGAACGGGAGGATCAGGGTCGGAATGGTGAGCGGGGCCGTTGGGAGGGAGAGCTGGGTTGCTGTGACGATCTCGTAGCTGGGTTGGGTGTTAGTGTTCCGCTGTTGTGCGGAGGATTTGGTCGGGCGGATGGACGAACTTACATGGCCACGGCGACCAAGCCGCAAAAGACCTGGCGGGGTTATTGTTAGGGATCAGTTCGGTTGGGTCTTTGTGCAGAGTCAGTTTGCTTGACGTACCAGGATCAGGCCGACGGCCGGGATGATGCCATTCATTTTGTGCTATTGTTTGGCTCTAAAGTTGGGGTGGGTGTCCGGACGAAGTCTTGTCGTGATCGATTTCGAGGGAGCAGTGGCGTTTTAATAACTGTGGCTCGCGGGGCGTTGCAGCCCGAGTATGCAGGAGGCCCTCTCCAGGAGGGGCAGCCAAACCGTCAACTGGCATGCGGGCCTCCGGATCTCGCCACCCATGGCAGAAACACGGGCGGGAAGGCGGTTTGATATTTTATTTGCTGTGAGACGTAGTCTACACTGTCCAACCATAAACTCTAGAGGTAAGATACCAAAAAAATGCAGAAGCCGATAAATCCAAGCTGCTTAGCTCCAAGAAACAATCCGACTAGAAGAAGTCATTGTGTATCACCTCGGCCGGATCCGGCCTCTCCCGCTCGTCGCACTTGAGACCGCCGCCGCTGGCCACGAAGCCCCAGTCCTGGGCCCAGACGGCGATCTGGCTGCGCAGCTTCTCGGCCACGTCCCGCCCGACGAGCGCGGCCACGGCGCCGGGTCCGCGCGCCGCCTCCAGCAGCCCCGGCCCGGCCATCTCGGCAAAGTGCTCCACCCAGCTGGTCAGCGAGTACGACGTCACCACCGCCGCGTCCCGCTGCTCCGCCTCGCGCCACCGTGCAGTCGCCGAGTACAGCGTGCCGCCGCCGCCCAGCTTGCGTAGACCCAACCAGTCCCGGGTATGGCGCCGGAGCCAGCGCCGGATGCCGCCGCCGCCAACGGGGGCCGCCTGGGGCCCATTGTAGTGCGGCCGCGACGTCCGGTCTGCGTAGTGCGAGTCCAGGATGTGTGACGCCTCGTGGGCCAGGACCCGGAGCTCCCAGCCTGTCGGGCGGACGACGATGTCTGATTCCGTGCTGAGCGCGTCCCACCCGTCATCCTCCGGCGCAGCATCTGGGATTGCGACGACGGTGCTTTGTCGTCTTGGGTCAGCTTGGGATGCTGGTTTGCATGTAGAAGCCGGGGACATCTCACCGGATCAGTTCACGCATGCGGATTGGAAGTCTTCCAAACATCTGTCAAAGCGCAAAATACCGTCAGATCCTTGTTTTGACCCAGCAGAACAGCCACGGGAGCGGAAGATGGCTTACGTCCGTCATGTCTTCGATGCTCCGGTGCGCATCGGCATGCCGGCAAAAGACCCAGGGGCTGTCGCAGTCATTGTACGTTACCTGGCCAGTTAGTCGCTGGAGACGAAAGCGAAAAGAAAGAGGAGAAAACAAGACAGGTAGAGAGCGAGACGTACATTGTAGACGGAAAAGTTGAAGCCCGGAGACAACGACGGGAACGTGGCGTGATACTTGGCGCAGTTCAGCGGCAGCAGCCCGGGCTCCCAGAGCTCCGACTTGGACGGGACTGTCGGGAAAACGTCCAATAGGGCGGCGTCGACGGCGCCCACTGTGCTCTCGTCCAGCCATGGCTTGGAGTAACTACCGCTCAGCTCCTGTCCCGGCTCGAACTTGTTGGCACCTGGCAGCCTGGCGCCCCCTTTGTTGGCCGGGGAGGTTGCCGTCGCCTGCCGGGCCAAGAGCAGGCCCATAGCCAAGGCTGCGAACGGCCGTGTCTGCCCATGGATGAGCATATCCTCCTTCCAGCAGTCTGATCTCGTTTCTTTATCCAGAGTAGATCGCCAAAGTCTGGATCGATGTCTGTCCCGCGCTGTGGCGTTGGGGAACAAGATGGAGGGCACAGGAGAACGGACAAGCGGGAATGCGGCGACATATTTATCATTAGCAAAGAAAAGGGCGTAGCCGGCGCACAAGTGACTGCGTCGCCATCAGACTATGCTGAACAGTCCGTCCGGTCCTTTCACCCCTTATTGCTCGCGGGATGCTAGATCCTAAGTGCCATGCCCATCGCGCTCGGCAACCTGGAATCGATGATGATTCCCAGCAGAAGAGAAATCACCCAGGATAAGACAACTCCTCGCGCTGCCCCGGTGGCTGATCCACAGTCACGTCGGGATAGCATAGCACAACAAAGAGATTATACGAGGCGGACGGTTGGGTGCCGCAACAGGCTTCAGTGGAGGACTCAGGCTGGGGATGGCAAACACCGTCAACCACCTGCGCATGGCCTACTTCCCGCTGATTGCACTGCTCGAGTGCGTGAGCGCGTCTTATCTCTTAACCGCCTTCGTCAGGGCCAGGGTCGACTCCCTCAAGCGCGTCACCAAAACAGACCTGTTCAGCTATCTGACGCGCAGCACTGGGCACCGCCTGGCACTCCTCGCCGTCGTCGGGACGATGCGCGCTGTCTCCTATTCCTACCAAGCATCGGCGCAAGCAAAGCGTGACAAATCTAGCCAGTCAGTTCGACCGCTTCGCCTACACGCTCGAATGTCTCTTTCCCATGGTCATGTTGTGGGTAACTTTTATTGTTTTCTTTGTTTTCTTTTTCTCCGCCCAATCGGATCGAACACGTCGTGAAGGTGCGTGGCGGCGGCTGCGCGGCAGGCTCCGGGGTCCGGGGGGGGGGGGGGGGGGGGCGAAGTTCGCAGGGGCGTATCATATGACGGGTCGCCTTGTTCGTAACAGGTCTAGCTTCGATAATACCAGTGGCTGACAGCCCGCCACTCCTTTCCTTGAGCTTGCCTGCGCCAGGAGACCGGTTGAACGGGAAGGGGGATGAGAGTACAGTCCATCCTTCGCTGGGTGGGCTTGGCTGTCAAAGGACCAGTCAGGGAACTCTAGCTCGATCGGGTGCCAAAGGGACACATCACGTCCCTGGCAGGGCACACCACGCTACTTTCCCTCGGGGACACTGTCTCCTCGTCAATCCCCAGCTTTGACTGGTTATGGCGCCTTGAATTGCCCCCTCCTCTGCGTTCAGCTGGAGCAAGCCACAAAAAACTGCACTTTTCCGCCATAGGTCAATATGCATCCTGGGTCCCCAGGCCCCGGCCCCGGAGCAATCAGGCAAACACCCCCTGGCTCACCTCCATCACGGGCACAATGGAGCTCAGCCTGCCTAGTATGCAGGCTTTGGGCTGAGTTGGAAGGGTCTCCGAGGAACCCCTGTGGGCGCCCGCGAAGGCCGCCAGTCCTGGATTGGTGCCCAAAGGTCCTTGAAGCCCATGCTGAAGGCCAAGGCTCGCATGTACCGGGCAGTCACGTACCCTGTATCGGCCACTTTGTGAGCTATATAGAGGCCATTCGGGGCATGGGACCCCCAAGAGATTCTGCTTTTTTTAAGCGTCTTTGGAGCCCCGACAAAGATAATCACACAATACAGAGATTCACCCTGGGTCCAGCAAGTTCCGGCAAACCAATCTTTTTTTTTTCATTTTCATCTCCATTCTCGAGCCCGCGATAAAGCGTGCGCTTCAATAATATGTCAGCCCCCAACGTCACCATGGTCGGCTGGGTCGATCCGCCTCAACAACGCGGCACGTACAACATTATTACCAGCTGCCTCGCCGTCCTCTTCCTTTGTTCGTACAAATGCTTCCACATGAACGTCCCCAGTCCAAAGGAGCGACAGGCCGGATGGCACAAGGTCAAAATCAACAAGAACCTGCATGTCCCATACTGGCCGGAGGGTGCGCTTTGGCGCAAGCTCATCCGCAAGTCCAAATGGGTCCTTCTTATTATAGTCGCCCCCGAACTTGGGGTCGGACTGGCTGCGTCCCAACGGGCGGAAGCGCAACTTCAACTGAAGGAAGCCCTGGAGGCGGCCCCGGGCTGGGAGTCATGGCTGACGATGAGCCATGCATTTTATGCGACAATGGGTGGGATCGTGGGGGAAAACGGGGACCCCGTCGAGCTGGTAGAATATGGTAAGGGTACCCGTGATATATTATTGTTACCCTGCTCTACGGAAGCCCGCATGAATTGTCGAAGGCTAACCAGGCGACCGCCCTTGCGATACGATACGTATTCACTAGTGCGACGTCTTCAACAAGCTGACTTCAAACCCGACGATGGGGAGGGCGAACGCCCTTCTTATTTCGTCAGTGAAGCTGACATCGCAAACCTGAGCAAATCGGACACCCTTACCAAAATGCTGGCCGTCGGGCAGTCGCTATATCTGGTGGTTCAGTGCATCGCCAGACGCCGCGTCGGCCTCGCCTACTCGCTCCTCGAACTTTCCACCGCGCTATACACCGTCTGCGCCACAACCATGTACTGGCTTTGGCGTGAGAAGCCGTACGACGCCCAGCATGTCACCGTCTTCAACAAAATCACTCTTGCTCATCCTAGGAAAAGGATTAAGAATATCTCCGAAGATCTCTTGAACATCATCATCTATCCTGAAGAACGGATGGTATTTCCGGCTTTGCTGCAGTATGCTACTGCAACTTTATTCGGTGGCCTCCACTTGCTCGCCTGGAACTGGACCTTTCCAGACGCAAAGTCGTCGCTGTGCCTGTGGCTGTGGAGGGGCTCTTCGCTCGGCATGGTGGGCTTGCCGTTCACGATACCGGTTTTTATGGCTGTCGGCGCCGCTCTGGGGGGGCCTGACACGGCTTGGAGATACATTATCAGTCCCCTCTTAATAGCCAGCCTCTCCTTATACATGATGTGCCGCCTCACCATCATTGGCCTAGTCGTGTATTCGCTTTCTCACATGCCCTCTGGGGTGTACCACATCGTGCCCTGGACGGCTTATTTCCCTTTTATTTCCTAGAGGAGCTTTCGGTTTTGCGGTCTCCGAAAGCAAATACAGACGAGAAATAAAATGAGAAAACATGGAAACCGAGCATGCAAAAGCAGTGAGAGAGCAGTGTCCGGCGCGGTTGGAAGCTGCCAAAGCGAACACCAGGGCAAAGAAAGCAACCGGGAGGCCTAGATGATGGGGAGTGGGGTTCCAAAAGGGGCCTCTGCAGACGGATGACGTGGGTGTAGATCTCCAGCAGAGTAATCGATCCTGCGGGCATCGTGTGGGCGGTCCTCGGCCTCCAACTGCATCGGATCGTCCCGCGGCCGAGTCCGCGCCTGCATCTCGGCATGTGGGGGCTTCCAGAGAGTAAATATAGTAGGAGTACTACCCCGTACACATCAACGGCAGGGTTTCCATCTTCGTCGGCCCAGCAGAGGTCGCCGTCGACTACTTATTTGGCGATTGCAGCCCCGCAAGGCGTGTAGTGCCGTCGAGCCTGACTAAAGGCCGCCCGTTCGGTAGGCGTCCGTGTGGTTTCCTGCTGGCTTAAATCATGCCCTGGCATCTTCGCAGGCTTCCTCCTTTTTTTTATTTATTTAATTTTTTTTTTTTTTTTTTTTTAATTTTTTCAATTTTTTTTTTTTTTTTTTTTTTTTTTTTTCAATTTTTAATTTTTTTTTTTTTTCTTCCTATTTCCTTTTCTTATTCCTATTTCCTTTTCGTAATTTATTCCTTTTTCCTTCTTTTATTCCTTTTTCCTTCTTTTATTCCTTTTTCCTTCTTTTATTCCTTTTTCCTTTTCGTATTCCTATTTTCTTTTCGTATTCCTATTTCCTTTGTGTTTGCGCTCCTATCACGACATGGAATCATGGAACGACATTCAAGACGGGCATGTCCTGATGGCCGATTCTCGACCCGCCGTACAGTATGTGTTTTTGGACGACGAGAAGCACGACATTCTGGGTAGAAACGCGTCGACCATCCAAGTGTTCCCCCTGAGTGGTGCCGAGTTTGATCGGGCACGGGCTGTTCAGAGGGCCATGGACTAGGCACTGAGGGATGAGGATGCGGGACCAGAAGGAACCATCTTTCGCTGGAATTCACTGGCTTTACACTGACTTGAACCTTTTTAGAGGCACAGCCCAGACCCCAAATGGGACGAGATAGAAAATTATTCGATCACTAAGTGGATGCATATTGGTGATACCAACCTGGGATCAAGGATGATGCTTTAGCCAACAAACGCCACAAACTTGGCAAAATCAGCATCAGCCCTAAGCCTTTCCAAGTCCTCGTCGCGCAGCGAGATGGCGAGTGCAATGCCACCGTCGGGCGCACGTGGCATGAGATATGCCAAGCTCTCGAAAGGATCGAAGCGCGGCCTGCGCACTGCTACAGGCGCGCCCAGGCCCAGGCCAAAATCGAGGCCGTACAGAGCAGGGCCTAGCTTGGCCCACGAGCTCAGCATCAGATCCGATGCCGGGTCGACCGTGGCGGTAAAGGAAACGCCCGATAGGTCAGACGTCCGCGCCACGTAGGTCATTATGGCGCGCGCATGGCGAGCCACATCCCACGAGGGCACCACATCGCCCGCTGACACGCCGTTCTGGGTCTCGGGGTTCGGCAGCAGCGGCGCGCGCAGGTCGGCTGCCAGGACGCCCAGCGGAACCTCGGTGAGGCGTCGCAGGCCGTGGCGGTGGTACCACAGGGTCTGCATCAGACCCGGGTAGGTGGGCGGGAGGCCGAGGTGGGTGCGTATGTCGATCGCTCGGGTGAATTTGACCTTCCGCTCGTCGTTCGACGCAGCTTCCGACAAAAGGCGTGGCAGTCTGGCCCGGGCGACGGATTTCCACACGAATGCGGAAAGGGCATCGTCTGTAGACACGAACTGCACAGGAGAGCCGGCGGGTATAGTTTGCGAGGCAAGGTCCTTGATCCCAGCCAGCGATTCCGCGCTGAAGTTGAAGTACACCCAACTGCAGACCGGGGGCGGACCAGGTGCCGGTGGAGGAGGAGGAAGCGTGCCGCCTGTACCGCGTACTTGGTCCCGAAGTTCGAGGCCCGGCTGGTACGACTCGTCGAGGAGAGGCACCAGGTTGTCTCTGCGCAGGTTTCCAATCCTGAGCTCGTCGGCCGTAAAGCCATCGCCGCGGCAGGCCTCGGATATGAGCCCCATCACCTCTGCCTGGCCCACAGCGTCGACCACGCTGTGTGCCGCGGCGAACGTGAGGAGCAGGCCGCCCCTGACGAAATTAGCCTGGACGGAGAGTACCTCCCTCGGACCCTCGACGTTGCCTGGAAGCGTCATGCGAGAGGCGAGCAGTTTCTCGTCCAGCATGCTCATTGGGAAGCCCGCGTCGACGAGATCTTTCAGGCTCGGTGCCGCATTGTCGTGCCTGAAATCCTTGACGACGAGACGAGGCGCAGGTGCCAGTCCCTTAATCTTGAAGACGCCTGTGCTTCCATTGCCAGCTCCCTCGTTGACGACCTGGCCTGCTATCCAGGGGAAGCTGGTAGTTGCCCGCCTGAGGCCTTCGCTCAGCGTTTGAACGATTTGCTCGTGGCGGGTGTCGTCCGGCACTGCGAATATCAAGGTGATCTGAGTATAGATCTGGAGGAGAGGCTGCTGGCCGAGAATGTCGAGCGCCACGTCTAGACTATCGTGTGCTGCATCCATGTTGCCGAGGAATTTGACGAGATGCTGATCGAATGCTCGAATTTAAAGGAGTCAATCAATCGGATTCGGATTCCCAGCCTTTAAATCCGGATTCTGAAAGGGCCCGGCGGCGCGTTTGGACGGCGAAGCCATCTCTGGTCCATTTTCGCATCCCTTTCCCTACATAATGATTCAGAATGAGCAGCAATCCGGAATGCGGCCCGTCAAATATGCGTGCCCCCCACCGGGCGGATAGCCCTGCTGGTCGCTAAAAGTCACAGGAGGAGCCGCCCACGTTCCCCAGAATAGAGCCGGCACTCGAGTTAAACTGCGTAAGCGGATTGTTAGAAGGAACAGGACAAAGGAGACACAGGAAAGAAAAGATACAGGAAAGAAAAGATACAGGAAAGAAAAGATACAGGAAAGAAAAAAATACAGGAAAGAAAAAATACAGGAAACGGTATTCTAAGCACCCAGGAAGGAGACAGCCCGATAAAAGAGTCGGGCAATGGGTATTCCAATTACCAGCGTCGTCGGGGTACATATTTTTATTTGGCCGCCGTGCCGCCTTGACACAAAGTCTTTCTCTTCAGTAGTTGCGCACACAAAGTCCGAGGGGTATAAACATTGCTGCCAAGGGATTAAGCTGACAGATGACGCAAGACATGATCCCCTCGTTTTGATGGAAGACAGTGCCTGTGCCGCCCCGTCATAACAGCCCGAGTTATCGTCCCCGCCAGAATTCACACGTGCTGTCTCCCATGTGCCCAATAGCGGTGACCGACGGCAGAAGCAGCCGAACTTGGTAGGCCCGCCAGAGGTTGGAGCTTGGACCCGCCCAGCACAGACCAGCCGCCTGCCGTTCGCGGCCTTCTCCAGCCCCTTCAATTGGCCTGGGGGGTGCATTTTTTTCTCCTCCAACCCCGTCGCTCCAAGCATCTGTTCGGTCCAGCTCAGGCTGCCCACTCTGTTCGCACTCCCACGATTCGCTCCTTTTCAACACTGGACTGTGCACCTCCAGGACACGACTCCGGACGCTGTGGACACGGGAAAAAGAAAATCAGAACCATTTCAATCCATCCCCCCGCTTTGTCCGGCAACCGCCACATCTCCGCCGCGTCGCCTCACAAAGCCGACGCGCATCACGCTTTCCCACCCTGTTGCTGAGACAGCCGACGAGCGCTCGGAGCCGCTATCGCCGATCCTCCGACCCCGGTCCCAACGCGTCCTCGATTGACAAGGCGGTCTGTCTCGATCGAGCATCACATCTCCCATCTCTGACCGCGTCTTCACTGCACGTGTTTGCTGCTACGCATCCAGCTCGCTCGCCATGTCCACCCCGGGTTCGGACCCGGGCCAGCAGCCGGCCGTCGTCGGCGTGCCCTCCAGGCCTGTCACCCCCGGCGACATCGACAGCGCCATGGCCATCTCGCAGGCCACACTGCCTTCGACTGAGCCGCCCGCGTCGCCCACGGACCCATCTTCCTCTTTCAAGACTGAGCTCAACGACGACAGACCGGAGCCGCCATCCATCATTCCCTCGTCGCTGACACCACCGCCCTCGTCCCAACTACTCCTCGGGCCCAGCGGTCCTAATCCTCCCCACCTGCTGGGCGAGTTTGGGCCCCCACAGGAGTCCAACATCCTCTCACCGCCCATCACGGGCTTGGCCGGTCCGAGGAGGGATTACACCATAGGAGGCGCCGACTACATCGCCCCGACGCCATCGCAGGTGATACAGGCGTCAGCTGATGAGCTGCGGTCCATGATGCAGGCTTCTATAGCAGAACACGCGCGGCTGAAGATGGAAGCTGCCCATTTCAAGCTCCAACACCAGCTCCTTTGCATACAATACGACGAGGACGCCAAGCGTGCCGAAGTCGAGCACGAAATGGTGAGGCGGGAGATCGACGCGCTAAGAACTGCTGAGCACTCCCGTCAGGCGCGGCGCGAACTCAGCTCAGCCGCAGAGTCTCTGCAGGCCAAGCACACGCAGCTCAGGTTATGGTACGACGAGGTCGTTCAAGAGAACGAAGCTCTTCACAAACGGCTCAAGGGGGCGAAAAAGCTCATCCAGCACAAAGAGGAGGAGATTAATGCCCTTACAGACGAGAAGGAGTTGCTGCTTAACCGGCTTAGGGAAAACCGAGAACACTTCCACCTGCTGTGCAGTCCCGGCGGGCTTTTCCATGGTGCCGTGACCCCAAAGGCCCAGGCTGCCGCCACGACGCCCATTCAGCCTCCCAGGCAGACCTCACGCCAGACCCCAAGGTCGGCCCAGCAGCACAGCCACCAACGCGACGGCTCGCGCGCAGAGCGGGAGCACAACGAGGCCCCGTTCGCGGCACTTCTCCAGGTCCTCAACCAGGAGAACAACAGCGCGCCCTCGACTCCAATCACAACACACAAGCCTGCACCCCGGATAGCTTCCAAGCACACACGCAATGTCCAATCCATGTCCTCGCTGCCCACCACCCCAGCACCCCGGCCGGGCCGTGAGTACGGAGGCTTGCTACCGTCGGCAGACCTGGTACCTCAAACCGAGCCACCTCACCGGTACAACAGCCGCGTCTTGGTCCCGGAAACGCCCGTTAGGAGCGCGGGTCGCAGGAGTCGCGAGAGCACCATCCTCCGCCGAGGATCACGATGAGCCGGTGGA